>OX387431.1:29094898-29502398 GCA_947563755.1 Lochmaea crataegi | reverse complement strand
TTTACTGTTTGGACCCTTACTTTGTGGAATCTACTCATATTAATGTTAAAATAATAATACCTGGGGTGCGCTATGACTCGATAGGTTAAATCATTGCTATCGTTAACGATTGGTTGCCTTCACAAAATTTTAGACATTAATAGAAGTTAACAAATATCTGAAACCGAATACAAACTTTACTGTATTTAACTAATTGGTGAACGTAACTTTAAAAGAGCCCCAGAATTGGTGGAATTCGGCACGAATTAAACTATTTTATACGCTATCACTGGGATGGGGTGCAATTAATATTAAATTGGACGTCACCAGCTTTTAATCGAAACGAAAGCAATGAAAAACGAAATAAAATCAAACTACTTATCCCCGAACATAATAATTGACGTCAAAAAAATAATAGTTCAATACTATTCAACGCTTTACAAAATTAGAAAAATTAATTTCCACAGAGCAGACCGTCCACTAAGAAGCCACAACTACTTCTCGGAAAATATGCCCCGACAGACATTGAATTACACTTCTAAAGTAAACGGGGTTGGTATATCTGTTAAGATAGAAACAACCATTCTGGTTTGCGATTAGAAGGAATAACATCACTTGTAGACCGGTTTCGGCGTATTTGCGCCTCATCAGTACAAGGTAGATGCTATTCGTCCAGAAGCTCTGAAAGCATAATCCTGGACTGGAGACTAGGTTGATACCACACCAATACATTGACCTCAGTAAAGGAAATGCTAAGAGTGCGATATCAGAATGGTTGGTTCTATCTTAACAAATATACCAACCCCGTTTACTTTAGAAGTGTAGTTGTTGCTTCGTAGTAGATGGTCTGCTCTTTGGAAATTAATTTTTCTAATTTTGTAAAGCGTTTAATAGTATTGAACTATTATTTGTTGACGTCTATAGATCACGCTTTACTAATATGACAATTATTTACAGGTAACTGTAATTAAGTAAATACCAACAAAACCGAGATGGTTTTTTGTCGATGTAGAATTTTGGTTTGTGATTCGATGTAGAGATGTCGCTGATATCGCACTCTTAGCATTTCCTTTACTGAGGTTGATGTATTGGTGTGGTATCAACGTAGTCTCTAGTCCAGGATTATGCTCTCAGAGCTTCTGGACGAATAGCATCTACCTTGTGCAGATGAGGCGCAAAAAGGCCGAAACCGGTCTACAAGTGATGTTATTCCTTCTAATCGCAAACCAGAATGGTTGGTTCTATCTTAACAGATATACCAAACTCGTTTACTTTAGAAGTGTAATTCAATGTCTGTCGGGGCATATAGCCCAAGAAGTAGTTGTTGCTTCTTAGTGGACGGTCTGCTCTTTGGAAATTAATTTTTCTAATTTTGTAAAGCGTTTAATAGTATTGAACTATTATTTTTTGACGTCTATATATCACGCTTTACTAATATGACAATTATTTACAGGTATCTGTAATTAAGTAAAATGATAATTATTTATTGAAATTTAAAAATTCAACATAAATTGAATATTCTAAAAAAACCAAACGAGGAGAATACCAAGCTGTAATAATTAACACGCCAAATCCAAATCTTACACACGCTAAAGATAAGACGAAGGAACTTATCTTAAAGGGCTGGGGTTGTTTGCAGCTCTTAGCGCGATGGCGGCGATGACTCCAACAGGACCTCGTGCACAGGAACGAGACTGGAACGAGAACGAATGCCTTAAAGTTGATCTTGCCTAGACGTAAATTTTCCGGCTGCAGAGCAACCAGACGATATAAATTTGTTCACAAAACCATAGATTGAAAAATATATTAATTGTTGCCTTCTTAGTGGCAGTTAGAGGAAAGAAAGCGTTCCAATCCACAATGTGAAATTTCGAATATCTAAAGACAAAAATGAAAGGGGAATTTGATACAAATTCATGTTTTATTTTGGAGTGGCTAATGCTTCAAGGAAACGGCATGTTTAGAAATGTATTAGAAATTTGGGAGGAAGTGAGTAATGAGCCACAATAGTTTTGAAACGAGAAACATAACAGGCTGAGCGGCATGTTACAACTTCTACAATTTCATGTACCAACAATCTTTTGGGGCACGTTGTATAAAACACTTAAACTCGAATCAATGACTACTGATATTATTGATTAATAATAAATACATCAATCTTTCACAGTCTAAACATCAGTTATCATTAAACCGAGTTTAGGTGCTTCATACAACGCGCCATTATTTTACATTTTTTTATATATACAATAAACATGGTGAGCAAAATGTGTGTCGAATATGCAAAACTCTAAAATAATGCATCAAAAACTCCCACTTTCCATCTATGTCTATAACAAACTATTATACTATTATTATTTTAAATGGATGCAACAATACACATATATTTTCTAAAGATGCCACAAGATGCTTTATATGAAATTGAATATAGACATATACAAAGGAGGTTAAAGAGATATCATCTCTTTTATTTCTACAAATACGTTAAAATGTGTATATTGAGGATGTCAAAAAGTCAAAATTTTGACTGGATGTCACAACATACATTGGTCGACTATATATATATATATATATATATATATATATATATATATATATATATATATATATATATATATATATATATATATATACAGACGTTGTCCTGTCTTAACATCCAGAAGACCCGACAGACGATGTCCTGTCCTAATATTGTCTTGTCAATAATATATTATGCAAGCGGTCGTTTTCTGCCCGCTGAGTGGAGTGTCAGAGTAGCTTTTGTTTATTTCAAACTTAACGATACTTATACAGAAACTTTGAATTTTAATTTACCGCCATTTTTTGTCCAAAGTAGATCAAATCAAATACCACCAGAAGGATTTTTTTGCGAGTTACCGTTGATAACCGCTAGTTACCAAGTGGTTATATCCCCACTCATTGCCTTGGACAGTAATTTCAGAGGTTTCGTGAAAACATTGCGGTTATAAAAAGAGGTAACTGAATGACAGTTGACAGTTATAGTCTCCATAATGAGTTTGTTTTGGTTAATTCCTGTTTTTGATGATGTTTTTTTCAACGACAATAGTTGTCTTATTGCAAATTATTTTTTTGACGATCCTGAAACTCCCATAGTTCTACGTTCTCAACATCTAACTGCTGTTCGTCATTGTTGCCAGCTTCTAACACCTCTTTTTCCGCCATATTTGTTTAATATTTGAACTTATAACCGCATATAACCCACCTATAAAGTTGTGTTACAGAATCTATAACCGTCTTATAAATCATGACGTCATTTATGCCTCCCCTGTAACCGTTGCTTCGCGAAAATGGAACGGTAGCAGATTATCTGTTACCGTTTACAAAACGGTTACTCGCCAAAAAATCCTTCAGAATCGGTCCATTCGTTCTCGAGTTGAAAGTGTTCCAACAAACCCGACTAAATAAGATATTATGCGAGCGGTCGTTCTCTGCCCGTTGAGTGAAGTGTCAGAGTAGTTTTTGTTTATTTCAAACTTTATAAATGCCATACAATTAGCTAATCTCCAAGTAACGATACCTATACAAAAATTTTTATTCACCGCCATTTTTGTTCAAAGTATAGAATTTTTTTAAATAATGTTTTTTCCGTGCAATTTTCCTAAAAAAGTATCCTATGTCCGTCTCCTGGTTCTAAGCTACCTCCCCACCAATTTTCAGCCAATTAAAGAGCAGGAACAATTTCACTGTATTATCTTCACTATAATATGAATTTAATTTACACTTCAGTCTAAGTAACACGTGGCCGGCTATGCTAACACCAAAAATTTAAAAAGTAAAAACAATTTACTACAAAATAAACTTTAGCCTCAACAACATGTGGTGCTTATATGACACGTTTGTAGGTTTAACACCAGCGCCATCTATTGATTACTTACTCAATCCAGTCAACAGATATCGCCATCTGTTAAAATGGTTTGGAGTTAACAGATAATTGTGAATGTCAAAAAATAATAGACAAATAATTTGCAATAAAATAATATTGCGACTATAAATTGAGATGTAAGCTATCCTATCTTTCAAGTTGGATCAAACTGCACACGGTGTGCAAACTTGATTAAAATCGGTTAAGTAGTTTAGGAGTCCATCGCGGACAAACAACGTGACACGTAATTTATATATATTAAGATATATGTATATGTATGTATGTATATGTATATGTATATGTATATGTATATGTATATGTATATATGTATATGTATATGTATATGTATATGTATATGTATATGTATATGTATATGTATATGTATATGTATATGTATATGTATATGTATATGTATATGTATATGTATATGTATATGTATATGTATATGTATATGTATATG
Source organism: Lochmaea crataegi (assembly GCA_947563755.1). Classification (NCBI taxonomy): domain Eukaryota; kingdom Metazoa; phylum Arthropoda; class Insecta; order Coleoptera; family Chrysomelidae; genus Lochmaea; species Lochmaea crataegi. Next base: position 29,498,079 of record OX387431.1, on the reverse strand, counting down.
TATATGTATATGTATATGTATATGTATATGTATATGTATATGTATATGTATAGTAAATTTTATACCCATTTAGAATAAGACCATCCTTATTTATTATTAATAGATCGGTTGAAACAAAAAATTACCAACAAAAATGAACGTCGTAACTAATTTATTAGATGTCACGTTTTTGAAGTTTCGTCAAATTTTGATTTCATGTTAATGTCTGATGGTTCAAGAAACCGCATACGTTAAGTTACTAAAACGGCTGGTACCTCTAAATAGGTATTAATTTTACTATATATGTATATGTATATGTATATGTATATGTATATGTATATGTATATGTATATGTATATGTATATGTATATGTATATGTATATGTATATGTATATGTATATGTATATGTATATGTATATGTATATGTATATGTATATGTATATATATATATATATGTGTATATATATACATATGTACCATCCATCTTAATTATTTTAATGTCTTCACACCATAATATTCTGCAATGGAACTGCAATGGGTATAAGCTGCACTACCCTGAGCTGAAAACAATGATCCTGAATGCTTCTCCGTTTTGTATCTGTTTTCAAGAAACACACCTTAAGCCAAACGAAAAATTTAGTTTAAGGGGATATAAATCGGTTGGATATAATGCTGTTCCCAACCAAAGAGCAAGAGGTGGTGTTTTGATACTCATAAAAGAGAACATACCATACAATGGAGTTCAATTACATAGTGACTTAGAAGTTGTAGCAATAAAAATAAAATTCCCATTGAAAATGACTATTTGTAATATATACCTTCCGAACGCCAAGTGGAGACCTGATCAGTTAAGGAGCTGTTTACGACAGTTACCGAAACCTTTCTTGGTGGTTGGAGACTTTAATGTACACAACACCTTAAGGGGATCTACTAATACTTGCCCTGGTGGTAAAATTCTGGAGAACATCATAAATGAGTTGGACCTTGTTCTCCTGAACACTGGAGAAGGAACTTTCATAAACTGGAGGTCGAATACATTTTCTGCAATTGATCTTAGTCTATCATCACCTCAAATTGCATTTAATTTTAGATGGGCTGTTAAATCTGAATGGAATACAGATCATATTCCAATTTCTATAGAACTACCTGCAATAGATAAACTAAGTTATTGTTTACCCCGTCCAAAATGGTTATTCCAAATTGCTGATTGGAAAAAATATGACAATTCTATGGAAAACGTACAAATAACAGGATTAACTACAGAGGATCAAGTGGAAAATTTTACCAAAGCAATTCAAAATTCTGCTGATGCATCAATTCCCAAAACAAAAGGTACACTAAATAAAAAAAGGGTGCCATGGTGGAGCTCTGAACTAGAGACTGCAATAAAAAATAAGAAAAAGGCTTTCAATATTTTTAAAAAATCACTAACAAGTGAAAATATGATTATTTTCAAAAGACTTAGAGTGAAGGCAAGGTTTTTAATCGTCAAGGGTAAAAAGGAATCTTGGAAGGAGTACGTAAGCTCTATCACCAGTGAGACTCCGGTGAAAGAGGTATGGGACAAAATCCGTAAAATTAAGGGGAAACATTTTTTAAAGCCGTCACAGTTACTTATAGTGGATGGCAAGGAAATAACAGGCAACGAAAATATAGCTGAAGAACTAGCAAATTTCTTTGAATCAACCAGTTCGTCTGAAAACTACGATAATACTTTTAAGCAACTAAAAAAAAAGCTGAAGAACAACACTTTAATTTTCATACCAACGAGAATTTACCTTATAACGACCTATTTTCATTGGAAGAACTAGAGCATGCGTTAGATACTGCTAAAAAAAACTCAGTTCCAGGAAATGACTCAATTTCTTACGAACTGCTTCTGAGATTACCCCAAAACAAAAAAATATTCTTACTTAATATATATATAACCAAATATGGATAACTGGAAAGTACCCTACTCAGTGGAAAGATGTCATTATCGTTCCAATCCCAAAAACAGGAAAAGACACCCAATACCCTTCCAATTATCGCCCAATTTCATTAATTTCCTGCATTGGAAAGCTTTTGGAAAAAATGGTCAGCATGAGACTACTTTGGCAGTTAGAGGATAAAAATCTCCTTTATGACTGTCAAATGGGTTTTAGAAGAGAAGAGTCAACAATTGACCAACTTGTTCTATTGGACAATTATATCAAAAACAGCTTTGCAAAAAGATCTCATACTGTTGCCATTTTTTTTTGACATTGAAAAAGCTTTTGATACTACCTGGAGATTTGGAATAATGGATAATTTGTACAAATGGGGTTTGAGAGGTTACTTACCTCGGTTTATCAAAAACTTCTTATGTAATAGAACATTCCGAGTGCGGGTGAACAATGAGTCATCAAAAACACATTTTCCAGAAAATGGTGTACCTCATGGCTCAAATCTTAGCGTTTTACTATTCCTTGTAGCAATAAACGGTATAGTGAATGTAATTCCAGTAGAGGTTCAGAAAAGTTTATATGTAGATGACCTAGCCATATACTACTCATCCCTAGATATGAAAAATGTTGTTCAAACTTTACAGAATACTGTTGATTTGATAGTTGAGTATGTGGAGCAGCGCGGTTTCAGAATATCCACAACCAAAACTCAGTGTATTCACTTTTGTAGGTTGAGAAAGGATCATCCAAAACCAAATATCAATCTTCACGGACACCCTATTGGAATTACTTGTTTTTGATAAAAAATTGTTATGGAAAGAACACATTGAAGATCTTGCAACAAAATGTAAAAAAAGGCTTAATATTTTAAGAAGTCTATCAAATATTAACTGGGGTACTGATGTTAACGTCTTATTGAATATATACAAATCGTTTATAATGTCTAAAATGGATTATGGGGCTATTGTTTATAGCTCTGCTAGTCAATCAAATCTCAGAACTTTGGAGTATATCCAAGCCACTAGCATCAGACTAGCTTTAGGAGCATTTAGAACAAGCCCTTACTCCTCGTTATGCTGCGAAGCTGGTATTCCTCCTCCTAAATACAGAAGACAATTTCTAATGGCAAATTACCTCTGAAAAAAGTACTCGACACCCTTTAATCCACTTATAATCAATATTTTTAGTGATGAGGAAACGGATTGTTTTCAATCAAGGCATATTAATACCCTCCCTTTTCCTATCCGCATAAAACAGATAGTGCTAGGATTACAACATGATATGCCGGTTCAGCAATTACTTCAAAATATTTCCTACCCCCCATGGAAATTTAAAAATCCAGTGCTTCATCTTAATTGCCAAAAGTATGATAAAACCAGTTCCCCAGTTAATATGTTTATCAATGAGATAAAACATATTTTACAAAAACACAATAATCCTGTTGAAATATATACCGAGGGTTCCAAAACCGCTCAAGGAGTCGGAAGTGCTATAGTTGTAAAAGAACAGGCCTTTTATTAGAAACACCCCTCTTGGACCAGTATATATTTCGCCGAACAATATGCAATTTTGGAGTCGATTAAATATATAGAAAATAATAATATAACAAATGCAGCAATATGTTCTGACTCTCTCAGTGTATTAAAAGCATTAACTAATAAGAAAACAACAGACACATTAACGAGCTACATGCAAGGAACTTTATACAATCTTCAGCAACAACAAATAAACATAATATTTATCTGGATTCCTAGTCACATTGGGATAACAGGTAATGAAAGAGCTGATTTAGCTGCAAAAAGGGCAATACATGTAGAGGAATTTGCCTCCATACAAAATTTGGAAGATTTTAAAAAAGACATCAAGCAGAAAATTATTAATAAATGGCAGATAGACTGGTAACTCGATAACAAATCCCTAAAAATAACACAACCAAGAGTAAAACTTAAACAAACTGATTACCATTTAAAAAAACGAAAAGAGCAAGTCGTACTATCTAGACTTCGCATGGGCCACTCACACTTAACATCATCATACCTTCTTCTGGGAAGAAACCCACCAATTTGTGAGTGTGGAAATCAGTTATCAGTTAGACACTTATTACTTGACTGTACACATTTTGTTGGAGCTCGTCATATGATCGGATTGGAAAATGATCTACACACCTGCTTTTCTACACCTATCGATCAGAAGAAAGTTATAGATTTCTTAAAAATGATCAATTATTATATGAAAATATAAAAAAAATACTCAACTCTACCGAAATTTTAGAAGTTTAGACGTTTCGTTATATTTGGATCTCCAACAGGTTTCACAATTATTAAGTACGGACAGAGAAAAGGCTAATGACCATAGCAGTCGACGCCTTATAAAAAAAAATAATAATAATAATAATAATCCGTGGGGGTACTGGTCCCCTATCGGGCGCTTCCCCAGGTGGTGGATAGGGGAATGCCTTTTAGATATAGAAGGTATCGAGGAAATTAAATACCTCGGAGCGAACCAAAACCAGTTAGTTTCAGGACACGATGGTCTCAATGTAAGGAGCGGTACTCCGACAGCGTCTGTTCTCCATGTAAGGAGCGGCTGAATCAGCACCTGGCAGTAGGTCTAAAATGCGACAATCACGATGTCGAATTGTAAAACAAGATTACCCCAGGTGGGTAGAGCTAAATGCTCAGAATCCCACACTGCTATTGTACCTAGTACATCGGCTGTCTGCTCCACGGATTCTGGGGGGAGCAATAATTCGATTGTAAATTCCGGGACCTTAAATCTCAGGAATCGTCAGGTGAATCGACATTGCAACACCTTAAACTCTTGTCGCGTTCAAGTTGGTGCTAGAAGGGCTTGTTCGAAAAATGATTTACCTTCTTCCTCGGTTAGCGGTAGGCGCAGCGTGACACCGAGTAGGGCTACTGCGAACCACACTCAGGGGGAAAACAACATCGATCCTCCGCCACCGGCTTCTGATGTTTCTGGAGTGACGCAAGTCGGCACATCTACGACCACAAAAGCCGGAAAGCCCAGGAAGCGCATGAAGTGGACTATCGAGCTAAACTCATTCATTATGCGCTCCTACTTTAAAATCACCAAGATGGAAACTGATATGACGACATACAGATACGCCCTCCACCGTGCATTCATTGAACATTTTCCAGAATTTCACCATCTCACGGAACAGCGTATTGCTGACCAACGTCGAAGTATTGTAAGAAACAATCTACTACCCGGTCCGACGTTGCAACAAATTCGAGGTGAAGTCCTTCTTGACCTTCAAGATGGAGAGAATGACATAATTACCGATCAGGATACACATAAATCGGAGAATGCACAAGGAGACCACAATGGCGTTGAGGAAATAAACAATGATTGCGACAAAACCACCGATAATGACTATAATACCAAACTTTGTAAAGCACTAGCGGAATTTAATGGCACCAACCCAATACACCGGCCAAAACTACCCAAGCTTCGAACCAATAAGAGCACTAACAGCATACTAGCAGCTGTGAACTTACTACTGCAGAACCATGCTAAAGACTGCGAAGCGCTGGAACAACTTCACACTCTCATCTAGTGTGGAGCGGTAGCAGTGCTTCGAAGTCACAATCAACAAATCCAATCCACAAAGAACAATCGGGGCAAAGACTACAAACAGCTCAAGCCTTGGTGGCAACGCCGGCTGGAAAAGTCCATTGATGACATCAGAAGGGAATTGGGGCAGCTAACAGAGTTTAAAAACAACTTGAAACCGTCTAGGCGCTTAACAAACAGAGTGAGAAAGATCTATCGAAAAATCAAAACTTTTACAGGTCACCCACAACATAAACAACATGTATGTGAATATATGGATTTACTCAGGCAAAAGTTAAAGGCAAAATCCAAACGTTTGTCACGATATGTCAAGTGCACGAAAAGGAAACAACAAAACTACTTATTCAATAACAATCAGAAGTTATTTTACAGGCAACTAAGCGGTACAGTAAACAATCACAACCAAAGTCTTCCAAATAAAGATGAGCTAACGGAGTACTGGTCTTCTTTATGGTCGAACCCTATCGAACACAAATCCAACGCTCACTGGATAAGAACTGGGGAGGAAAAAATAAACATTGAACCAATGCCTTTCGTTAACTTGACAACAAGCGAGGTAACCGAAGCTATAAAGAGCACCAGTAGTTGGAAGACACCAGGAGTTGACAATGTCCAAAACTTCTGGTATAAGAAGTTTGACAGTCTGCATGAAGCAATAGCAAGATCATTTACACATATTCTGCAACATCCAGAAGATACACCACCATTTCTGACACTGGGTTCGACCCACTTGCTTCCCAAAACGCATCAAACTCACGATCCTACGCAGTATAGACCTATAACATGCCTTCCAACTATATATGAAATATTAACGTCTTGCATCACTAACCGTATTTACAGACATGCGGATCATAACAACATCTTGTCGGAAGAACAGAAAGGGTGTAGACGAGATCACCAAGGCTGCAAAGAACAACTCATCATCGATTCGGTAATACTAAAACAGGCGCAGAAGGAACAGCGCAACATCTACACGGCTTTCGTAGATTATAGGAAAGCATTTGATAGCGTTCCACATTCCTGGCTTGTTAAAGTTTTGCAAATTTACAAAGTACACCCCACTCTTGTTACTTTTCTTGAATCATCGATGAAGCACTGGCGAACGAACCTTCATTTACAAATAAATGGTCAATACCTCGAAACTGATGAAATTTCTATCCGTAGCGGGATCTTCCAGGGCGACTCCCTGAGTCCACTTTGGTTTTGTTTGGCAATGAATCCACTTTCCAAGCTACTTAACGATACGGATTACGGCTTTAAAATCAAAGCCAACAGGAACACTAGCTGCACTGTTTCCCACCTTTTATACATGGATGACATCAAAATATACGCATCAAACCAGCGTCAAATTCAACATTTACTTAATATCACTGAAAAATTTTCCAGTGATATACAAATGAGATTTGGATTAGACAAGTGCAAAACCTTGAATATCGAGAAGGGTAAAATCGTTAACGGAGATGTGTTACTACCTAATGGGAACATTGTAAATGCCATGCAAAATGGTGAAACCTACAAATATCTAGGATTTCAGCAAGCTAAGCTACTAGACCAGAAGCAAGCAAAAACCAAAATTTGAGGACAGTTCACTCAAAGGATAACTGCTTTATTGAAATCCCAGTTGAACGCAGGAAATCTTGCCAAAGCAATTAACACCTACGCGATACCGGTCCTGACATACTCATTTGGAATTCTGAAGTGGACAAAAACAGAACTGGAAGATATCCAAAGAACAACGCGAACCATGATGACCAAACACAACTGTCACCACCCGACATCATCAGTTATTAGGACCACTCTACCAAGAAAAGTGAGAGGGAGAGCTCTAACGGACATAGTTAATTTACATTACAAACAAATATCCCAACTCCAAAAGTTCTTCATTGGCAAGGCTCAAACATCTAAATTGCATGAGCTGGTCGCGAAAGCAGATAAAAACTATTCCCCCTTAGATCTTGTAAACCCTGATAAAAAACTTGAAATCGTTACAGACTCTGACAATCAGGCGGAGTGGGCCCAGAAAGCGCTTCATGGTCGACATCATCACGACCTCAATCAACCATATATCGACAAGGAAGCATCAAATAAGTGGCTCTCTGATGGAACATTGTTTCCAGAAACAGAAGGATTTATGATGGCGATCCAAGACCAAGTTATTAATACCAACAATTACAAGAAATTTGTTATAAGAGATCCAAACATCGTGTCGGACAAGTGCAGAAGGTGTCAACAAACAACAGTGACGATACAACACATTACGTCGGGATGTTCAGCCATAGCTAACATTGATTACCTACGCAGGCACAACCAACTGTGCAACATCATTCATCAGAAGTTGGCCAACAAATTTGGATTAGTTAACACTTACACGCCTTATTACAAGTACCATCCTCATGCAGTTCTAGAGAATGCTGATTTTAGACTATACTACGATAGGTCAATTATCACCGATAGACGGGTGACGAATAACCGGCCTGATATTGTAGTTGTGGATAAAAAAGCTAACTCGGTTCTTCTAGTGGATGTTGCTGTACCCAATAACAACAATATGTTAGACAAATACAACGAGAAGATTGCAAAATACACCGATCTTGCAATTGAGGTAGGACAGATGTGGCATGCAGAGAAAGTAGAGGTGGTGCCGGTCATCGTTTCATCTACGGGACTGATCCCCAAAACTCTACAAGACAGCCTCACCAAACTAGGTCTTCACAAAAACACATACATCGATCTGCAGAAGGCTGCAATTTTGAATACTTGTCACACTGTCCGTAAATTTCTAAATATGTAACTGCTGTGCCTAATCCCATTTGCGTTTACAAACGCTCGGGATAGGTGAACATTACCAGCAAAAGCTGAGCAAGAGTACACTTGAATTGATAATAATAATAATAATAATAATAATAATAATAATAATAATAATAATAATAATAATAATAATAATAATAATAATAATAATAATAAGAATAATAATAATAATAATAATAATAATAATAGATAAAGATAAAGATGAGCTAACGGAGTACTGGTCTTCTTTATGGTCGAACCCTATCGAACATAAATCCAACGCTCACTGGATAAGAACTGAGGAGGAAAAAATTAACATTGAACCAATGCCTTTCGTTAACTTGACAGCAAGCGAGGTAACCGAAGCTATAAAGAGCACCAGTAATTGGAAGACACCAGGAGTTGACCATGTCCAAAACTTCTGGTATAAGAAGTTTGACAGTCTGCATGAAGCAATGGCAAGATCATTTACACATATTCTGCAGCATCCAGAAGATACACCACCATTTCTGACAATGGGTTCGACCCACTTGCTTCCCAAAACGCATCAAACTCACGATCCTACGCAGTATAGACCTATAACATGCCTTCCAACTATATATAAAATATTAACGTCTTGCATTACTAACCGTATTTACAGACATGCGGATCATAACAACATCTTGTCGGAAGAACAGAAAGGGTGCAGACGAGATCACCAAGGCTGCAAAGAACAACTCATCATCGATTCGGTAATACTAAAACAGGCGCAGAAGGAACAGCGCAACATCTACACGGCTTTCGTAGATTATAGGAAAGCATTTGATAGCGTTCCACATTCCTGGCTTGTTAAAGTTTTGCAAATTTACAAAGTACACCCCATTCTTGTTACTTTTCTTGAATCATCGATGAAGCACTGGCGAACGAACCTTCACTTACAAATAAATGGTCAATACCTCGAAACTGATGAAATTTCTATCCGTAGGGGGATCTTCCAGGGCGACTCCCTGAGTCCACTTTGGTTTTGTTTGGCAATGAATCCACTTTCCAAGCTACTTAACGATACGGATTACGGCTTTAAAATCAAAGCCAACAGGAACACTAGCTGCACTGTTTCCCACCTTTTATACATGGATGACATCAAAATATACGCATCAAACCAGCGCCAAATTCAACATTTACTTAATATCACTGAAAAATTTTCCAGTGATATACAAATGGGATTTGGATTAGACAAGTGCAAAACCTTGAATATCGAGAAGGGTAAAATCGTTAACGGAGATGTGTTACTACCTAATGGGAACATTATAAATGCCATGCAAAATGGTGAAACCTACAAATATCTAGGATTTCAGCAAGCTAAGCTACTAGACCAGAAGCAAGCAAAAACCAAAATTCGAGGACAGTTCACTCAAAGGATAACTGCTTTATTGAAATCCCAGTTGAACGCAGGAAATCTTGCCAAAGCAATTAACACCTACGCCATACCGGTCCTGACATACTCATTTGGAATTCTGAAGTGGACAAAAACAGAACTGGAAGATATTCAAAGAACAACGCGAACCATGATGACCAAACACAAATGTCACCACCCGACATCATCAGTTATTAGGACCACATTACCAAGAAAAGAGGGAGGGAGAGCTTTAACGGACATAGTTAATTTACATTATAATCAAATATCTAAACTCCAAAAGTTCTTCATTGGCAAGGCTCAAACATCTAAATTGCATGAGCTGGTCGCGAAAGCAGATAAAAACTATTCCCCCTTAGATCTTGTAAACCCTGATGAAAAACTTGAAATCGTTACAGACTCTGACAAACAGGCGGAGTGGGCCCAGAAAGCGCTTCATGGTCGACATCATCACGACCTCAATCAACCATATATCGACAAGGAAGCATCAAATAAGTGGCTCTCTGATGGAACATTGTTTCCAGAAACAGAAGGATTTATGATGGCGATCCAAGACCAAGTTATTAATACCAACAATTACAAGAAATTTGTTATAAGAGATCCAAACATCGTGTCGGACAAGTGCAGAAGGTGTCAACAAACAACAGAGACGATACAACACATTACGTCGGGATGTTCAGCCATAGCTAACATTGATTACCTACGCAGGCACAATCAACTTTGCAACATCATCCATCAGAAGTTGGCCAACAAATTTGGATTAGTTAACACTTACACGCCTTATTACAAGTACCATCCTCATGCAGTTCTAGAGAATGCTGATTTTAGACTATACTACGATAGGTCAATTATCACCGATAGACGGGTGACGAATAACCGGCCTGATATTGTAGTTGTGGATAAAAAAGCTAACTCGGTTCTTCTAGTGGATGTTGCTGTACCCAATAACAACAATATGTTAGACAAATACAACGAGAAAATTGCAAAATACACCGATCTTGCAATTGAGGTAGGAGAGATGTGGCATGCAGAGAAAGTAGAGGTGGTGCCGGTCATCGTTTCATCTACGGGACTAATCCCCAAAACTCTACAAGACAGCCTCACCAAACTAGGTCTTCACAAAAACACATATATCGATCTGCAGAAGGCTGCAATTTTGAATACTTGTCACACTGTCCGTAAATTTCTAAATATGTAACTGCTGTGCCAAATCCCATTTGCGTTTACAAACGCTCGGGATAGGTGAACATTACCAGCAAGAGCTGAGCAAGAGTACACTTGAATTGGAAATAATAAGAATAATAATAATAATAATAATAATAATAATAATAATAGCGTTTACAAACGCTCGGGATAGGTGAACATTACCAGCAAAAGCTGAGCAAGAGTACACTTGAATTGGAAATAATAATAATAATAATAATGTCACGATATGTCAAGTGCACGAAAAGGAAACAACAAAACTACTTATTCAATAACAATCAGAAGTTATTTTACAGGCAACTAAGCGGTACAGTAAACAATCACAACCAAAGTCTTCCAAATAAAGATGAGCTAACGGAGTACTGGTCTTCTTTATGGTCGAACCCTATCGAACATAAATCCAACGCTCACTGGATAAGAACTGAGGAGGAAAAAATAAACATTGAACCAATGCCTTTCGTTAACTTGACAACAAGCGAGGTAACCGAAGCTATAAAGAGCACCTGTAGTTGGAAGACACCAGGAGTTGACAATGTCCAAAAACTCTGGTATAAGAAGTTGGACAGTCTGCATGAAGCAATAGCAAGATCATTTACACATATTCTGCAACATCCAGAAGATACACCACCATTTCTGACACTGGGTTCGACCCACTTGCTTCCCAAAACGCATCAAACTCACGATCCTACGCAGTATAGACCTATAGCATGCCTTCCAACTATATATAAAATATTAACGTCTTGCATTACTAACCGTATTTACAGACATGCGGATCATAACAACATCTTGTCGGAAGAACAGAAAGGGTGCAGACGAGATCACCAAGGCTGCAAAGAACAACTCATCATCGATTCGGTAATACTAAAACAGGCGCAGAAGGAACAGCGCAACATCTACACGGCTTTCGTAGATTATAGGAAAGCATTTGATAGCGTTCCACATTCCTGGCTTGTTAAAGTTTTGCAAATTTACAAAGTACACCCCATTCTTGTTACTTTTCTTGAATCATCGATGAAGCACTGGCGAACGAACCTTCATTTACAAATAAATGGTCAATACCTCGAAACTGATGAAATTTCTATCCGTAGGGGGATCTTCCAGGGCGACTCCCTGAGTCCACTTTGGTTTTGTTTGGCAATGAATCCACTTTCCAAGCTACTTAACGATACGGATTACAGCTTTAAAATCAAAGCCAACAGGAGCACTAGCTGCACTGTTTCCCACCTTTTATACATGGATGACATCAAAATATACGCATCAAACCAGCGTCAAATTCAACAACTACTTAATATCACTGAAAAATTTTCCAGTGATATACAAATGGGATTTGGATTAGACAAGTGTAAAACCTTGAATATCGAGAAGGGTAAAATCGTTAACGGAGATGTGTTACTACCTAATGGGAACATTATAAATGCCATGCAAAATGGTGAAACCTACAAATATCTAGGATTTCAGCAAGCTAAGCTACTAGACCAGAAGCACGCAAAAACCAAAATTCGAGGACAGTTCACTCAAAGGATAACTGCTTTATTGAAATCCCAGTTGAACGCAGGAAATCTTGCCAAAGCAATTAACACCTACGCCATGCCGGTCCTGACATACTCATTTGGAATTCTGAAGTGGACAAAAACAGAACTGGAAGATATTCAAAGAACAACGCGAACCATGATGACCAAACACAAATGTCACCACCCGACATCATCAGTTATTAGGACCACACTACCAAGAAAAGAGGGAGGAAGAGCTCTAACGGACATAGTAAATTTACATTACAAACAAATATCCCAACTCCAAAAATTCTTCATTGGCAAGGCTCAAACATCTAAATTGCATGAGCTGATCGCGAAAGCAGATAAAAACTATTCCCCCTTAGATCTTGTAAACCCTGATAATAAACTTGAAATCGTTACAGACTCTAACAAACAGGCAGAGTGGGCCCAGAAAGCGCTCCATGGTCGACATCATCACGACCTCAATCAACCATATATTGACAAGGAAGCATCAAATAAGTGGCTCTCTGATGGAACATTGTTTCCAGAAACAGAAGGATTTATGATGGCGATCCAAGACCAAGTAATTAATACCAATAATTACAAGAAATTTGTTATAAGAGATCCAAACATCGTGTCGGACAAGTGCAGAAGGTGTCAACAAACAACAGAGACGATACAACACATTACGTCGGGATGTTCAGCCATAGCTAACATTGATTACCTACGCAGGCACAATCAACTTTGCAACATCATCCATCAGAAGTTGGCAAACAAATTTGGATTAGTTAATACTTACACGCCTTATTACAAGTACCATCCGCATGCAGTTCTAGAGAATGCTGATTTTAGACTATACTACGATAGGTCAATTATCACCGATAGACGGGTGACGAATAACCGGCCTGATATTGTAGTTGTGGATAAAAAAGCTAACTCGGTTCTTCTAGTGGATGTTGCTGTACCCAATAACAACAATATGTTAGACAAATACAACGAGAAAATTGCAAAATACACCGATCTTGCAATTGAGGTAGGGCAAATGTGGCATGCAGAGAAAGTAGAGGTGGTGCCGGTCATCGTTTCATCTACGGGACTAATTCCCAAAACTCTACAAGACAGCCTCACCAAACTAGGTCTTCACAAAAACACATACATCGATCTGCAGAAGGCTGCAATTTTGAATACTTGTCACACTGTCCGTAAATTTCTAAATATGTAACTGCTGTGCCTAATCCCATTTGCGTTTACACACGCTCGGGATAGGTGAACATTACCAGCAAAAGCTGAGCAAGAGTACACTTGAATTGGAAATGATAATAATAATAATAATAATAATAACCCGTGGGGGTACTGGTCCCCTATCGGGCGCTTCCCCAGGTGGTGGATAGGGGAATGCCTTTTAGATATAGAAGGTATTGAGGAAATTAAATACCTCGGAGCGAACCAAAACCAGTTAGTTTCAGGACACGATGGTCTCCATGTAAGGAGCGGTACTCCGACAGCGTCTGTTCTCCATGTAAGGAGCGGCTGAATCAGCACCTGGCAGTAGGTCTAAAATGCGACAATCACGATGTCGAATTGTAAAACAAGATTACCCCAGGTGGGTAGAGCTAAATGCTCAGAATCCCACACTGCTAGTGTACCTAGTACATCGGCTGTCTGCTCCACGGATTCTGGGGGGAGCAATAATTCGATTGTAAATTCCGGGACCTTAAATCTCAGGAATCATCAGGTGAATCGACATTGCAACACCTTAAACTCTTGTCGCGTTCAAGTTGGTGCTAGAAGGGCTTGTTCGAAAAATGATTTACCTTCTTCCTCGGTTAGCGGTAGGCGCAGCGTGACACCGAGTAGGGCTACTGCGAACCACACTCAGGGGGAAAACAACATCGATCCTCCGCCACCGGCTTCTGATGTTTCTGGAGTGACGCAAGTCGGCACATCTACGACCACAAAAGCCGGAAAGCCCAGGAAGCGCATGAAGTGGACTATCGAGCTAAACTCATTCATTATGCGCTCCTACTTTAAAATCACCAAGATGGAAACTGATATGACGACATACAGATACGCCCTCCACCATGCATTCATTGAACATTTTCCAGAATTTCACCATCTCACGGAACAGCGTATTGCTGACCAACGTCGAAGTATTGTAAGAAACAATCTACTACCCGGTCCGACGTTGCAACAAATTCGAGGTGAAGTCCTTCTTGACCTTCAAGATGGAGAGAATGACATAATTACTGATCAGGATACACATAAATCGGAGGATGCACAAGGAGACCACAATGGCGTTGAGGAAATAAACAATGATTGCGACAAAACCACCGATAATGACTATAATACCGAACTTTGTAAAGCACTAGCGGAATTCAATGGCACCAACCCAATACATCGGCCAAAACTACCCAAGCTTCGAACCAATAAGAGCACTAACAGCATACTAGCAGCTGTGAATTTACTACTGCAGAACCATGCTAAAGACTGCGAAGCGCTGGAACAACTTCACACTCTCATCTATTGTGGAGCGGTAGCAGTGCTTCGAAGTCACAATCAACAAATCCAATCCCAAAGAACAATCGGGGCAAAGACTACAAACAGCTCAAGCCTTGGTGGCAACGCCGGCTGGAAAAGTCCATTGATGACATCAGAAGGGAATTGGGGCAGCTAACAGAGTTTAAAAACAACTTGAAACCGTCTAGGCGCTTAACAAACAGAGTGAGAAAGATCTATCGAAAAATCAAAACTTTTACAGGTCACCCACAACATAAACAACATGTATGTGAATATATGGATTTACTCAGGCAAAAGTTAAAGGCAAAATCCAAACGTTTGTCACGATATGTCAAGTGCACGAAAAGGAAACAACAAAACTACTTATTCAATAACAATCAGAAATTATTTTACAGGCAACTAAGCGGTACAGTAAACAATCACAACCAAAGTCTTCCAAATGAAGATGAGCTAACGGAGTACTGGTCTTCTTTATGGTCGAACCCTATCGAACACAAATCCAACGCTCACTGGATAAGAACTGAGGAGGAAAAAATAAACATTGAACCAATGCCTTTCGTTAACTTGACAACAAGCGAGGTAACCGAAGCTATAAAGAGCACCAGTAGTTGGAAGACACCAGGAGTTGACAATGTCCAAAACTTCTGGTATAAGAAGTTTGACAGCCTGCATGAAGCAATAGCAAGATAATTTACACATATTCTGCAACATCCAGAAGATACACCACCATTTCTGACACTGGGTTCGACCCACTTGCTTCCCAAAACGCATCAAACTCACGATCCTACGCAGTATAGACCTATAACATGCCTTCCAACTATATATAAAATATTAACGTCTTGCATTACTAACCGTATTTACAGACATGCGGATCATAACAACATCTTGTCGGAAGAACAGAAAGGGTGCAGACGAGATCATCAAGGCTGCAAAGAACAACTCATCATCGATTCGGTAATACTAAAACAGGCGCAGAAGGAACAGCGCAACTTCTACACGGCTTTCGTAGATTATAGGAAAGCATTTGATAGCGTTCCACATTCCTGGCTTGTTAAAGTTTTGCAAATTTACAAAGTACACCCCATTCTTGTTACTTTTCTTGAATCATCGATGAAGCACTGGCGAACGAACCTTCATTTACAAATAAATGGTCAATACCTCGTGACTGATGAAATTTCTATCCGTAGGGGGATCTTCCAGGGCGACTCCCTGAGTCCACTTTGGTTTTGTTTGGCAATGAATCCACTTTCCAAGCTACTTAACGATACGGATTACGGCTTTAAAATCAAAGCCAACAGGAACACTAGCTGCACTGTTTCCCACCTTTTATACATGGATGACATCAAAATATACGCATCAAACCAGCGTCAAATTCAACATTTACTTAATATCACTGAAAAATTTTCCAGTGATATACAAATGGGATTTGGATTAGACAAGTGCAAAACCTTGAATATCGAGAAGGGTAAAATCGTTAACGGAGATGTGTTACTACCTAATGGGAACATTATAAATGCCATGCAAAATGGTGAAACCTACAAATATCTAGGATTTCAGCAAGCTAAGCTACTAGACCAGAAGCAAGCAAAAACCAAAATTCGAGGACAGTTCACTCAAAGGATAACTGCTTTATTGAAATCCCAGTTGAACGCAGGAAATCTTGCCAAAGCAATTAACACCTACGCCATACCGGTCCTGACATACTCATTTGGAATTCTGAAGTGGACAAAAACAGAACTGGAAGATATTCAAAGAACAACGCGAACCATGATGACCAAACACAAATGTCACCACCCGACATCATCAGTTATTAGGACCACACTACCAAGAAAAGAGGGAGGAAGAGCTCTAACGGACATAGTTAATTTACATTACAAACAAATATCTCAACTCCAAAAATACTTCATTGGCAAGGCTAAAACATCCAAACTGCATGAGCTGGTCGCGAAAGCAGATAAAAACTATTCCCCCTTAGATCTTGTAAACCCTGATAATAAACTTGAAATCGTTACAGACTCTGACAAACAGGCGGAGTGGGCCCAGAAAGCGCTTCATGGTCGACATCATCACGACCTCAATCAACCATATATCGACAAGGAAGCATCAAATAAGTGGCTCTCTGATGGAACATTGTTTCCAGAAACAGAAGGATTTATGATGGCGATCCAAGACCAAGTTATTAATACCAACAATTACAAGAAATTTGTTATAAGAGATCCAAACATCGTGTCGGACAAGTGCAGAAGGTGCCAACAAACAACAGAGACGATACAACACATTACGTCGGGATGTTCAGCCATAGCTAACATTGATTACCTACGCAAGCACAACCAACTGTGCAACATCATCCATCAGAAGTTGGCCAACAAATTTGGATTAGTTAACACCTACACGCCTTATTACAAGTACCATCCTCATGCAGTTCTAGAGAATGCTGATTTTAGACTATACTACGATAGGTCAATTATCACCGATAGACGGGTGACGAATAACCGGCCTGATATTGTAGTTGTGGATAAAAAAGCTAACTCGGTTCTTCTAGTGGATGTTGCTGTGCCCAATAACAACAATATGTTAGACAAATACAACGAGAAAATTGCAAAATACACCGATCTTGCAATTGAGGTATGACAGATGTGGCATGCAGAGAAAGTAGAGGTGGTGCCGGTCATCGTTTCATCTACGGGACTAATCCCCAAAACTCTACAAGACAGCCTCACCAAGCTAGGTCTTCACAAAAACACATACATCGATCTGCAGAAGGCTGCAATTTTGAATACTTGTCACATTGTCCGTAAATTTCTAAATATGTAACTGCTGTGCCTAATCCCATTTGCGTTTACACACGCTCGGGATAGGTGAACATTACCAGCAAAAGCTGAGCAAGAGTACACTTGAATTGGAAATAATAATAATAATAATAATAATAATAATAATAACCCGTGGGGGTGCTGGTCCCCTATCGGGCGCTTCCCCAGGTGGTGGATAGGGGAATGCCTTTTAAATATAGAAGGTATCGAGGAAATTAAATACCTCGGAGCGAACCAAAACCAGTTAGTTTCAGGACACGACGGTCTCCATGTAAGGAGCGGTACTCCAACAGCGTCTGTTCTCCATGTAAGGAGCGGCTGAATCAGCACCTGGCAGTAGGTCTAAAATGCGACAATCACGATGTCGAATTGTAAAACAAGATTACCCCAGGTGGGTAGAGCTAAATGCTCAGAATCCCACACTGCTTGTGTACCTAGTACATCGGCTGTCTGCTCCACGGATTCTGGGGGGAGCAATAATTCGAGTGTAAATTCCGGGACCTTAAATCTCAGGAATCGTCAGGTGAATCGACATTGCAACACCTCAAATTCTTGTCGCGTTCAAGTTGGTGCTAGAAGGGCTTGTTCGAAAAATGATTTACCTTCTTCCTCGGTTAGCGGTAGGCGCAGCGTGACACCGAGTAGGGCTACTGCGAACCACACTCAGCGGGAAAACAACATCGATCCTCCGCCACCGGCTTCTGATGTTTCTGGAGTGACGCAAGTCGGCACATCTACGACCACAAAAGCCGGAAAGTCCAGGAAGCGCATGAAGTGGACTATCGAGCTAAACTCATTCATTATGCGCTAATACTTTAAAATCACGAATATGGAAACTGATATGACGACATACAGATACGCCCTCCACCGTGCATTCGTTGAACATTTTCCAGAATTTCACCATCTCACGGAACAGCGTATTGCTGACCAACGTCGAAGTATTGTGAAAAACAATCTACTACCCGGTCCGACGTTGCAACAAATTCGAGGTGAAGTCCTTCTTGACCTTCAAGATGGAGAGAATGACATAATTACCGATCAGGATACACATAAATCGGAGAATGCACAAGGAGACCACAATGGCGTTGAGGAAATAAACAATGATTGCGACAAAACCACCGATAATGACTATAATACCGAACTTTGTAAAGCACTAGCGGAATTTAATGGCACCAACCCAATACACCGGCCAAAACTACCCAAGCTTCGAACCAATAAGAGCACTAATAGCATACTAGCAGCTGTGAACTTACTACTGCAGAACCATGCTAAAGACTGCGAAGCGCTGGAACAGCTTCACACTCTCATCTATTGTGGAACGGTAGCAGTGCTTCGAAGTCACAATCAACAAATCCAATCCCCAAAGAACAATCGGGGTAAAGACTACAAACAGCTCAAGCCTTGGTGGCAACGCCGGCTGGAAAAGTCCATTGATGACATCAGAAGGGAATTGGGGCAGCTTACAGAGTTTAAAAACAATTTGAAACCGTCTAGGCGCTTAACAAACAGAGTGAGAAAGATCTATCGAAAAATCAACACTTATACAGGTCACCCACAACATAAACAACATGTATATGAATATATCGATTCACTCAGGCAAAAGTTAAAGGCAAAATCAAAACGGTTGTCACGATATGTCAAGTGCACGAAAAGGAAACAACAGAATTACTTATTCAATAACAATCAGAAGTTATTTTACAGGCAACTAAGCGGTACAGTAAACAATCACAACCAAAGTCTTCCGAATAAAGATGAGCTAACGGAGTACTGGTCTTCTTTATGGTCGAACCCTATCGAACATAAATCCAACGCTCACTGGATAAGAACTGAGGAGGAAAAAATTAACATTGAACCAATGCGTTTCGTTAACTTGACAACAAGCGAGGTAACCGAAGCTATAAAGAGCACCAGTAATTGGAAGACACCAGGAGTTGACCAAGTCCAAAACTTCTGGTATAAGAAGTTTGACAGTCTGCATGAAGCAATAGCAAGATCATTTACACATATTCTGCAACATCCAGAAGATACACCACTATTTCTGACACTTGCTTCCCAAAACGCATCAAACTCACGATCCTACGCAGTATAGACCTATAACATGCCTTCCAACTATATATAAAATATTAGCGTCTTGCATTACTAACCGTATTTACTTACAGACATGCGGATCAAAACAACATCTTGTCGGAAGAACAGAAAGGGTGCAGACGAGATCACCAAGGCTGCAAAGAACAACTCATCAAAGAACAACTTACAAAGTACACCCCACTCTTGTTACTTTTCTTGAATCTTTGGTTTTGCTTGGCAATGAATCCACTCTCCAATCTACTTAACGATACGGATTACGGCCTTAAAATCAAAGCCAACAGAAACACTAGCTGCACTGTTTCCCTCCTTTTATACATGGATGACATCAAAATATACGCATCAAACCAGCGTCAAATTCAACATTTACTTAATATCACTGAAAATTTTTCCAGTGATATACAAATGGGATTTGGATTAGACAAGTGCAAAACCTTGAATATCGAGAAGGGTGAAATCGTTAACGGAGATGTATTACTACCTAATGGGAACATTATAAATGCCATGCAAAATGGTGAAACCTACAAATATCTAGGATTTCAGCAAGCTAAGCTACTAGACCAGCAGCAGGCAAAAACCAGAATTCGAGGACAGTTCACTCAAAGGATAACTGCTTTACTGAAATCCCAGTTGAATGCAGGAAATCTTGCCAAAGCAATTAACACCTACGCCATACCGGTCCTGACATACTCATTTGGAATTCTGAAGTGGACAAAAACAGAACTGGAAGATATTCAAAGAACAACGCCAACCATGATGACCAAACACAAATGTCACCACCCGACATCATCAGTTAATGGATATAGTTCATCAGTTAACGGACATAGTTAATTTACATTACAAACAAATATCTCAACTCCAAAAATACTTCATTGGCAAGGCTCAAACATCTAAATTGCATGAGCTGGTCGCGAAAGCAGATAAAAACTATTCCCCCTCAGATCTTGTAAACCCTGATAATAAACTTGAAATCGTTACAGACTCTGAAAAACAGGCAGAGTGGGCCCAGAAAGCGCTCCATGGTCGACATCATCACGACCTCAATCAACCATATATCGACAAGGAAGCATCAAATAAGTGGCTCTCTGATGGAACATTGTTTCCAGAAACAGAAGGATTTATGACGGCGATCCAAGACCAAGTAATTGATACCAATAATTACAAGGAATTTGTTATAAGAGATCCAAACATCGTGTCGGACAAGTGCAGAAGGTGTCAACAGGCAACAGAGACGATACAACACATTACGTTGGGATGCTCAGCTATAGCTAACATTGATTACCTACGCAGGCACAATCAGCTTTGCAACATCATCCATCAGAAGTTGGCCAACAAATTTGGATTGGTTAACACCTACACGCCTTATTACAAGTACCATCCGCATGCAGTTCTAGAGAATGCTGATTTTAGACTATACTACGATAGGTCAATTATCACCGATAGACGGGTGACGAATAACCGGCCTGATATTGTGGTTGTGGATAAAAAAGCTAACTCGGTTCTCCTGGTGGATGTTGCTGTACCCAATAACAACAATATTTTAGACAAATACAACGAAAAAATTGCAAAATACACCGATCTTGCAATTGAGGTAGGACAGATGTGGCATGCAGAGAAAGTAGAGGTGGTGCCGGTCATCGTTTCATCTACGGGACTAATCCCCAAAACTCTACAAGACAGCCTCACCAAACTAGGTCTTCACAAAAACACATATATCGATCTGCAGAAGGCTGCAATTTTGAATACTTGTCACACTGTCCGTAAATTTCTAAATATGTAACTGCTGTGCCTAATCCCATTTGCGTTTACATACGCTCGGGATAGGTGAACATTACCAGCAAGGGCTGAGCAAGAGTACACTTGAGTTGGAAATAATAATAATAATAAACGCCTTTATTATTTGCAAATAACAAAATTACATTTTCGTTTTTCAAATATGAATACATGATATTGAAAAAGAAAGAAAAAACAAATATAAATATATTGGTATATATGAAAAGTATAAAAGCATAGGAGAAAAAACAATTAATTATTAGGATTGCCTCTGAAGTAATATATTTTTAAACTTGTCTTTGAAAGTTAAATTATCACATTTTTTTAAGTTTTCAGAAACGGAGTTATAAATAAAAAATATTTGGTATTGAAAGGACCGTCTAAATTGTTCAGTATTGAATACACAGGTGGAGATAGTAGACCCTTAAATCTTAGAATTATGAACATCAGTTCGAAAAAAAAAATTTGGTACAAATATGTTGGAGTTTTAAAGGTAAAAATTTTGTGAAAAAGGCATGTTGCATGAAGCATTCTTCTATTATCCATATTTAACCATCCCGTTTCAACTAACTTATGTGATAATACGCTGTCGCTTTTTAATACCATTATATTAACCTTAAACATGAATTCTGTACTTTCTGTATTTTGTTTTTATAAAGGAGAGTTAAATTTGGGACATACACTAATTCTGAAAAATTAAAGTGTGATAAAACGAGACTTTCACACAGGTTTTTTTTAACATGTTGGGGGAGAAAATGAAGATTTCCATATATCAGTTTTAATGAGCCGTAAGCACGTTGAATCAATTTATTGATGTGTTTCTCAAATCTTAAATCTGAATCTATAATGACATCTAAATTTTTAGCATGATTAACCAATGCTAACTCTACATTTTTTATTTGTATATTTATTAAGTTTTCAATTTTAGCCTTGTCATAAGCGGAGCCGAACAAAATTACATTAGATTTAGAGCAGTTAATTAATAGACAATGATCTGACGATAATTTTATGAGAGTTCTTAGTTCTTGATTAATATTTTCGCAGGCATTATCAACGGACACTGGAGGGAAGCTATAGTATATATGGATAGCATCTACGTAGACGTGAATTTTACAGGTTTTTAAAGATGTTCTTAAGTTCATTGTCCATTAAAACCATATAATATTATACTAGTTTTAATTTGTAATAACTCCAAATGTATATCAATAAATATGTGATGACATGTAATACTATTATGTATATGTATTCGAAAGAAAGTACATCAATAAAAAATATCTTCAGAATTCAATTGCATTTTAATTTTTGTGAAATAAATGAAATATTAAATACCAGATAATAGAATGTAAGTTCAAATTTTCCGCTATTTTTTAAAATTAGTTTCGTCGAAGCCACTAGGTGGCGCTGAAATTCAGGTACAGAGCTTTGAAGAGCTCTATCTATCCGTATATAATAAGTTACCTATGGTATTATTTATCTCTAAGTGGTGATATCAAGTGGCGGTACGATGAAAAAATACGGATCATAGACAGTACAGATCCTTACGCCTTTTCGACCGAAGAACTTTCTTTGTAACCTTTTGAACTACCCAATTTAGTAATGATGGAAACCTTTGAGAACTAATTGTTAGTTGAAGAATAACTATTATCCGTTGTTCACCAGTAAACAATGAAAACTAAATAGAATGTGTGCCCACCAGCACAATATGGCCAAACTGTCAGTGACGTCCTTCTGAAATGGTCTATATTCGGGGTTAGTTTCGAGCGCGCTTACTTCGCGCAATTTTGATTATTTTTTTTTAATCGAAAACCTGTTAAGATAATACGACAACATTTTTAAATAAAATACTATCGAATAAAGCAAACGAAATATTTCTGAAACGGCCCATTTTGCTGATTCCGTAACTTTCTAGCAAATCTGGCTTCAAAAAAATACAATCAAATATCCATTTTTTGGGTGAATTTTTTCACAAAACTATCTAAATATTTTAAACTGTTCCACAACGGGATATTTTCAATTAAATTAAACTTACCCATTTGATCTCGTTGTGCGGTAAAAAAATATGCATCTTCAACTTCATGGCCATTAAAAACCACAATTTTAGGAAATTCCGGTAAATTACTAATAACAGTAGCAACACCGTTCATTGGTAATAATCGTTGGATCAACGGCGTCGGCAGCAACTCCAATAAATTGAATGTGATATAATTCCGAATCTGTGGAAAGAAAATGTTTCATTAAAAATATCCTATCTTGAAACTGCAGGTTCTAGAACTCCAAATATGTTTTTCAATCCCATACCTATTCCTTATTCAAATATAGCAGGTTTTCCAGATTCGAGGTGTTAAGAGTCTTAATTAAATTTTCAAATTTCACAATTTTTTATGCTTAAAGAGAAAATTTAATTCGTAAATGTGAAATGCTTTGAGTTTTTCTAGTGGAATTAAATGTTGTTTCGTATTTTTATATTATATTAACCATATTTCAACAGAAAAAAATGCTACGAATTTCTAAAGCAACAAGGTGTAACTAGCGCCCTCTAAATTAGAGTTCAAATTCTCAATGAACAAGCCAACAAGAAAAATGATTATAAAAAAAGCAATAAAACTAAACCACTACTTCACTACAAATTTACAGAATATACCAAATCAAAATAAAAAAGACTACTCAAATGGCAGAAATACTATCCGAAACATTCCAGAAATACTCAAGTGATTCTAGCTACAGCACTAAATTCCTCCATTACAAATCTACAGAAGAAAATCAGCACCCAATTTCTATAGCACAACTCCCTAATAACCCCTTAAATTCGTTAATATCTCTCGAAGAACTTCTTAATGCACTTACCTCAATGAAAAAATGTACCCCTGGGCCAGACAATATACCAATAGCATTTATAAAAAACCTACCAGAGCAAGTGATTGAGTTTCTCCTCGAAATTTTTAATTTTCATTGGCTCAACTAGCATCTACCAGACTCTTGGAAAGAGGCCACAATTGTACCGATTTTTAAAAATAATAACCCAGCCAATCTCTCTAGTTCGAATAGACCTATTTCTCTTACGTCGTGTGTCTCTAAACTTCTCGAGAAAATGTTCAATAACCGACTTACGTTGTTTCTAGAAACCAACTCCTTACTATGTTCGCAGCAGAGCGGATTCAGAAAGAATCGATCGACAATGGACAATATTGTGGACCTTGAATCAGATATCCATGAAGCGTTTCTAAGTGATCAGAAAGTTCTTGCAGTATTCTTTGATATTAACCGCGCGTTTGATACAGCATGGCATTTTAATATCCTAAAAAATTAATCAGGTTGGGGAGTGAACGGCAATATGCTTGCATTCATCAAAAATTTTCTTAGTAATAGAAGCTTCCGTGTAAGGGTGAACGGAATTTCATCTACATCAAAAACTCTAAGCAACGGAACCCCTCAAGGGTCTGTCATCAGCGTTTCATTATTTTTGATTGCAATAAACGATGTAATTAAAAATATTCAGAGCCCACTAAAAGGGAAACTATTCGCAGACGACTTGGTTATATATGTCAGAGGAAGGAACACCGAGTTCATGAGAAGTGCAAAACAACAAGAAATACCTCGCCTAGAATGTTGGTCAGAAACCACTGGATTTTGTTTTTCCTCCTCAAAAACCAAGTGCATGATGTTCAGTAAATGCCCACTACTTGTCTTTCCTAATTTAAAACTGCTCAACTCAACTCTCAACTTTGTTAACACGATATCGTTTCTTGGGATGACACTCGACTCTAAACTCTCCTGGGAGCCGCACATCCGTAACCTTATTTACTAATCTACCAACGGACTCAATATATTACGATCTCTATCAAGCAGAACCTGTGGCTCGGATTCTACCTGCCTCATCCGCCTGTACCGAACTATAATCAGATCTCGATTAGACTATGGTTGTACAGCCTACGCTTCAGCTAAGCAAAACACTGAATCTTTTAAATCCAGTACAAAACTCTGCCATTAGAATTTGCCTAGGGGCTTTCCGTTCGAGTCCAATCGACAGTCTACTTTGCGAAGCCTCCGAACTTCCTTTAGATCTACGCAGACATTTCCTGAGCCTCTCATTTGCAATATCTATTTATGCAAATCCTCTCCACCCTACGTATTGAAACACCATATCTGACCGATTCCGAGCTGACTATGACAGAAAGAAAAGATCCGCTCCTGCCTTTTACGAAAGAGTAAATAGATCCCTAGACACTTTTAACGTCTCCATCCCTAATACATTTTCCGCAAACACCAAATCCTCACTACCATGGTTAACAAATCATCCTTACTGTGACACGTCTCTACTAAAACTCTACTAAATGAAACAAATTCA
This sequence comes from Lochmaea crataegi, assembly GCA_947563755.1. Taxonomy (NCBI): domain Eukaryota; kingdom Metazoa; phylum Arthropoda; class Insecta; order Coleoptera; family Chrysomelidae; genus Lochmaea; species Lochmaea crataegi. The sequence goes on along the minus strand of OX387431.1, from coordinate 29,472,172 downwards.
AGAGTAATAAAAAACGCATTCTATGAAAAAATCTCTCGACTACACCAATACACCCTATTGTACACAGACGCTTTCAAGATGGAAGATGGAGTAGGCGCCTCAGTTATTGCACCTACCGAGTCTATTAAAATCACCCGCTGCGAGTGTCTTCACTGGTGAATTATATGCAATTTATCAAGCATTGCTCTTTGCGAGTAACGATGATTCCCAGCAGTTCCTAATATTAACTGACTCTCTGAGTTCCATTGATAGTCTCCAGCATATTTTTCCTACAAACTACTTGGTGCAAATAACTAAGAACGAACTACTTCAGCTACAAGAGGCGCCTTTCTCACATAGTCACAAAAGTTTCTGTTTCGGATGCAAAAACCTTCATAAAATATTCAGTCCATAAATACTGGCAAGATCGTTGGACTGAATCAAATTCTAAGCTACGCAGAATAAAGAAATGCGTGAGCCCCTGGAGATCATTCCCGATGAAAAGAAGAGAGCGCCTTAGGATCGGACATACAAGATTCTCTCATGACTATCTAATGTCCCATTCCCCTCCACCAGTGTGCGACAGCTGCAATCAGCCATTGACAGTAAGCCATGTACTGTTGGAATGTGTAAAGTTCCGTCTCCAAAGGCAAACACATAGCATCCCCAATCAAATAGAAGAGGCACTTGGTGAAAACTGTGATATATCTCGTTTAATAAACTTTTTTAAATACATACAGATGTTAAATAAAATTTGACGTCCCATTCTAAAATGTTATATTTTCGTAAACTCACAAGTTTAGTTTGATTTATCATGTTCTACATTTGTAACTGATCTTATTTCTTGTATATTCTTGTTGAGCGCTAATAATCCTAGGGATTGATGCGCATTATATTATATAATAATGAAAAAGACATGTAAATCAGCACTCGGTGTACTAGATTTGCATGTAAAGTATATTTCACACTATTTCGTTGACTCTGTATTCAATAATAAAAGCTTATAAATCCCTCATTGTACAGTAAACAGTAACAGATCCGTGTCGGTAAAATGTAGATACTAAATCTAAATATTGTTTTCCCAGCCAAACATTTCAGTTGTGAAATAATCATACCATTAAGCATTATCTTTCCGAAGAAACGAGTACGATACGATACTGTGCTATTGTTATCGAATTAACGACTACCTGCTGTGGGTTTTTCTCTTGAATCAATCAAGTTGGTGTTAAGTTAAAACGAAATATCTTGGAATGAATTATAACATAAATTACAGAATAACCACAATGTATTATTGACGATTTACAAGTGTATCACAGCAATTTTTAGACTCGCATCGACACGACACCCTGTTTCATTATGTTGTACTGTTGAAGGGTTGCACTCAATAAGTCCCAGTATCATTCAACCTCGAGTGCTTGTGATAAACCACTTTTTAATTTTTGACATTTGTTCTTGCGTCACTTGGAAATGGAGTATTGCGGCTGTGTACATACACGCACCTACCGTTAGTTTGGACAAGTAGTGGCGATACGGGACGACGCGAGGTGCTACGCCATAACATTGCAATCACGCGTGTTTAACGACGATCCCTGGGTATAATACGCAGTAAGAGTTATTTTGTATTGTGGCAAGTAATAGTATCTATCTATTCCGCACAATCTCGACCATATAAATTTGATATCAGAAGATTTTTTTCAAACAGTTTCACTCGTCATTCTTATTTTTTTAACGTAATTTTGTTGTATATGAGTAGGTTAGTTGGTGCGTGTAAAGTATAAGCATGGTGCTGCTGAAATTATTGTTATTATTATCCTGGCGGCGAACATACATAGAACATTTCAATCGTCGAAAAATATGTTCACATTTTTTCAAGTTATAGCTCAAAACATGTTTGTTTATACAGAGTGTTGTAGAAAGTGTTCAAATGGAATAAATTCCATGATAAATGATTGGGGGCCTGCTCAAATAAACACTGGAAAACGTTGATTGGTATTTTCAGTTGCGCATTTTTTTAACAAAAATTTTATAAACACCGAAAATATAAGTTCAGCTTGCATATATAACATTGTATAAATATGAAAATACAAATTGTGGTCTTTGATATCTTTTTCAGCGACCACAACTTTTAAGAAGAAAAAATAACGTGACAGTAGCAGCGGTAGCGATAAAAACCATGATCGAATTATATCGCCAAGCTCATCTAAAACTCTGAACCAATGACTTATTAAAGATAGACAAACCTTGTTTACATTTTGGTTGTCCCCAACATATTTAAGACGAAACTATCCTCACTGATACGAAATCTCGTATAACAAAAATAGTAATTGATGAATATATTCAAGATTGTAGCAGTATTTTACGTTTAAAATGTAAGAAAAAAGTGGAAAGTATTTAAAATATAGCTATGACCAACTCTCGGTCCAGCTCACTATTTTTTATCAGTCAGGATTTTCCATGTTCTAACAATGCCATAAGTAAAATAAGACGATTTTTTCCTGCATGTACCAAGCATACTTTGATATCGTTATAGGGTATCTCGATTGTACAATGCACATAACACCATATTCTACCAGTCAATTAGAATTTCGCATGTATTGTTGCATACATTCAACTAAAACAAATGTTAACTAAGTTGGGAATTCTGTAACCATTGACGATACTTGACACTGAACCCTGTTTACGCTACCACTACACCAACACTAACAGTTTACATTATCTTACGCGCGTTTCGATAACCAGGTTCTTTTAGTTTACCTTCAGTCTCTGAAGAAGATAACTTGGTTATCGAAACGCGCGTAAGATAGTGTAAAGTGTTGGTGTTGGTGTAGTGGTAGTGTAAACAGTGTTCAGCGTAAAACAAATTTTAGTTAGATTCCCTTTGTAAAAAAATAGTATATTACACCACATTTTCGGCCTTGCACGTCAGACGAGCAGGACCGAGATTTCAACTTTTGGCCCGTGAAGTGTATACGACTTTTCTTCATAGCCGGTCGAAAGAACGTTATTAATTTTACTTTTTTCAACTTTAAATGTTTTTGATGCATGTCCCGTTATTTGCTGGTCGTTACGAGTATAAATGAGTCGCTCACCGCCAGAGTGGCCCAACTACAAAATTTGTACCATGCCGTTTAGTGCGCGAAATATTACATATTTTGCTACACTTTAAATCCACAGTGGCCCATCTGCGCTTCTACTACTTACTAACAGATGGCGCACGCAGCACAGTTAGGCCGGTGTCAGTTTGTACAATAATCCTGAAATCACAGTGACCTAAGTGGTAGTTGGGCCACTATAATTTTCTAAACCAAATCAAAATCAAAATATTTTGGTAAACACGGTTGACTAATGTAAGTGTTGAAGTATAATTATTTTGTGTAGACTATATGCCTTAAGGCCAAATGCTTTTGGCCAACTTAATTTGTTATAAAAATCATGTGTCAAGATATACTTTGAATGAATGTCAGAGAAGATAATCATTGCACAAGATTCTCTTCTATTTGGTTTGGTCTGATCTATTGAATTCAAGAATTGGTCAGTTATAAGCATTTATATAGTCTGTCGGTATTGCTTATACTACGAAAGGCGCCTTTCTTTAATAATTCAAGAATACAAGTTTGTATATATATTTAATGTTGCAATATATTACATTAGATTGAATCCAGTTCTGTTTACTTACTTGCATCCACCCTTCAAGGTATTGAAAATAACAACAGTAAGTGCTGTTTGAGATCACTGAATGTTTAAAAACGTTGTGTTAAATTGAAATTGTCGTTAGTGAAGAAGCAGGTAAGGTTTTTACAGGTTATGTTACACAAGCAATTATTAGTATTTAGGCAGATTTCATCAATTTATTAAAATTATTTACCAAGACAATACCTAACCTACAAATTTTAGAATGTCTAAATGTCCGTTAGTTTGAATAAACGAATATAATTTCACTAGCGTCACTTTGTTGCAGTCAAAGCCTGAAATGTCAGATAGTGATAGTTCTAATCTTCGAGAACCAAGCGAATTTGACGATTCTGGGTCAGAATATCTGCCAACTGATAATGAAGCTTCTACAAGTGCCGCTACGGTAGACAGTATATCGAAAAAAGGAAAAAAACGTACACGAAACGAATCACATTGGAAAAACAATGTGAGGAAATACAATAGAAATTCTGGAAATGAATATGTAAATGTTCAAGGTAAGGTCATCCCAAAGAAAGCATTTTTTGACGGTGAGTGCAACTGCTCAAACAAATGCCATACGTTATTATCGATGGAACAACGTCGGCGTATATTCGAAGATTTTTATAAACTCGCAAATTTTGATCTACAAACCGCTTACATTAATAGTCAAGTAAAAGTGGTTAGCAAAGGTAGATTCACCAACGTTGTTGATCCAAATAAGCGCAATAAAACGCGAATCTACACCGTGGGAAATACGGCAACTGTTTGTAAATCCTTTTTAAAAAGCACATTAAAAGTATCTGATGGGAGATTAACTAGAGCCTTAATAAATCAAACCTCTGCTGGAGAAAGTATTACTCCACCTGTTGACAAACGAGGCAAACATGCTGCCAAAAATAAAACTAGCCACGAAGACACGGAACATGTCAAACATTTCATTCAAAAAATTGCAACGTACACATCGCACTATAGTCGAAGTAAGAATCCACATCGCGAGTACCTCTCACCTGATTTACATCTTACGAAATTATACAAACTTTATCTTGAGAGCGATGAATCAGATAGTAACGTATCAAAGTTTATTTGTACTAAGATTTTCAATGAAGAGTTTAACCTCCATTTTCGTTATCCTGCTACAGACACGTGTAAAAAATGCGACAGTTTGGAAATGGCAATAAAAATACAGATAGGGAAGAGAAGAGAAAGTTGCAAATAGAGAAAGAAGTACATTTGCGAAAGGCAGAGGCAGCTCGACAAGGAATGAAGGATTATCCTACCAAAAACGTAGACACCACCACCTGTATTGCATTTGATTTAATGAAAACATTGCCGACGCCAAATATTTCGACAGGGGTTGGGTTGCCTACTATAAAAGACAACTTTGGATATATTGCTTGGGTTTACATAATTTAGCAACAGGAAAGGCACACATGTATGTCTGGCACGAAGGAATAGCTTCCCGAGGTCCTCAAGAAATCGGTTCGTGCTTAATGGACTATGTTAAAAAGTATGTGACAACACCAACTCTCATTATGTATAGTGACCAGTGTGGCGGGCAAAACATTAAAATGGCTGCAATTTGTACATACATGGCAACATCACCAGAGTTTAATCCTAAGGTGTGCGTATCCGTGCCGAGGGGATGTATGACAGTGAGGCTATCATTTGTCACTAACGGAACCTTCGAGATACTAGGCGCCCTCTCGTCGTAAGTAAGCCTTGTCACGGTGATGCAGGGCTCTGCCGTGATGGACATCTTTTCCCTAGCTACTCGTGAGACTTTATGGAAGAAGTAAAAAAAAACAAAAAACATTTAGAAACTACAGAGGAGATGGAAGTCGACCTATCGGCTCCAACTGACCTCCCTGTAACCTCTGATCAGGAACGAGAGCTCCTCAGTTCTCCAACTCCTGAGAGCAATCCTAGGAAACTAGGAGGTGCAGCCAGGAAGCGACTCCTCAAGAGCGGGGTACCTTACCAATCCGCATTGAACCAAATTCTAGAGCAGCGGAAGCAGGATCCGCCGCAAGAAGTGACGAATATTCCCTCTGTGGCTGGTTCAAGCAAGCGCTTACGCTCTAATGATGACTCACCAGGACAAGAGGCAAAAAACCCCTGCTCGGCTGAATCAGTTGTAACGTCAGATAAAATTGACTTACAAAAACCCTCTTATGGGCAGGCTGTATCCGGCATCAAGGTGGGAATATTACACCTTGAACATCCGACAACCTCCGAAACGACCAACCAACTGGAATCTCTTCAGTACGCTATTATGGCCGCTGAAGAGGATATTCCGGAAGGTGGTCCACAAGTGCAGTTCCAGAGCTGTACATTCCGGCCTGGATGGCTGCAGGTTACCTGTGTAGATCAGGAGAGTGTTTCGTGGTTGACTGGAGTGGTCAATACCCTTCAACCATGGGATGGTGCCTCCCTGAGATGCGTCTTGGGTGACCAACTTCCAAAGCCACACATCTGTGTGGCTTACATACCTGATGAGGGCAGTCGTAGACTAACCTCTGAACAGGTCCTCTCTAGGCTGAGGAAAATGAACCATGGTCTGTTAACCATGGAGTGGACTATTCTACACAAGGAAGTTACAGGCCCTGGCCAAACATGGACCTCCGCCATTGACGATGGATCTATGGCCGAGCTGGAGAGGGTGGGTTTTAAACCTTACCTGGGTTTTGGGCAGGTTGTTTTCCGCCCTAAAACCCGGTCTTCCTCCCAACAGGCAGCAAAACCGGGTCCTTTGAAAGGATCTGAGAAAATCCACGGCCCGGGGCCGAGCGGAAAACTCCCTGCGGGAGTGAGGAGAACCAAAACTCCTCACAAGCTTAGGGGTAGTACACCGCCGGCACGTAGCCAAGGCACCAGCCAACCAAAAGCTGGGAAAGCTGGTTTTCCCAAGATGAAGACGGCTATCGTCTCTTCTAGGAAACCGGAAAAAGAGACTGGACCTGGTGTCCTGAAATCGAAGACCGTCATGGCCTCGACAAAGGCACCAAAAAAACCAGCTGGGCCGGCGACGAAAGGTGATCAAACCTCGTCGTCTGCACCAAACACAGCCTCATCATTGGCAGGAGCAGATGGTGGCGTCTTAATTGAACCACCGACAGATCCTTCCAATATTTGGGGAGATATAAGTTTGCCTGCGGCACTCAACACTCTGCCACATTCAATTGTTTACAGGCAAACTCACAGCATGCCAAGGCCGCTTCTTATATCCTTGGCAAAACGTTCAAGGACGAATTAATTGACCTTGCCTTCCTGCAAGAACCATGGACAGGAAACACAGACCGAGTAACTGGTCTCAGCAATATTCCTGGTGAGGTAATAGTCTGTCCTGGGGTGAAACCTAGAGCATGTCTACTCATCAGGAAAAAAATTAATTATTTTTTGCTTACAGGCTTTTGCACTCCAGATGTAGTAGCCATCCAGATGTACTTACCGGAGAAGAATGGTAGGACAAACATAGTCGCCTGCTCTGCATACTTCCCAGGACACATGGATACTGTACCCCCTCTTGCTATACGGCGATTAATCGACTATAGCAAGAAAAACAGACTTACTCTTTGATTATATACTAGGGAAAGGGCTATCTGTTATTAATAAGGGCTCCGAACCAACCTTTGTAACTAGAAACAGATCAGAGGTATTAGATTTAACTATCAGCTCAAACTTTCTGAGCAATAAGATACAGCATTGGGCTGTATCTACTGCACCTTCGTGTTCAGATCATAGACATATTCAATTCAACATTGAAATAGGCCAGAGGCCAGTAGTGGAATATCGCGACTCAAAAGCTACTGATTGGAGTGGATATGAAAATTCCCTTCAACTGTACATTGAGGATGGTTTCACCACAATTAACAGTTGTGATGGGATAGATACTGCAGCGGAAAAACTTCGCGAAGCAGTGATCTTCTCCTATCATGAAAACTCTCCACTCAAGACTAAAAGAGATAATCGCAACTCTACTTGGTGGAACAAATGCCTAGAAAAGCGAAGAAAAGAAGTTCGACGACTATTTAACCGAGCTAAAGAGTCAGGCAACTGGGAGCTTTATAGAACTACTCTAACAAGTTACAATAAAGAAATCAGAAAGGCAAAGCGGGAGACTTGGAAAAAGTTCTGTGAGAGTATTTCTGATATACCTCGTAGTACTAGAATCCACAAGATTCTCTCTAAAGAGTCGATTGGCGAGATTGGGTCGATGAAGCGACCTGATGGCACTTTCACGACCTCTAGAAAAGAAACGTTAGAGCTTTTGATTAAAAATCACTTTCCTGGAAGTTTGACTCTGGATAACAATCGACTTCCGCTCTTTGAGGGCGCAAGGCGGCCAAAAAAGATCGATTGGGAGGCCGCCAAGGAAGTTATCACAGCACCGGCAGTTGAATGGGCTATCAAATCTTTTCAGCCTTTCAAATCTCCCGGTGAGGGTGGAATATTTCCAGCTCTGCTGCAAAACGGACTGGAATTACTTTTACCCATCCTCATTAAACTGTATAGAGCTAGTCTGGCGTGGAATTACATACCACCCAGTTGGTTGACGGCTAGGGTGGTATATATACCGAAAGTGGGCCGCACAGACCCACACCCTAAATCGGTCAGACCAATTAGCCTAACATCTTTCCTGCTTAAAGGACTTGAAAAAGTACTGGATTGCTACATCAGGCGGGTAGCTTTATATAATTCTTCCCTGAGCATTCACCAATATGCTTATCAAACTGGCAAATCAACAGATTTAGCGTTACACAACCTTGTTGAGAAAATCACACAATCCCTTAACAACAAGGAGATTGCGGTGGCCATATTTCTTGACATTGAAGAGCATTTTACAATGCACTACCGACCTCCATTGGTTCAGCTTTGACTGAAAAGGGCATCAAACCAACCATTACCGGTTGGATATATGCCATGCTCACTAATAGGACAGCCACTACATCTCTTCAGGACGAGACCATTAGCTTTAAGGTTTCCAGGGGATACCCTCAAGGCGAAGTACTATCTCCCCTACTATGGTCACTCTTGATGGATAACTTGCTTGGCGCTCTCGAAAGAAGAGGGGTAGAACTGCAAGCGTATGCAGACGACCTTGTCATCTTGGCAAGGACCAAGTCAGGAAGGGTAGCATATAATACCCTCCAAAAGACGTTGGACGATGTCCATAGTTGGTGCCAGAGGGAACAGATGTCTGTTAACCCTGCTAAAACTGTAATAGTTCCCTTCACTAGGAAAAGAAAGTTGGAGGATATTCCACCACTTTCCTACAATTCCATTTGCAGCGGAAGTAAAATGTTTGGGGATTATCCTAGATATGAAACTTACTTGGAACGCTCACTTGGAAAAAGTTATCCATAAGGCCAGACTATCCTTGTGGACATGTCGTAGGATCTGTGGAAAATATTGGGGCTTGGGACCCAAACAAATCTATTGGATATATGTGATGATCGTTAGACCAATGATCACATATGGAGCTATTGCCTGGTGGCCAAAAGCTTTACAGCGAACGGCCCAAGCAAAGCTCTCTGGTTCACAGACAGGCTTGCCTGGCAATATTACTGGTGCTATCAGCTCCACACCGTCAGCAGCCATGGAAATTCTCTGGACCTACCTCCTCTCCATATATTTTTGGAAAGAGAGGCTAGTTGGACAACAGAGAGAATTGTGCATATTTCTAAATGCACAAATCAGGCTTATACAGAACGAAGCAGAATGCTAGTGGACACTGAAAGTCACAGTATTCTGGGAATGACCTCTGACATAATGCCTCCAACAGTAAACTACGGCCTGCCTTATACCGTCCTAATTTCAAATAGAGATGAATGGGTCCTCCGTAAGGATGAACTATTAAGAGCAGACAGCTGTTGGTACACAGACGGTTCAAAAACACCCTCAGCTTCTGGTGCAGGTGAATACGGGCGCAGACCTAGGACAGAAATCTCAACCTCTCTAGGATCCTATGCAACCGTATTCCAGGCGGAAATTTACGCCATTGTTTCATGTGTGGAGAGATTGGAGCAAGCCAATCTCATACATAGAACAATAAAAATTTTCTCGGACAGCCAAGCGGCTTTGAAAGCACTTGGCTCTCACCGTGTAACGTCGAAATTGGTTTAGACTGCCAAAGAAGACTCTCCTCAATAGACTGCCAAAGAAGACTTTCCTCAATAGGAGAACTCAATAAAGTATTGCTGGTCTGGATCCCTGGCCATTCTGGCATGGAAGGAAACGAGAAGGCAGACTCTCTTGCAAGGGAGGGTGCCGTACGTGTTTGTATCGGACCAGAACCTACAATTGGCATCGCAATAAGTTTTGCCAACCAAACACTGAATACCTGGACGGCAAGAAGAGCTTTAGACTTCTGGCATAATTTACCAGGATTAGTTCATTCAAAGGCTTTCATACATCTTTCGAAGAATGTCTCCAGACAAATGTTAGACTATAGTAGGCATGACCTACGTTGTCTAACAGGTCTTTTAACAGGCCACTGTCATTTGAATCATCATATGCTAAAACTTGGACTGTCGGAAGATCCGACCTGCCGTCTTTGTCTGGAAGATGATGAATCAGCAGAGCATATAATTTGTGCCTGCCCCGCCGCGGGTCGAATCAGGTATCTGATGTTTGGCAGGGATTCTCTCTCGCCCTCGGAACTGAAATATCATTCACCAAATAAACTAATCGGCTTTGTTAAGAAGCTGAATTTGTTTTGTGAAATCTGAATAGGTGTGAGCCACAATAGACTCTTGCGAGTCGCAGTGGAGGGCCTTATAGACCCACTCATCAAAAACCTAACCCAACCTAACAGTACAGTACATACACTGAACAAAGCTTGGTTTGTATTCAATAATGTTTTTTTCAGAAACAAACCCCCTAAAAAATACATTGTGGATGATTTGGCAGAACAGTAAGGTCACAAAGTATTACGTCCTCCCTACCATTGCATTTTTAATCCGATTGAGTTAATATGGGGTATTGCCAAGCAATATTACAACAGACATATTGGTAGAGATGGCAAAAGTGAAACTTCCTGTTTAAATTTGTGGTCAGAAGCCCTACACAGTATTAATCAAGATGTGTGGAAAAAGTCTATACAACATAGCGAAAAATAGATTAATAGTTGGTGCAACAGAGAAAGGATATTAGGAAGATTGGAAATTGCTCCAATCATTATTGATACTGGTGATTAAAGTGATACCACTGATAATGAATCAACTGATGATGAATCAGACGTAGATTGAGATGAAGAATTGTTTAATTTTAGATGCTACCATAATGATTAAAAAGGTATGAACAAGATATATTCACAATCATTTCAAAATATTTCCTAATTTTGAAATATTTTATAGCACTATCAATCTTTTAGGACATGGCAACAAATCACCCGATTAAATTTTCTATGATAGTAGGGCAGTTCAAAAATGAAAAGATAGGAATTCATTTGAAAGTGGTTATGTAAAACAAATAATTTTTGATGGTAACATTGAACCAGCAGTTATTGAAAGCGAAGTTCATGCAAGCAAGAAACAAATATTATGTAGTTGATGTAGGTTTATGTTTTAATATGCATTTTGTAAATTTTGTAGATACCTACGAAGCTAACAAGTATCGCTGACAGAAAAAACAAGTCAAGAAAACCAACTGGAGGAGATTCAAAACAAGGGGATCAGTCCCATTCATCAATAACAACAATGAACTAAAGGAGCAGCTAAGACACCTAGATAAAGCCATCCCGCATGCAATGAACGACAGCACAACAACAAGGAGGATGAACAGCTACAAAAGGTTCTCCAACATTTTTTAAAGACACTCATCAGGATGGTAAACAGAACAAGAAGACGAACCAACAGGATACAAAAACTAGAAGATAAGTAGAAGAAGTGAAGAAGCACCTCAGACAACACATAACTAAGCACCAAGACAATCAATATAATGAATTGGACCCAAACACACCAGGGATATGGAAACTAGCGAAAATCATAAGAAAAGATGGGACACTCATACCAATAATATACAGAGACAAAGGACTGGCACAAACACACAATGGACTTCCAAATAAAGACATGGCCCTCTCTGACCAGGTTGACGAAGATGTGAACAACCAGAAAACTACGAAATAGACAACAGGAATCTAGGATACGCAACCCCTGAATAAGTAGCCTATCATCCATGGAAGAGCAACCAAGAAGGCATCGGGAAACGGCAGCTTCACAAACAAGGACCTAAAACATCGACCACGACGACAGTTCTGCATTAGCACTCTACAATATCTACACGGCAAACATCCCCAAGACGGACAACACGTTAAACCCTCTAAACAGACAACACCGACATAGCGACCAGAAGCACCCAACCAACCATACTAACGACGAGACAGTTACAAGTTGAGGACCAAATCGACAATTCATGTACAACTTGGAAGATAAAGATCAACGAGAAAATGGACAAAGAAGTGTACTTCAAAAAAAATGAATCTTGAAAACAACATACAGGAGGGTTATTTCAAATGGTCCCAGCATTGGGATCTCGGAAACCGGCTTTGTTTATCTTATTGTTTCCGAGATCCCAATACTGGGACCGTTTGAAATGATTATTCTGTCTTAATAGAAACCATGAACCACGTCAGCAACGCAGTAGGTTAAGAAAAAAGATGACTAGTCAGACTTATTGGAAGAAGATTCAACCTGGACCTGAACATACATAATATGATCAGAGCAATCATATTACCCAATAAAGATCCACCGAAACGTCTAAGCAAAGGAACTCACGAACTACACCAGATAAGGTAATAACAGTTATCCATTATCCGATCTATGAAAAGATCGGCAGGGTTTACATCCAGTAATCCTCTTCATCCTCTTTAGTCGCAGTACGTCGGTTGAGAATTTGCCCTTCCAGAGGCTATGAACACACACACACACTGAGTGCCAGAAATTCAAGAGGACCAGCAGGACAAAGATTCTCAGCACTACCCTAAAGAGAATAAGATGACCGCCAGAATATTTCACATCACCTGGAAAGGATTATGGAAGAACCAAGCAGTGATGAACGAGGTCCCATCGAGACGAGAGGGGGGTGAAGGAAGCTCTTCCCGGAATGCATAGATTTCAATGCATTCTGGAAGGGGCGGGTTAGAATTGGTATATGTGTGTGCCTCACAATTTATTAAGATTTTTTTATTCCATTTGAAAATTTTTGTTCCACATTGTTTGAAAAAAAATTTTACAGACTAGTATTGTTATAATCTGTCTTGTGTAACTAATTCATATATTTACAATGTATATTTTTAATAAAACAATCGTAAGAGTTGTGGTGGCATTATTTATTAATTTATTTCATTCATGATATGTAAGATAACTATTTCAGGAAGCATTTTCTAAAGAAAAATGTGTATGTTACAGGGTTTTATAAAAATTACAGAGAATTAATTTAATAGTTGTTTTTGAATTGAAAGGTAGTTCATCTGATTAATAGTTTTATATTTGGTCCAAAGTGTTTGACCGCCCACACAATTGCCAAGTTCTCTCTCTATTGTGGAGAACTTCGTTTCTGCTTTGCACAAGGTCCATGATGCATGGACTATTGATGAATTGATAAATATTTGCCTATAGGTCCTTGTGATAAAACCGCGCCGATTGCGAATACACTAGCAGTAGTTAGAAGAAATGGTTCTTCAATGTTTATACAGTGCTATTCAAAAGTCCCCTCCCCACCTCGTATCTTTTGAACGGCTACACTTACATTATTAAAATTTGGAGGGTGAAAATAAAGTGTTGTAAACTTCTCTACGAATGGTAACAGGTGACGTAATAGTAATAGATGACGTCACAGTGCCACTCTGGCCAATAATTTTAAATAGGACCTTATGGAGAGTGATGTCTCGTTTGAAAGGCATTGAAATTGGCTACATAGCCATATTAATTTTGTTTGGGTTTAAACTAATTTTGACGGATAAATTAAATAAATACCAAAATTATTATTTCACATTTAAATATTGAAGATTTTTCAGTCCGCCTCTGGTTAGTTGTCAAAAAAATTGACGTTTTTAATTTATCAGTATTTGTTGCTTTGCAAAATTTTTCTAAATAGCTTAAATATTTAATTTTATTATTGTTTAACGAAACGTTTAAGAGTTTACATAGGCAAAATGGTACGTACTCAAGCCGACAAAGTAGCAGCTATATTAATAATTGGTGAATCTAGAAAGAATCTCCATGAAGCGGAACGTTTATTTAATGAGAGATACCCAGATCGCCCTATCTCGAGAACTTATTTGAGGGAGCTTCTTCACAAGTTTGAATCAACAGGTAGTGTTCAAGATGCCAAACGATCTGGTCGACCAACATTTAGTGATGATAAAAAAATTGATACAGTTGCTGAAATGGTAGTAAACCCTACTTCCTCTTCAACTAAAGTTCCGTCTATCTGTGAAGTAAGTAAAAGTACAGTACAGAGAGTGTTGGCTAAAAATAAATTTCATCCATACAAGTTAAAAATGGTGCACCACCGGATGACGACCCCGACAGAAGACTCGAATTCTGTGAATGTATGACAAATAAAATTAGTCAAAACCCACATTACACAAAAACAATTTGTTTTAGTGACGAAAGTACTTTTTGCCTCAATGGAAATGTGAATACACAAAATGTAAGGTATTGGAGTGACACAAATCCTCACACCTTTCGTGAACAACATACCCAATTTCCAGAAAAAGTTAATGTTTGGGCAGGTATTTTGGGAAACCACATATTTGGTCCTGTTTTCCTAAATTCAAATTTAAGCGGTGAAGTGTATCTGGAGATGTTACAAAATGCAATTGAGCCGTTAATTCTTGACATTCTGGAAGATAATCCAGATGAATTCGGCCATCTAGAAATAACATTTCAACAAGATGGTGCTCCTGCACATTATTATGGTGCAGTAAGACGTTACCTGGATGAAGAATATCGAGGTAGATGGATCGGCCGGCGAGGTCCTATAAAATGGCCACCTCGGTCACCAGATCTGACACCATTAGAGTTTTTCTATGGGGGTACTTGAAATCCAAGGTTTATACTACGGCACCAGATAGCATTGGTGTTTTGAAAGAAAGAATTATTGAAGAATACAATGCGAACGAGTACGACAAGAGTTTACTAATAGGATGTATTACTGTCAGGAAGTAGACGGAGCACATTTCGAACACTTGCTATAAGAATCCATTGTTGATATTTGATTAATTAAATTTAAAAATATAATTTCAATAATTTTGGTATTTATTTAATTTATCCGTCAAAATTAGTTTAAACCCAAACAAAATTAATATGGCTATGTAGCCAATGTCAATGCCTTTCAAACGAGATATCACTTGCCATAGGGTCCTATTTAAAATTATTGGCCAGAGTGGCACTGTGACTTCATCTATTACTATTACGTCACCTGTTACCATTCGTAGAGAAGTTTACAACAGTTTATTTTCACCCTCCAAATTTTATTAATGTAAGTGTAGCCGTTCAAAAGATACGAGGGGGGGAGGGGACTTTTGAATAGCACTTTATATACTTATATATAAAATCGGGATGGAAGTCAGGGCATTTTTTTTTGACATTCAGAGTCAAAATTGAAAACAACGTCTTTTTGTAAAAGGACTGTCATTGGTTTTGAAATTTTTGCGAAGTTCGCAATAAATCTCCTGTAGTAACCAGCGAGACCCAAAAAGGATTTAATTTCTTTTTGATTCGTTGGTTGGGGAAAATTCTTGAAACATTCAATCTTAGCAGGGAATAGTTTAACACCATTTTCTGTAATCAAGAGTCCAAGGTATGTAACTTCTTTTCTCAAGAACTCGCACTTGTCTGATTGTAATTTTAAATTAGCGTTTTGAAGTCTTTTAAATACGTCCGTTAAGCGGGCAATATGTTCCTGTATCGTTGGGGAATAGACAATGATGTCGTCCATGTAGAAGAGGCATCTCTAGTTCTGGATTCCAGCAAGTACATTGTCCATTACTCTCTGGAATATCGAAGGGTCATTTTTCAAACCGTTCGGCATTCTGAGAAATTCGAAATGACCGTTTTCGACTGTAAAAGCTGTCTTGGGTATCTCCTCAGGAATTATTTCAATTTGATGAAATCCTGAAGCAAGATCTATTGTCGTAAAGTACTGACACCTACCAAGCTGGTCGAATATATCACCAATATTTGGCAGCGGATATTTTGTCGTCAACGGTGACTTCATTCAATTTCCTGTAATCTACTACCACACGCCACTTTTGTTTGCTGGACGCGTCCAGTTTTTTAGGAACCACCCACACTGGTGATGACCATGGAGAATTACTAGGCTGAATTATTTTCTGTGAAAGCAATTTGTTGATCTGGTCTTTCACCTCTTGTTTATGAATATGAGGATAACGATAGGATTTTACATAAGTTGGTCTTTCATTCTGGTTATCTATACTGTGTTTTATTTCATTAGTGAATGTCAATATGGATATCCTTCTAAATAAAATATATCAGAGAAATCAATACAAAGTTGGGTGATCTCGTTCTTCTTCGTTAAGATGATCAAGTCTTAATTGATTTTTGATCTCTAAATTTCTATCAGTACGCATTTCTGGGGTACTTAGTTGGATATTATTTACAGTATTTCTTTCATATCGTTCTAAAGTTAATTTCGAAAATGATACAGTTTTAGGAATAGCATTAACATTTAATATTGAAACTAGCAACTCTCCTTTTTGGTTTATTTTAACCAAAGCGTTTGGCAACTAAACTTTTTCTACTTCCTGAACTACCAATATAGCATCAGTATTAGTCAAATCAAATTTAGTTTGAAAATTTGTTCAGTTCTAGGTTCAATAGAAATTTCATTTTTGTAAATTTGCGGAAATTGGTTTTCAATTGAAATATCAGTAATTTCAGTATCTCTTACTTTAAATAATGGTAGAATTTTAAAATCAGCAATAAGTTATTTATTTTTCAAGTCTACTATGCAATTCTAATGTTCTCAAAAATCTGAGCCTAATAGCCCATCAAAATCAATATCTAAATTGCACATGAATACTTTCTGTGGATCATTAGCTGTAAACGGATTAAGTGCCGATTCATTGAATTTTTTGGTTGGTTATACCTTGAATAATTACATTTTCAGGGAATCGATTTTTATAATTCTGACAAGTTTGTGGTTTAAAAATTGACAAACCTGCACCTGTATCGATTAGGATTTTAAATTTGTTTGTTGCGTCTCTAAATAGAGGTTTGTTGAATCAACTGTATTTGTACTGCATTTTTTATAGGAATGTTTGTTCGAGGCGATCCGGTTCTGGACAGTTCAAGCTATAAGCTTTGAATTGGTTGACTGAGATCTGAGGTCGACGAATTTTGGTTTTGGTTGTCTACCGAATCTGGTGGTCTCGTTTGCAAAGGACCATGTTGAAAATCCTGATAAAAAGTATGATTTGGATTTAAGAGGTTATCGGAATTAAAATTATAAACATTTTCATTATAGGGGTTAAAACTATCTTCTTCAACATAGTTATAATTAGCAACTTCGGATTCATTTGTATTGTGAATACTATCTTCAAAATCAAGGGCACTATTAGCAGTATGTTAGTTTTCTTCTATATCACTATTAACAGTATAATAGTCAGGGGGATTAGGGTTCATTTCTTGGTAGTATTCTTTATTTTCAAGTTCGTTTTCAGTATATTGATCTGGATTTTCGGAATAGTTTTGACTATTATCGGCATAATAGTCATAGTTACTTTCAGAGTGATTGTTGGAATGGTTTTGATTGAAATTTTGGTTGGATTGATTTCCCGGTCTTTGAGGTGTAAGATTCGGATTTGGTCTAATTACCGACGGACGATTTTGGTTTTGTTGATTATTTTCGAATTGTAGATTTTACCTCTGCTGAAAATTTTGGTTTTGTTGGTTATTTTGAAATTGTGGATTTGACCTCTGTTGAAAATTTTGAGTAGGTTGACTTTGTGAATAGGCCTGGTTTGGTCTCAAGTAACCATTTGGTGGGACTTGAGATTGTCTTTAGTATGTCCCGTTCTTTTACAAAAATTACACTGGGTGTATTCTGATTAGGTTTACGTATTACGTACATTATTTGGAATAAGGTTATTTTGAATTATGTGATTTTCAAAATAGGTTAATTGAAGTTCCCTTCTGATTCGTGGAATAGCTGATAAAACATTTATGGGGTTACTAGCCCTAACAATTTGTCCGATTATTGGATCTAGTACAGTTAATGAAGTATTAAGAGTTAAAGATTCTATAAGACGAGTTTGTGCAAATTTTTGATCCACAGTTAAAAGTTGTTTACTTATAGCTGAATACATTTTTGCTTCTAGAGTTTGTAATCTTGAAACAAACGTTAAAGGCGATTCATTAGATAGTTGTTTCATTCTTTGAAGATCTTGAATTAATGAATTTAAGTCGCGAGAATCTCCAAAATGGGAATCTAAAAGTGATTTAATTTCTGACCAGCTTGAAGGGTCGCGTGAATTGACGAGTTGGGCAGCTCGCCCTTCGAGTTTATTTTTTATATGAAGAGTTAAGAGTCCTCTCTGATCATTGTTGGCCATTTTAAAAGCCGTTTTACAAGCAATAATGACAGTATTTAAGAAAATTTGATTACCGTCGTAATCCGGAATAATGCAAAATATTTCCGATAATTTATCAATCTCAACATGCGGAATTTGATCGGTTAAAGCTCTTTCGGGGTTAACATTTGTTCCCTCTCTTCCTTCTGGAAGCGGTACTCTTTGTTGTTTTTTGGAATTTTGCACTTCACGTCTGTTATAAGTACTGTTATAAGTATTATTACAATTGACCTGGACTATAAATATAGGTTTTATTTTGTACATAAAGTACCCAGACTAACAAATGTTTTGTACCAGCGTTTGCACTGCGAATAAAGTTTCAGTTTCCAAATTGTCGTTTTATTATAAACACCTTAATATGGCGCAGTTAAAATGAAATGATATTTAAAATAGAGAAAATATCATTAAGTGGATTCCTACGTTCTAAATCTAGTTAAATAATAAATGAAGAGTAAGATAAATGAGTGATCAAGAAGAAAATTCTGAAATTGAAGAAAGAAGAGTTATGTCCCACTTTATCTCCATAAATCAACCCGAACCGCTATCATGGGAAGGTTCTCTTGCTGATAATTGGAGGTTTTTTAAGCAAAAATTCACTTTGTATCTAAAAGCAACCAAATCTGAAGAAGAAGATAGTGAGTATAGATCATCTTTGCTGTTAGCAAGTGTTGGAGATAGAGCGCTGAAGATATTTAATAACTTCACTTATGAAGCTGATGAAAAAGCTATGGATTATGATGTATTAATCAAGAAATTCGATGAATACTTCAATCCAGAAAAAAATGTCACATATGAGAGACATGTTCTTATCCAGAGACAAGCTGGAAAACGAAAGTATGGATAATTACATAACAGATTTACGTGACTTGAGTTCCTCCTGTGAATTTGGTAACCTTACCGACAGTTTAATAACGAGTAAGTTAATTTTAGGACTCAAATCAGATCCTGAATTACAAAATAAATTAATTAGAACCAAAAAATTGACCTTAAATAAAGCTATCGACATCTGTAGAACTATAGAAAAAACCAAGGAACAGATGGAAAAAATTTAGTGCTACAAATCAAAGTTCACAAGATAAGGAAGTGGATCGTGTAAAAAAGCATAGTAGTCAAGCTACTTTTAATAAACATTCAAACTATCGAAATGTGCGAAATGTTCCGACGTATTCTGGGTCTTCCTTTTCTAGAGACCAAAGAGGAAAAAGTGAAAGTGCGCGCGCCTCGGGTAGTGCTAGTGACTCTGAAAGAGCGCCTAAATTTAAATGTTTTGAGTGCGGAATATCACATGGTATAAATCAGTGCCCGGCATTTCGGAAACAGTGCATGAAATGCAAGAAAATGAATCACTTTTCAAAGATGTGTCGGTCAGTTAATTTAGTGGAGTGTCAAGGAGATGAAGAAATTTATATTGACTGTGTTGATAATTTAAATAAAGATGACTGGTATGTAGAAATAAATGTTCATAATGGTACAAAAATTGATTTTAAATTAGACACTGGTGCTCAAGTGAACATCATACCGTTTAGCTACTTAGAAAATTTAGATATAGATGAAAATAATTTAAATCAAGAAACGGTTAATCTCACAACATACACTGGAAACAAAATAAATGTTGCAGGTAAATGCAAATTACAATGTACTTATACAAATATAAAAAAAATATTAGATTTTTATATCGTAAATGAAGAAGGTTGTAAACCAATTCTGGGAAAAAATGATTGCCAAAAATTAAATTTAATTAAACTTGTGGATGATTTGGAAACTTAATCAAAAAATTATGATTATAAAAATATTCTAAATGAATTTAAAGATGTTTTTGATGGAATCGGTTGTTTGGATGGTGATTATAATATTGAAATTGATAACAGTATAAAACCGGTTGTACATGCACCCAGAAGAATAGCATTTGGTTTAGAAGAAAAACTTAAAATAAAATTAGAAAAATTAGAACAAAATAATATAATTACAAAGGTTAATGAAGTTACTGATTGGGTTAATTCTTTAGTTGTTGTTAACAAACCAAATGGAGACATTCGTATTTGTATCGATCCCAAAAATTTAAATAAAGCGATTAAACGTGACCATTTTCCCCTGCCCACTGTAGACAATATACTACATAAATTAAATGGATCCAAATACTTTTCAGTGGTTGATGCTTCAGATGCTTTTCATCAGGTTAAATTAAATTATAAAAGTTCTCTTTTGTGTACTTTTAACACACCTTATGGTAGATATAGGTATTTAAGACTGCCATATGGGATAACCACAGCATCTGAAATTTTTCATAAAAAGATAAAATTTCTATTTGAAAATATTGATGGGGTAGAATCATACATAGACGATTTTCTAGTATGGGGAAAAACAAAGCAAGAACACGACGAGCGATTGAAAAATTTATTAAAAAGGTGCCGCGAAACAAATTTAAAGTTAAATTTAAACAAATGTAAATTTGGAATAAATAATTTGATTTTCTTAGGGCATAAGATTTCTGAAAATGGGATTGAACCCGATTACGATAAAATAACTGCTATAAAAAATTTTAAAACTCCTTCTTGTAAAAAGGATATTGAAAGATTTTTGGGAATGATAACATACGTGTCAAAATTCATTCCAAACTTATCTGAAAAATCTGAAAAATTGAGAATCCTCTTAAGAAAGAATTATTAGCAGTTTTGTTTGGATTAGAACGATTTCATCAATTTGTTTTTTGTCATAAAGATGTTACAGTGGAAAGTGACCACAAACCTCTGTCACATATTTTTAAAAAACCCTTAAACTCATGTCCGCCTAGGTTACAACGAATGATGATTAGCATTCAAAAATATGATATAAAATTAACATATAAACCAGGTTCTCAAATGTTTATCTCAGATGCTTTATCAAGAGCTCAAGACGAAAGCATAAAAAACGAATTTGATTATCTAAATTTTGATGAATTAGAAAATAATGTGTTATCACAAGTTTGCTTAATTACAAATAATTTAAAGTTTAGCGATAGGAAATTAGAAGAAATAAAAAGTGTATTACAAAAGGATGATGAAATGTTAGAATTAATAAAATTAACAAAAAATGGGTGGCCTGAGATTAAAGATGAAGTCAAAGATTGTGTAAAAACTATACTATGGCACTGGGAACCTGAACAACAAAAAGCGTTTAATGATTTAAAAAGTGTTTTGTGTTCTAAACCAGTCTTACAAATTTTTGATTTCAATAAGCCAATTATATTATCTGTTGATTCGTCACAGTCAGCTGTGGCAGCAGTTTTAATGCAAAATAATTTGCCAGTTTATTACGCGTCAAAAGCTTTAAATGAATCACAAAAAAATTGGGCACCGATAGAACGTGAATTATTAGCAGTTTTGTTTGGATTAGAACGATTTCATCAATTTGTTTTTTGTCATAAAGATGTTACAGTGGAAAGTGACCACAAACCTCTGTCACATATTTTTAAAAAACCCTTAAACTCATGTCCGCCTAGGTTACAACGAATGATGATTAGCATTCAAAAATATGATATAAAATTAACATATAAACCAGGTTCTCAAATGTTTATCTCAGATGCTTTATCAAGAGCTCAAGACGAAAGCATAAAAAACGAATTTGATTATCTAAATTTTGATGAATTAGAAAATAATGTGTTATCACAAGTTTGCTTAATTACAAATAATTTAAAGTTTAGCGATAGGAAATTAGAAGAAATAAAAAGTGTATTACAAAAGGATGATGAAATGTTAGAATTAATAAAATTAACAAAAAATGGGTGGCCTGAGATTAAAGATGAAGTCAAAGATTGTGTAAAAACTTACTTTGCTTTTCAAGAAGAAATTTCTTTTCATAATAACTTGTTATTTAAAAATTCTAGAATAATAATTCCCAAAAAATTGAGAAAAGAAATTTTGGAAAAATTACACATTAGTCATCTAGGCAAAGAAAAAACAAAAAATCGCGCTAGAGAAATACTTTTTTGGCCCGGTATGTCACGTGACATTGACCAATTAATAGCCGATTGTCACGCTTGCGCAACTTATGCAAAAGCAAATACGCGAGAACCATTACATCCACATGAAATTCCTCAAAGAGCTTGGCAAAAAGTTGGTTTAGATATTTTTGAACTAAATAAAAAATACTTTTTAATTCTCATTGATTATTACTCAAAATTCCCAGAAGTGGTACGGTTAAAGAGTATAACCGATTAGCGCCATTCGAGGGTGACCACGATGAGGAAGTAAACCAGCTTCAGCAAGTAGCCGATCCTGCTTTTGTAGAGTTCATGGGTGCCTATGGTGGTACCGGAAAAGCAAGATTCGGCGTCACGACTGAGAGATGACAAGACCTGCTTACCGTTCCGGAGGAATACTCACTGGCAATAAACATCCCTGCCAGCGTAACCGATGCGCGCGGACTGGCATCTCTGTTTATAAAGAAGAGTGGCGCACGACTTTTGGTAAACCAGTTACCATTACCAGGTAAAGCTTTGAAGCTGCCAAATGGCTCCCGCTACAATTTCCTCCTAGTGACGAGGAACACCTTCGACGAAAGACCAACGTACGAGGATGTCTGGGAAGCATTACGAAGCCTGAGGGAGCATGTGCTTGAATTGAACGTGCATAGGCTAGCCATGCCCAAGATTGAATGTAGGCATTTAGATTGGCGAATAGTCCGTAACATGGTAGAAGTAATCTTCCGAGACACCGAAGTGCAGGTACTGGTTTGCGGCCATGCTCGGGAGACACAGCCAACAGAGAAGACGGTCGCATGTTACTTCCATACAACTGGAAAATGCAACAAGGGGACCAGTTGCCGATACAGTCATCTCGTTCCAGTTCCCTAGTTAGTTCCAGGAGGAACTGTCTCTTAAGGAGGGGGCAATGTTACGCGAGCTACTGCATTAATATGCTCACTTAGTGGCCCCAGTGAAATCCCCATATGAGACGACTATGGTTCCTCCGCCCAATTTTCGAGAAACATCGAGAATACCCACCGCACCCGGTGCATCCGCCAGAACGTCGAGAAATTTCGAGAATTACGGCGTGCGAGTATAAATAGGCCACCAGCTTCGCTGCAGGCAATTATTCAATCAGTCAGTGTTGATACCGAAGGAAAGTAATCGCGCCTCGATAAAGTGTTTATTAAGTGACTCTCATATAAATTATAATTAGTGTGTTTAGTGTATTACATAAATTATTAAATAAGGACCGTATTACATATAAATCTGTAAATATAAATTAGTTGTAAATATAAATTAGAATAAACGTTACATTATATTTTCCAGTAATTTCAATTTAAATTCAGTATAATAATTCAAACTCTTGCAATCAGCTATATATTATTTAAAACGTCACTTTCTTAGTTTTGACATACATCATAGGCTGTATATACAACAGCTTGTTTTATAAATTAATGTCTTCGTAGCGGAGTGGTATGGAGGTTTGGCTGCGAAAATTGGGAATTGTAGGTGTAGGGTTCGAGTCCTGGACGCGGTAATAATTGTTGTATTGTAGTATTTGTATATAAATATCCTTCAATATAGGTCCTATTTATCCGTGTCATGGGATCTGTTCATTATCCACACCTATAATTCACCAGTGAATAATGAACGTCATTATGCTTGAAGAAGCACACGTAAAATGTAAACATTATCAAATAGTCGTGGACAAAATATTTTATTTATGAACAATATCTAATAAAATTAATGAATGAAACAAAACAGTTAACTAAAAACAAAATGTTAAAAGATAACAATTAAATTAGGTGGAAGTCATCGTATCGAGGAAATATATAAGTGAAGAACTCGGGGCACTTCCTCCAGCGGTTACTCCCTCGAAAAAATTCAACAATCACATGTTTTTGTTTTCAAACTTTAAATGAAGTTTTTTAACACTCTTACCTTTTTTATTACTTTAATTTGAAAATAAAAAAGTGTTAATCTTACCAATAGCTCGAAGGGATCCTTAGCCAATGCTCTCGTATATTCCTTTACTTTGTCTAATCTCTCCAACACCGAATCGGTATGGAGTTTTATAGGAAGTTGCACACTTACTATACCAAACTGGTTTCTCAGCTGTGGTACGCCTTTTATCGTTAAAGGTTCCAAGTCTTTCGTTGCAACTAGTGCTGTTGCTATGAATTCTGGTACTTTGTACAGTGCCTAAATTAAATCCAAAAATATTGACAAACCACTTGACGAAATATAGTGAAAAACATGTACATATAATTAACAAATGTTTTGAAAGGTTAATTCAAAATGTATTCATACCTTTTGATAATAACCATACAGGCTAGCGGATATGGCTGTTAGTATTATTTCAGAAAAACTTGTATCGCCAAGCTGTTTTTTCATTATCTTGATTTTTTTTATCAAATCTTCTCCAGATTTTTCGGTTTTGTAAGAAATGTTTTGTCTAAAGGCTGTTACTGGACCTTCATATGATTGACCTGTTATCGCTTTTACTTCACTCTTGAAATTCCTCACTAGAAGATAACCTGCAACAATTGTTTATGAAATAACACTCAAAAACTCAAAATTCTTTTTCTACTTGCTTCAATGGGTTTTATCCTTGGGGATAATTTGCTCAGCTTGAACAGGGAATATATTATTGTCTTGTTGTAAGCAATTGAATGTGTCCAAAAATATAGTATATGAACTGTATCATTCACTTTATACAGGGTAGGGCAAAGTGAGCGGAGCACCTGATTTATGGCGTAATTATGACGTACGAAAATTTGACCCGAATAAATTTTTTTGTATCTTTTTTGTAATTCTTGGTGCTGTTTGCCGATTATCTCATATATTTTGAGATATAACGTCATCGGATATTTTAGTTGCGCCACCCTGTATTTATAAGCGCATGCTATTTGTTTCGACCAATGAGCGCGAGCGATGGTAAATTTAGCCGTCAGATGGTATCAACGAATTCACCGAGAAGTTGGTATTGTCAGATGCATTAGCTATGCACTTAAGCTATAGTGTTGTATAAGTTTGTTGTTATATGAAGTAATTTATATGCCTAAACTATTTTAATAATTTTATTTACTCTTGTTAATAACTGTTTCAAAAAAAAAGTGTAGTATTAGATAAGATGTTATGGGGTGGCTAGTGTAACTTGTGGTCCTCTTAATTCAGAATACATTTCAGTCAGTAGATTTTAGACTATCGCACTGGCATAGAATGTGTTGTACCGTTTCTCCCTCTAATTGACAGAATTTGCACGGGACTTCCTCTGTCAATCCCATAAGCTTCAAGTGCCTATTTTCGGCCGTATTACAAACTCCCAAACCAAAATGTATGAAAATCGTTTCCGAGATCATTGAGTCGTTCCATACTTGAAACGCTTCTTAATACATAGTGCATTTAACGTAGTATTCAAATAATATTTAAAGGGTGCACACAAGTGATTTTCAGAACTTGTTCGCGTCTTCACAGCCATAACACTTGATGGTTAGTACGAGAATCAATAATTTGAATTGTATTCATAAAGTTAATCAAACAACAGACAAAGAAAGAATGGGACAGGAGAACGAAGAAAACATTAAAGGTTATTTCTATAAAACATTACAGCCAAATATTCCAAATGAAGCATGGCTTAGAAATTACCAAAGTAATGACAGAATGAGAAGCAACACAAAATTGGATTACTTAACCCAAACTTTTAATGTGACGCCCTAAAACACATCGTACTCGAATACCTCAATAACCTGGAATTCATACTAAGCAATCAGAAAGGTTTCCACTATATTGTACCAATATACAGGGTAAGTCACCGCTGACGCGATATGATGAAGGGTATATATGTTAAAATGGTTTTGAGATATACGAGGTCTACCAAAGAAGTGGCGTTTCAAAATTATATTTTTTCAAATGGAACATTCTATATTTAGTTGCATTTTTTAATTGTACGAAAACAAAATGAAATAAACTTTCATGAGGGTTTTATACATAAATACAGAGGGTTCCGATTTATTTCGATTTTTCTAAAATTGTGAGGGTTCAGTGAAAATTTAAAAACTATAATAGTATATTATGCAACAAGTTCAAAATTATGCATAAGTATTTTGAACGAGTAGGATATTTGCTGCAATTCATACGAGTGCAAAAAAGCCATTTTGTGCTAGTTTTATACTGTACTTTTTCTACATATGGTTCACGTTTAATAGACTAAGTAAGACCCTAGTGAATATAAACTTTTATCATTTTGAATACATGAAAATACTATAAAATAGCATACTTTTAAAGTTAAATAGTTTGGAGAACTTGTGAGATATTGCAATTTTCGTGATGATACTGGCAATTTTCTGTCCGTAAAGTTAAAGGCGTTTCCATTCCTGAAATCGATGCTACGTTTTAAATGTTCCATATTAAATGGAAATATTAAACTTGCCTTTGTCACTAAATCAATTTCCCCTGGAGCTGACTGTCGCTTGAGAAATGCTTTTAGCTTCTAATATCAACATTAGCATAGATACTAATATTGTTCTCAACATTGAGTACTGCATCCATAAAGTAGAACTTTAAAATTTTTTCTCCAAGTCACCAAAATAAGCCATTAAAACATTCTTGGAAAACTTTTTGCGTTTTGACCTCTTTTAGGAAATTTAATTCTGTTACTTTCGCAGCTCAGTATTGTTCTCACTTTCCATATTAATAATGTGATTATAATCTGACAGTTTTGTGAAAACTAAGTAGGTATTTAAAGATGACAGTAGCCTACCAAGTTTTTGTCGATTTAATTTGATTCTCCATATAAATGTATGTGGCGTGGGCAAAGTGCCGTGAGAAATAATATTTCTCACAGTATGAGCTATATTTGATTTTGAAATGAAGGTATGAGAAATACGTCACTTTTCATAGCAGTTGTAGAAAAAAATATTAGATCTTCCTCCGCTTCGCGTCGGGGACAACATAACCTTGAGCTAAAATCTAATACTTTTTTCCCTTGTATAATTAATAACTGCAAAAATAAATAATTTAAGGCGCAGGTTTACAATCCTGGACGCGGTAATATTTTTATTGGTTATATTGTGACATTTGTACATAAATAACCTTCAATATTATGTCCTATTTATCCATGTCAAGTGACCTGTTCATTATCCACACCTATTATTCACTAATGAATAATGAACGTCATTATACTTAGAAGCACACGTAAAATGTAAAAATTATCAAATAGTCGCGGCCAGTATATTTTATTTATGAACAATAATAATTAATGAATGAAACAAAAGAGTTAATTAAAAACAAACTGTCAAAAGAAAATAATTAAATCAGGTGGGAGTCATCGTATCATGGAAATCCATAAGTAACTCAGAGCAATTCGTCCAGCGGTTATTCCCTCGAAAAAATTAAACAATATCACAAGTTTTTGTTTCAAAACTTTAAGTGTCCATTTTTATTTGGCATTAGAAATGTGGATGAACTTGGAACTTCGCCACATTTTTCAGTTGATGTTAGAAATTATTCGAATATAAAGTGTGCCAACAAATTGATAACGGGAAGAGAAATAATTGATTTTCGTTCTCCATCCCCTGGACTGACTCCTATGAATTTCTTTTTATATGAACATGTGAATTTCATTATCGTACCCCTCATAGGTATGATTGCGTAGGTATATCGTTCGTCTATAATCGATATAGGTACTACGCACCTAGACATTTTGTGTCCATTCTTCTTGTTCTTTATCAAAACATATAGCGTGTAATTTACGCCAAAGTTCGCAGAGATAGGTAAACCTACCCTGTAATGAATTCGATAATAGTATAGTAATAAGTTCCTTGATAAGTGAATACATTTATTTGTAGTTACTACATTTTTACTGAACCCTTACAATTTAACAAAATTGTTTATTTTGTTTATATACATAAACAAAACAAAATTGAAAAAGAATCTAAAAACTGAATCATAAATATAGTAGGACATTAACAGAAAAATATGCAACACAAG
This sequence comes from Lochmaea crataegi, assembly GCA_947563755.1. NCBI lineage: Eukaryota > Metazoa > Arthropoda > Insecta > Coleoptera > Chrysomelidae > Lochmaea > Lochmaea crataegi. The sequence continues at coordinate 29,443,988 of OX387431.1, read as the reverse complement.
AGAAGTAGATAGATCATTGGAGTATTGACAAAGCAAATGGACATTAATGCTATGCTTGACTATATCCAAAACAAACAAAGATTTGGCAATTTGGCAAGTTCCCGTGCCATTAAACTAGATAAAAAACTTTATACATTACTAGGAAATAATAATAATAAGTAATAATACTTTATATTGATAATCATAATTTTTTCTATAATAAGAATATACTGAAAATCTTATGTTACCTTAAAAATATTCTGGAAGCAGTACACACAATTTTTAGTGTCAATAAAACTGAGGAGAGTTTCTCTAGAAGTACGTCAATCATTCAATAATTTGAAATATTCAAAAACTAGAGACTGTCACTTTTTGAATTCTGTTACACTGAAATTAGTAGGCAACATATTGGAGGAGTCAATAGCTAAACATTTCAATATTTGTATAAAGGAGGTCATTTTTCCAGACATTTTTAAGAAGTCAAAAGTAACTTCTATCTATAAACAATGTGACACCAACGTAAGTTTAAATTATAGGAAGATCTCAAATATAAAAAATTTAATAGATGAGGCTTTTATTTGATGAAGTTCCATACTAACACGATGAAATGAAACAATTTAATTTGTTTAAATCTTCATTATTATATTTGAAACTATGTTCTTATTAAACTTGTGATGCGTTTCGCTAACACAGTAGCCACACAAACCCGTTTGATAAAGCTACTGTGTTAGCAAAACGCGTCACAAGTTTAATTTGAACAAAGGTTCAAAAATAATAATGAAGATTTAAAAAAATTAAATTGTTTTATTTCATCATCTCAATTATACCTGTAATTGGAAATATTTTCGAAACTTTATCAAAAGAAATATTGCTAAATTTCGTTGAAAAGTATAACTTGCTTTGCTCTTATACTAGGAGATTTTAACTGTCACAATGTTATTTGGGGCTTAGAATCCAGTAGTAAAGAAGGTCAAACATTTGAAAATATTATTAACAACCAAAAATTAGACCTACTTAATACTGGCAGCAAAACAAGATTCAATGTATTTACTGGAAAAGCGTCTGCAATAGATATCATTTTGTGACACTTCTTCGTCAGCTCATTTTTCCTGGGAGGTTGCTGAATTGCACAAGCGATCACTGGTCTATTTTCATCAAACATTTAAATGATACATTAACAGACCGCTGCATCCGTACAAGTAGATGGAGAATCTCTCAGGCCAACTTCGAGCTATTCTCTGACAACATCTTAGACAACCTACATATACTCAACGTTTCAAAAAACATAAACCTCACCATGGAACCTTTTTTTGAATTTATTTTATTTAATGTCTCCCGAATCACGGAGGTTATAGGCGACAACGCTACTTTAAACATGTTACAGTATAAATTACATTTTAAAATTCATATATTGTTTATTTCAATGCCTGCTAAAAACTTTATAACGTTGCCAAGGTTTCACTTGTGTCCAAGAAGGTCGTATATGTTGTGGGGAAAGTTGAATTTACTTCTTATGGAGTCGTATTTTTGATATTCTATCAGGATACGTTTCACCGCTATATATGTTTGACATTGATTACAAATTAGGGTATTTTTTCCGTAATTAAGTGAAGATTTGTGTGGCGAGTGTGACCGATTCGAAGGTGAGTAAAAATCACTTGTTTCCTTCTTGTTGCTAGAAGGTTAGGCCGTTGAAGTGCATTTTTTTTTTATTTCTCTCAACTTTTCGGAGCAACGCGTCCACTTGTTTTGATACGCACTGAGAACCACGTATTTTACGTAGATTTTGAAGTCACTAGGCACCATTTTGTGTAGTTGGTCACAACCGTTATTTGTATCTTTCAATTCAATAATTTTAAATTCCGCGCATAAATCAATCAAGAAAAGTAGTCCCAACGCCAACGAGGCAGCAGTGCCTTCGTGGAATTTTGACATAGCACAAACAATTAAAGCATGCAAACATGCCTACAACCGCCTTAAAAAACTCAATACTTTTGAAAACCTACTAGCATTAAAAAATCTACGCCAAAAAGAGGTACCTGATAAAAAAATCAAAAAAGGAATCCTGGTCACATTATGTCTCTTTAATTAATGAGCTTACGCCTATGCCAGTAATATGGAAAAAAAATCGAGCAATCAGTTCATGTCGAAACTTTGATTGAATCTCAGCACATTAACAGTAAATAATGTAAATATTTCAGAAAACCATGAAATCGCCAAAAACTTCTTGAAATTTATAACAAAATATTTTCTTCTCATCTGTTTCCCGATATTTGGCGAAAAGCAATAATACTTCCAATATTGAAACCAAACAAACTCAAAAATGATCCTACTTCCTATAGACCGATACCACTAACATGTGATAGCTGCAAACTCATAGAATTCTAAACAAAAGACCACTGTGGGATCTAGAAAAAGGAAACCTCATTTCTCATAAACAAAGCGCATTCCGATGTAACCGCTCAACTCTCGATGGTATGGTTATTTTGGACTGAAACGTAAAGGAGGCTTTCGCTAAGAATCAAAAAGTAATTGCCATATTCTTCGATATCAACAAGGCTTACGATAAAACATGAACCACACACATTATAAATACCTTACTTAGTTGGGGAATCCAGGGAAATATTGTGGCTTCTATAAAAAAATTTTGCATAAAAGATCCTTCCAAATAAAGGCAAATAATGTACTACCTAATTTCAAAACATTATACAAATAAACTACAAAAGAGATTGGTGCTAAGCGTTACTTTATTCTTGATAGCTATTAACGACATACTGAATCAGATACGCCTTCCAGTTAAAGCACTCCTATATGCAGATGACCTCATACACCACACTCAAAGCAATAACCTGAACTCGGCTGATAAATTACTCTAAAAATCAATTTATAAATTGAAAAAATGGCTAAAATAAACTGGACTACAATTCTCTACCGAGAAAATAAAATATTTAATTTTTGATAAGAAATAAAAACGCAGATGGATTATCCCTGAAAATAAACAACCAAAAGATAACAATAGTGAAACCATAAGATTTCTAGGAATAAATCTGGTTCCACAACTGAAATGGAACTCGCACATGAAATCGTTGCAAACGACCATACAATCCAGACTTAATTTAATTGAATGATTGTCGAATCTCATATGGGGAGCAGATACTACAACTTCAATCTATATCTACAGCTACCTCAGAAGTGAATTCGACTACGGTGCTATAATTTATGACTCAGCTTCCAAGGCACAACTGCAAATAATCGATACAATCGATACAAATCGATACAATCTGACTTTTAGAACAGGCACCGGAGCCTACAGAACAAGTCCCATTACTAGCCTACAAGCTATATCCCCAAAAATTCCATTGGATCTAAGCAAATATCAGATTTTATGCTGTGCTTCTAGAGTTTCAGCAAACAAATTGAACCCTGCAATTTTCTCTCCCTTCTCAACACATTCATACTATCTTTTTTCAAACATAAAAAACTACAATCATATTCCTTTCTCTGAAAAACCCAAACGATCAGGTGTTGACCTTAAAAATTTCACGTTAACCATACCAATTTCCTTTAAAAACCCACCTTGGTTAATAAAAATTCCTACCCACAATACTTCCCTATAAACACTACCCAAACAGTCCAGTAATCCCATTTCAATCCCATTTCAATCCAAACCCGCTTTCTGGAGATGATGAACACTTACAAAAACTACCAGACAATATATACAGATGCTTCCAAAACATCAACAGGCGTAGGAGCAGCAGTTGTCTATAACAATGTAAAGCGCGGACTGCGTCTACCAGCAACCTGCAATTCTTCCACAGGAGAAAGTCTAGTTGTTCTCCACTCACTAGAGATATCTCTGACCATAAATAAGGACACGTTGATAATCACCGACTCACTTAGGGTTATAGAAAACCTCCAAGCCATTTATACAAAAAACGAAATGGTGCAAAAAATCAAAACAACACTTTCCTAACTCCAATCCAAATGCAAAACCACAGAATTTCTCTCGGTGCTATCTCACACAGGTATTGAAGGAAATGAGGATGCTGACGAAACTGCCGAATAGTTTTCTACCAACCCCTCGGTACCATTGATAAATTTAGTTCTGGGCCAAGATCATAAACACTCGATAAAAAAATACATAACCAACGAATGGCAGTTAGGATTGAATTTAAACTTCGCCAAATAATACCTGATGTGTATAGAGCTCCTTCCTTACCTCACAATAGATCCGAACAAGTGATGACAATAAGGCTTAGAATTGGACACACCAGCATAACCCAACATTACCTGATGTCCAAAGAAGCCATTCCTTTGTGTGATCAGTGCCAGTGTGTTAAATCTGTGAAGCACATTATTACAGATTGTCCACATCTTAATAATCTGCGTAATTTGTGCGGTGTTCCCAACAATATAAAGGCAGCTCTTAGGGAAAAATTAGATAAAACCCTACGATTTCTTGAATCAGTCAATATTTATAAGCTCTAGACCTTATTCTATATTTGTAATTACTTCCATAGGTATTCCCCAAGTGGTCAAACTGCCAATGACCCAAGTGGTTGACGCAGTGTATGTGAAAATAAAAATAAAAGATATGGGAATCTTCATCCAACAATGAAATTATTTATTCTACTCCTCCAGAAATTCAAGATTTAGCAAGTGAAACTACCATAAATATTAAAAGACAAAGTTAGTTTTTTATCTCTTTGTGTAATACATCTTTCTACGAAGTATGCTTCTGGGTAATATGAAACACACTTCATTCTAAAACTATGTTTTTTAGGTAGGTATAGTGCACCAAACTAAAATATTACCTGGAACTAAAAAAAAAAATAATAAATTCTGGATGAGCTGGAAAAGAGGAAATCTTTGCCATTCGGGGCTCTTTGGAATATTCTTAAGACTATCTTCCAATTTTACATCATTTTCACCAAATGTGTGAGCACACAAGTTCATTACACACAGACCATCAGCTAGTACATGATTTATCCTAATGAGCATTGGAACTTGAAGTTCCTGAAATAAGTTGATTATTTTCACCAGGTTTACAAAATCCTCCTTATCCTACCCTTATATCGTTAGCTTGTTTCCATTCTTTCGAAGCTTTGACCACAATTAATTCAAAAAGTAACCTGTTGTTTGAAGGTAAAGGTTTATAGCTGTAGGAAAACATTAATTCTTTCATGGATTTATATTTTGCTTTTTCAACATCTAAAATCGTTATATAGTCATCTGCTTGTACTTTTTCCCTCAGGAGAAAAGGATAACCTGAAAAATAATATTTTCAAATTGCATTCAAAGTATATTTCTACAATTTTAAACAGCAACATACCTAAAGTTGAATGCAAGGAAGTCAAAATTTTTCCATATTTATTAGGGAACGCTATCAGTTTCTCATTGAAAACACTTCTAATATCAGCTATGATGTCGTCATTAGCATCTTTTAGATTTATTGTCATTATAACATTGATAAGATTATGGTATTTTTCTCCTACAGCCCAGTTGATATCTGCACAATCTAGTAAAATCAGTCTCGTATTGTGACGCATTCTTAAGTAGGCAAAGACTATTTTCCTTAAAATGTACATCCATAATAGGAAGATACAGTAATACGGAAATACTATCCAAGATACTAAGAAGTAGATAGGTTTCATTTTCTGATTTTATACCAAGCTCTACCTGAAAAACAAAAAGCTTATACAGTGCATGTTCAAAGAACCTTAATTATTATTTTTATAGCCTGCCCAAATTAAGAAAGCTCACCACATATTTTAATGTACTACGATAATTCATTATATGAGGGTTGTCTTTTATGTTTTGCATATAGAGCTAGAAAAAAACAGTAGATAACTTTTAAAAACCATTGTTTTTCAAGGTATTATCCTTTGGAACCAATTCTAGAAGCAGTTATTCCACTCGCTTGTTGGTACATTAAAAACAGACTTTTTGAAGGCGTTGACTGCATTTTCTTGGGACTGGAACCTTGACCATGCAGTGCATTGTTCATTTTTCGAAATGTAAAAAAGTCGTTAGGACTGTATGGAGAATGGTCAAACAATGCGATGTTTTCTTGCTTTAGAAACTCATTTGTTTTTCGAGATGTGTAGGAACTTGCATTGTCTTGCTGGAGGATCATTAATTGTTGGGGGTGGGTTTTTCGAAACTCGGTAATTATTTCAGGCAAACAAATCTATATTTATCAATCAGCAGTAACAGTTCTTTGATCTTGCAGAGGAATTGTTGCTACAAGACCCACTTTTGAGATAAATGTAGCCACCATCTTTTTGGAAACCTCCGAGAACAGCCGTCTGACGTTCATTTTCGAGTTCATAATAATAAATCCAGGTATTTTCCGTATGTACCTATTGGTATATCCATTATTCTTTTTGTTATTTATTTTGGGAAAACAAACCACAATCTTTTTATTATATTCTTATTTCGAATAAATAACAAAAATAATAGTAAATCCAGAATTCACCACCACTGACAAAACTGCATATATTTTTAAAGTTTCATATGTTAAACTGGTTTAGAGCTTCTTTTATCACCAATTGACTTTAAAATGCCCAATGATACTCCAATTTCACGATATGTGACATGTCGATCTTTTTGGATCAGCTTACGTACAGTATCGACGTTATCCTGGATGACTGCCGTTGCTGGAGGACCGGACCTGTTCTTGGATCGTCGCTAAGAATAATCCGTCCACGTTTAGATTCACCATATCAACGATAATTTGTCGACTGATGTGGTACTTCATTGCCAAAAACAGATGCCAACTCGGCAGTAAGGCATTTTTGTTGGGACAAGTGTTTTCGAAAATTGTAAAAAATTATAGTCTTAATACAATTTTTCGTTTGACTCATCCTCTTTAAAAATTCAGCACGCGAGCTCTGTAACTTGATGGAAATAGAAAAGTAATAGCAAAGAAGAGAAATTTCTTTCTATCGACAAATGCTACCCTCTATTTTTAAATAAAAATAAAAAAATTTCAGAACCTAATCATACTCAATAATCTACGTAAACAATGGGAACATGGGATAAGTATGTATATAGAAAGACCCTTTTAGCTGTTTCTATTTCTATCTGCCGAAAATTCACTCGGAACTCCTCGAAAGTCTCCAAAAAGACATACGGAGTAACGTAACAAGAAATTTCCGAATATAGAAACAAATTTCCTTTCTATTCTGTTACAGAGTTCACGTGCTGATTAGGTACATCTTTAAACGAAGCGGTCTTTGGCGTTTAACTAAACATGACAGTTGATTTTGACATTTGTTAATTGTTGACAGGCGTCAACCATGGAAAAATAATATTATATTCATTCTATGGCGTCAACTATGTTGCTAACACTCAAAAGACAACCCTCGTAGTCAAGATTTTTAGTAATTCTATCATTAATTTGTTGAAATATTAAAAGATAGTTCATAATTACGAAACTAAATTTTTGTTAAGAAATTAAGAATTATTCTTCCTTCTTCTGTTTTTTTTTTCTAATAACCGAAGAACCTACTCACACAGAAGGGACACCTTTCAACTATTCCATAATAAATACATGTTGCTATATAGCGATTTGGATTTGACCCTATAGGGCATGTCCACCAGCTGACAAGTTGTTTTGGTTGTTTTGTATTGATTTGATGATTCTTTTTATTATAAACAGTCAGATATAGCTTTTAAAATACCTAAGCAATTAAAACAACGCCGAAAAAAGCACTAAATAAAAATTGAATGATCTCAAAAACGATCAAAATAACTATTAAGAACCATAGGTAACTTAAGAACCACGTGTTGTGCAAAGATCGCTTGTTTCTCATCAAAGCGACTGTCACGCGTCACGTGGACTTTCCCTATTAACTGCAAAGAACTGTGAGTAATAATTCAGAAGCTGTGATAAGTTATAAAAGTTAAGGTAAGCTCCAAAAAACCGAAGTCCCCCATTGTCTCTGGTTTAATATAAATTTTTCTATCCACTTTGTTATACCTAATCAACATTTTTCATTATATTGTGTTACATTGTTTATAATGCTTAGCATTTATTCCTGAGAATTTATTATTTACAGATAATCATGTATCTTCAGGTACGTTAATGCAGAAATTGAAGGAAAAACGATTATTCAGTGTAAAATGTCTCTTAGTATCTTACTAAAATATGATCCACATCCACAAAGAGTAGTTATGGAACTTTCAGATATAGCTGTAAAAGGGGTATAATTCTAAAGAAAATGTAATATATAAATCTGTTTTTATTGATGTATTCTGGATTTTCCAGAATGCTGCTGTAGGTTGTTCATGTCAGAGATAAGTAATAATAATAATTCTTTAGCATCTCTAAATGCAGGGTATGTTCATAAAAATATATATTATACTGGGTGTCCCAGAAGTTTCTGACCCATTTTAACTGCAAAAATCTCGGAATTCAGAAACGATAGGGAGGTGCGGTTTTCAATGAACAATTTATTTTTATATAAAGTTTTTTCAGTATAAATGGTTAATTAGTGAAATCTTATATAGGGTGTTTAAAAAAAATGGTATTTTTAGATGCAAATATCGTCTATTTTTTTAATGAAGCACCCTATATATTTTTATTCTATCTGAAAGCTGAACTCTTCCCCTTTCTGAAAATGTATAGTTTGTTGAAATTTACATGAAAAATGAATGAGTTATTTGATTTTTAATGATAGGCTGTTATGTAGCCATCTAGAGGCGTATGCTAGGACTTGACGATTTCAGACCTTTTAATATGGTTTTTTATAAAAGGTAGATGTTATAACACTATTTCGCCGAAATATTTCGGGCCGATCTGGTCAGAGAAACCAGGCCTTTATGGAGATTCCAGCGTATCCCTCATTATTCATTAAAATTGGTACTCTGTATTCAGGCGACGCGGTGTTTAAACATCGAACTATTCATTGCTCTTGCCCCCATCTCGCCTCGGATCGACACGTTCGCTGGTTTCGGACGGCTGTACTGCTGTTTTGTGGAATTTATTTCTTTCAAAAGCGGGCAGTTTTCAATATTTACAAAATTATATCGTTCGATATGAAGAAATATGAATCAAAGTTAGGAATAAAAAATTATAAGTACATACATAAAAATATTTAATTTTATTGATGAACATACATCAAAATTGAAGTCTGAAGAGAGTACGTTACATAAACAATTTTTTTTCAAGTACTGAATATTAATTTAATAATCCAAAAAATTATGGTATGTTCTTGCATCTTCATAAGAATAAACCCCGTTGAAAAAATTTTAAAGTTGATCTTTCAACAAGTTATGCAATTGTCAATTAACAAAATTTTAACCGACTTTCGTCTTCATTAAAGACAACAAAAAATGTTTAAATAAATGGGCTAAAAATGTTTCGTTTCATGGAACCCTTCTTATATACATACTTAACAAGACAACGTCATAAGAGTTTGGAAGATTTTAATATTTTACTTATTACATTTTTTTCAAATTAACAAAGAATCTTAAATATTGATAGTTTTGTAGTTATTAACAAAAAACTAAATGCATTTTTATTCAACTAATGTGTTAATAACGTTTTCAATTTTTTTAGTGATGGAAAATCTTTCGAATACATTTTTCTACACATAATTCCAAATCCAATGAGCTACGCTTATATTTTTAGGAGCTTTATCACTGTTTATGACGGATTTGTACTCGTGAAGTGAAAAATAATATTAAAGTAAATTTACTCCTGACGTACAAGTAATATATGTTATGTTTGTTATTTAATGATTTTCTTTAATAATTTTGTTCAACCGTTCAGTGGAAAATACTTGTTATTTTTCACAGTAAATTAAATCTTGACGATGTCAATGTTATTTGTGAAACCGGTCGAGTAATATTTTATTTTCTGTTGTGGAATTTGTTATTCATTGATTTTATATAATAATTATAGGAAGATTCCACGTAGTGAGAGTTGAAACAATTAATTTGGTTAAATAAAACATGGTAAAAAAAACGGAAAAACTGAAGGATCGGTAAATCATCATTTTCAAGGAAATGTCCGAAAAATGTTTTTATGATCTGTACAAATCTGAGAACAATTTAAATATTGATTCAAATGCAAGCATATATTTTTTTTTAAATCCTTCTCAACTTTGTACTTTTCAAAGCAAATAAAAAATTGTTTCAATAATAAACTACACTTTATAGTATTGAATAGAAGGTTTTTTAAAAACTTGGCCGATTCCGATTTAGAAAAATCCTTGTTGGTTATAAATAAATATTTGTCATTCAAATCATCTTCTTGGATTAAATAATTGCGACAACTAGATCTAGAACACTCCAAAAGTTTTAGCATTTCATGAGCAACAAAGGCAGCAGCATATGCTTCTGTTGTGCTTTCTAAAGAAATCAGTCTAGCTTCTTCTTCCACAGTGGACTCTAATTGTTCATTTTCTTTTAATGATAACGGTTCTGCATAATCTGTAGTTGTGGCAATATATAATACACTAATTTAATCTGAACTCCCATTTAATTCTTGAGCATGTTCTTCGTCATTAGAAATATCTAAAAATTCTCCAGAATCGGTGTCACAATTTGCAGTATCAACTGCAATTTGCAAGCGAATGTTTGCATAATGTTGCAGAACAATTCTGAATTGACGCACACTTGGCATCGCATTGTATCCTCCTCTTGTTCGAATTACTGACAAAAAATTTTCAAGCGCGTCTTGATTTAAAAGGGATGTAATTAAATATTCAATTGCATTGTTAACTGTTAAATCCTCCCATAACAATAAAATCGATTTAATACACAACTGAAATCCTGCAATACAATAAATATTATTTCTTAATTTTTGACTTTCGTAAACTCTTATAGATCTAAATAAATTAAGACCGTCTCATAGAATGTTTTCAGCATTTAAATTAAAAACCAATAGAGGTCTTCTATTTCTTTTACAATCACCTAGATAGCGACTGCTCAACGCATCAAAAATTTCATCAATTTTTCTTACAAAATCTGCAGTATTCGATGCCGTTGTGATCAATTGTTGGGTGCCTATTAGGGTTTTTATTGCTGCCGAAACGGAGTGAGAAAATATTTGGGCTGCATATAATACCCTCATTTTTTGAAAAATGTAAGGGCGAAAAAGTTTTTCTGTAAGCTTGATTAAACCTCGAGTCGTTGTACTTTTTTTATCAATAGCATAGGCTTCTCAGATATCTCTCCATGAAATTGGGTTTCATTTCTCACCATAATATACAAAATTTAGTTTTCCGTTCATTAAATTATTTCTCAGACTTTTCAACAAGTAGTGTGGACAATCATTAATTATGTATACTCTTGATCCATCAAAATCGAGTGTTGGATTATTAATGGTGGCTCCTCATAGACACAGCTTTACGGTTATTGGATCCTTGATCACACACAATTGCCTTGGGGTTGAGACTACACTCTTTTAAGGTTTTTAAAGCATCTAAAATTAATTGTTTCAATATTTCTCCCTCAACAGGATCCGCAGATGTTATGTAGCAAAGGGGAAGCCTCCAGTTGTGTAAAATACCACGTATATAAAACATTACTGCTGTATTAGCAGGAACAGCTCTTCTTTCAAGATGGCCGAGATCTTCACACTCTCCTGCAAAATCTTGTTTTATATTATAATCCACCTCTTTTTTGAGAGTAATCTCATCTACCAATACTGCACATATTTTTTCGTTGTCATCCAGTAGGGAAAGTGTTGTACTTTGGATATGCATGTACCTCGGTCCACTTGCTACAACTACTGTTTTCTTCTTTTTACACGCCGATTGCTTAGAGAGCTTTCTTCTCTGCACGCTAGATGGCGACAAACCTACATTTTACGTAAATAAATTCATTACCGTCGTTACTATTGAAATGTTTTGTTTTCGAGTGTGCACATGTAATTTTGTATCCTAATATAAATCCGTTAACATCGCCCTAACAGGTAAATAATTAAATTATTTATTTATTCTAGGATGTGTTGTACACTTTAGGTGCGCTTTTACCAGATGTAGTTTTGTTTTAACTATTTTAGTTTTTTTGGTATAGACCAATTAAATTACACTCCCTTAGTTGTACCTAGGACCATGTCTAGGCATTGTACCTTGGATCGGTCCAAGGTACACTTCTTTGAAAAATAGACACAAAAACATAATATAAATTTCATTCTGTTACAGTTTTGGAGAAGTTGGCCATGCCACGTAGCAAAACAGGAGTTAAAAGAACACCAGTAAATATAGATGGTCTAAATACTGCAGTGAATAGAGTTTTGAAAAATGAATTAACTATTCGCGAAGCTTCACGTACTTACAGTGTGTCGAAAACCACCTTATATAGACATCTGAAACAACAAAAGGCAAGTGGACAAAATACAGAATACAAGTATGTGGCTAATAATAATACAAAACAAGTATTTTCTGTGGTCGAAGAGACTGACCTTAAAAATTATTTAATAACTGCTGCAAGACTCCATTACGGACTAACATTACTACACATCCTGGCTTATGATTTTGCAGTAGCCAGTAATAAAAAGTTTCCATCTACATGGAGTGAAAATAAGAAAGAAGGTGAAGAGTGGCTTAGGCATTTCCTAAAACGCTATAGCAGTTACTTATCCCTTCGAAAACCAGAAGCAACCAGTTTGGCTCGGTCAACATCCTTCAATAAAGCAACTGTTTCATCCTTTTTTGAAAAATTCAAAAATGTGTTGTCCCGAACCGAATTCCCACCACATCGAATCTGGAACTGTGATGAATCCGGTTTTACAACTGTACATGTACCACCAAAAATGATTGGACCCAAGGGAATAAAACAGCTTGGACAAATGACTACTGGAGAGCGAGGCCAAAATGTAACGTTAATTGCAGCAATAAGTGCATCTGGAAATCACATTCCTCCAATGATGGTTTTTCCCAGAGTAAATTTCAAAGAACATATGCTTAAGGTTGCCCCAGTAGGAACTGTTGGCGGGGCTAATCCCTCTGGCAGGTCTAACGAGTCTCTTTTCTTACAGTTTCTGCAGCATTTTATGAAACACGTGAAACCATCTGTAGAAGAACCAGTTATATTACTTCTTGACAATCACGATAGCCACTTAAATATACCTGTCATAGATTTTTGTAAGAGCAATGGGATCATACTTATAACTTTTTATCCACACACTAGTCATAAAATGCAGCCCTTGGACAGAACTCTCTTTGGTCCGATGAAGACCTACTTTAACACAGCGTGCAGCGAGTGGATGCTTATGCATCCTGGACAGCCTATAAGCAAATACGATATTGCTGAGCTTGTCAGAATAGCCTTTCCAAAAGCATTTTCTTCTTCAAACATTACCAAGGGCTTTGAAGTATCAGGATTATATCCAGTCAATGAAAACATATTTCAAGAAGACGAATTTATGTCATCCTACCTTTCTGACCGCCCCTTAAACGAATCGGTTGAGGATCATTTTGTTGCCAACTCCATGGAAGATCCAAAACCGGGTACCTCAAACAAAGAAAATTTTAAAGCAGAAGAATCATGTTTGCTTGTAACCCCAGAAATGTTGCGTCCACATCCTAAGGCCCCGCAACGTAAAATGGAAACTGGAGGAAGACGAAGGGGTAAGTCTCGTATTCTAATGGATACCCCAGAAAAACTGGAGGTCTTAGCTTTCAAACAGCACACTAATAGCACAAAAAGACAAGTATTTGGAAGGTTACAAAAAATAGTTAAACTAAAGAAGAAATGACTCGACCCGTCAAAAAAGCAAAAACTTTTTCTTCCAGCTCCGAGTCAAAAAATGAAATTACCTCTGCTAAAAGTGAATCTAGTGAAGAGGAATTTGATACATGGAGAGAAAGTCTAAAGAGAAGAGAAGAAGAAAATATTTCAGAATGAAAACTTGAAGATGGGGAATTAAAAAATGGAGATTATGTACTAGTGAAGGTACTGGTAAAAAAATAATCATTATTACGTAGGCGAAATTGTGCGTTGTGAAGAAAATAATGAAAACGAAGTGAGATACTTGCGAAGGTTTAACGACACTAACAAATTTATAAATGATGCACCCACCACCTATAGTTTCATCTTGGAGGATATCATTACTAAGCTGCCTCCACCTAGTAAAGTAGGTGGCACAGCTAGGAAGGCAAGAATGTTATGTTTTGGAGTGAACTTTGGGCCTTATGAAGTAGAATAGATATTTTAAAGTAAGGTTTTTTTGTGCGGTCCAAGGTACATGACCATATTGTACCTTGGCCCATTTAACACTTAGTTACATAAGTCACTTTTTTGCACCTTAGTGTTGTTTAATTTAAAATTTTTAATACACGTTTGAATTGAAAAACAATAACATATGTATTTTTCATTAAATTAGTTACATTTGCCGTCAAAGAAAAAAATGTCAGCAACTTAACCAAAAAGTGTCCTGAGGTACAACACTCTCCCTACATTATCTTTTGTTTTTAGTTTTTCAATTATTGAGGATTTGATTCCGGCTGGAATATTAACCTCTGTCGTCCATTCTTGAATGATGCGAAATGGTGGTAAAATAAAGTGTAATTTGTCGGGCATAAGTTTGTACAAAGAAGGGGATTCATAATTTAGTGATAACGCCAACTGCTTCTCCGCTTTCGTCCATTTTGACCTGGGTTTATGATGAATTTGCATCAAAATGCACAATTAAAGTTTTCACAGCAGAACTTTTGTGTTTCAAAAGATTCTGTAAAATGTTGAGGGATGCTAATTTGGATTTATTTTTAATCCGGTTTACACGATAAGTTTTGGCCCTTAATTTTTTATTTAAAACATCCACTTTATATGATAGAGACTTAATTGTCTAGACGTCGAAAAATAATAGTTCAATACTATTAAACGCTTTACAAAATTAGAAAAATAAATAGCAGACCGTCCACTAAGAAGCAACAACTACTTCTCGGGCTATATGCCCCGACAGACATTGAATTACACTTCTAAAGTAAACGGGGTTGGTATATCTGTTAAGATAGAACCAACCATTCTGGTTTGCGATTAGAAGGAATAACATCACTTGTGGACCGGTTTCGGCGTATTTGCGCCTCATCAGCACAAGGTAGATGCTACTCGTCCAGAAGCTCTGAGAGCATAATCCTGGAATAGAGACTACGTTGATACCACACCAATACATTAGCCTCAGTTAAGGAAATGCTAAGAGTGCGATATTAGCGACATCTCCACATCTAATCACAAACCAAAATTCTATATCGACAAAAAACCTTCTCAGTTTTGTAGGTATTTACTTAATTACAGTTACTTGTAAATAATTGTTATATTAGTAAAGCGTGATCTATAGACGTAAAAAAATCATGGTTCAATACCATTAAGCGCTTTACAAAATTAGAAAAATAAATTTCCAAAGAGCAGGCCGTCCACTAAGAAGCAAAAACTACTTCTCGGGCTATATGCCCCGACAGACATTGAATTACACTTCCTAAGTAAACGGGTTTGGTATATCGGTTAAGATAGAACCAACGTAGTCTCTAGTCCAGGATTATGCTCTCAGAGCTTCTGGACGAATAGCATCTACCTTGTGCTGATTAGGCGCAAATAAGCCGAAACCGGTCCACAAGTGATGTTATTCCTTCTACTCGCAAACCAGAATGATTGGTTTTATCTTAACAGATATACTAACCCTGTTTACTTTAGAAGTGTAATTCAATGTCTGTCGGGGAATATAGCTCGAGAAGTAGTTGTTGCTTCTTAGTGGACGGTCTGCTCTTTGGACATTTATTTTTCTAATTTTGTGAAGCGTTTAATAGTATTGAACTATTATTTTTTGACGCCTATAGATCACGCTTTACTAATATGACAATTATTTACAGGTAACTGTAATTAAATAAATACCTAATTGTCTGCTTTAAAAAAAACCATTTGGAGAAGGCATGTTGATAACTCTCTCGCTAAGACTCGATACAGGAGAACTTATTGTTAATGGAGATATTTCTAATTTAACAGGGGAGGATAGCTTGTTTGTAGATTTTTTTCTGTATGTTTTCATAGAAGGTAGAACTACCTGCAATACAATGAAAAAATGAATTGGTTGAAATCTGTTGAAATCTAAAACAGTCTATACCAACCAGATATTGTGTCTTTAGTTCCAAAATATTTCCCAGATTTATATTTCTTTTCATTTCGTGACATCCTAATTTTCAAGAGAATAGCATTGTTTTCTATAAAAAATAGATGTAAGTTGGGAAATTTAAAAGTGTAATTTAATAAGCTTACCATCTAAGTCTGAAAAACGTCTTTTGCAAACACCACTTGTTGAAGGTTCATCTACGTTTTCGATATGGCTTTCTACAATAGGGTTAACATGTATTCAATAATATTTTTTTTGTAATTAGGTTTTCATATTGCACAAATACTTTGTGAAATATTAAAGTTTAAAACTCCTCACATCACAAAATTATCAACCATGTATAGGATCTACTTATTTGAAATGTTCTTAAATTTTCCATTTTTATAAATGAAAATGGTGAACATGATACAAAGTATGAATAATAATATCAGTAATAGGAAGAGTACTATATTCGAATAAAACACTTAAAATTATAAATTAAAAAAAAATTATAAAAAAACATACCTTCATAATAACTTTTTGGTACAGTATTTTTCCTAAGAATCTTTCGGTTTTGTTGGACAATAATAAAGTCTTGAGAACCAAAATGTTTTTCACACAAAACTTTATTTGCTAATTCGCACTTTTCTTAATTCCCAATAGTTATATTACCACAATTCTTTTCCACTCATTTAGGATATTTTCATTTTTAGTAGGCAATTTAAAAAAACTTTAATGTTTATCTTTTGAATTTTGTTGAAATTTGTGATAACAACACGCAATGGCTTTTGAGGTTCATACTCAAAAATATGTTTACCTACGTCACGCACAATAAAATCGTTTAATGCCTAGATCAACTACACACTTGGTTAATGGAAAATAATCGTCAACACTACCACACATCACCTACTTATACACTACACTCGAGAGAGTCCTGAACTAGAAATTCCGTTCGCAGTTGTTAACTCTCGTACGGTCAGTATGAGACTACAAATTCCTAGAGAAAATGCGACGAGTGGCGACATCTCTCCGCCAACTACATTATACGGCAAATCGTTTACGGGGCTGCGTCTCTTCTTATATTTTTCATTTTTCACTCAACGATAATATACGATCGTATTGGCGAGCAGCGTAACCAGTCGGGATAGCCACATTGGGTAGAATGGGCAGCGAGCAGAATAACCGAATGCGTTCGGGATGCGATCGGCTCCCAATGAGGGGAACAAAGGAAAAAAATTGTGAGCGCAGCGGACATAGCATTTCGGTTGACGTAGATAAAATTCGTACGGGTTAATAGGCACCAATTTGAAGTTTCGAAAATTATAAATTTCATACGATTCATACACTAAAATATTAGATTATTATTAGATTTATTATCACAAAAGTACATTTACAACAAAATTTATAACTAATTTTAAAACTATAGGGTAATCACAAATTGTAAAATTCTTGTAGACTATATGAACAATGGTTTCATTTCAATCAACTTTTATTTCAGTTTCTGTTTAAAAATAAGTATTTACTGATGGACAATTATTTAATTCTTTTGGCAAATACATAATTAAATAGACGAAGGCACCAGTGTATCTGGGAACTTTTATTATATTATTATTTTTACATTGGGGAATGTAAAAGTTCAATTTATGTCTGAGGTTAAGAAATGTATATAATTTAGATTTTTGGGGAAAAAATCCCTATTTAGTAAATGTATAAGTACATAATTCCAAAATATATGGATCAGCTACCTAGTCATTGTATGTTGTATTAAGCAGTTCTGAA
The DNA here is from genome assembly GCA_947563755.1 of Lochmaea crataegi. Lineage (NCBI taxonomy): Eukaryota > Metazoa > Arthropoda > Insecta > Coleoptera > Chrysomelidae > Lochmaea > Lochmaea crataegi. The sequence continues at coordinate 29,426,170 of OX387431.1, read as the reverse complement.
AGGTATTCTTCTAGTATTGCGCGAGAAATCCCTCCAATACTTATGATATTTTTTGAGCAATGGATACATCCCCCGAAGAAGATAAACCTCCCCAGAGAGTAATTCCATACCTGCCATGGTAAAACATAATCAATTGCTTTGTTGTTAAAACCGGTCTAATTTTTTTAACTACGTAATTTGAAGAATTTAATTTATAAGTAAGATAACCACAATGAGTTTTCAAAGGAAAAGGTACTCATCAATGATAATTTCCAGTAACTTTACCATTTAATTGTATACAGCGTGGGCCACAGAAAACAGTCCACCCCGATATTTGGCAGTATTCCTTAGATTTTAAGGAAATTGGGAAACACGACGATTTTTGTTCTAAGGGGGGCACATTTTCACGATACAGGCATCTGTCATTTGTCAACCCCCTCCCTTCCACTTTACCAACCCCTTATTTTTAAATAGGGAATATACCATGTGCGGCACATCATTAAAAAGGCATTTAGATGGAGTATTCAGACATGATGATCGTCCACGATTTTTTTCGATACTTATACCATCTTTGCAAAAAAAAGTCTTAATTAATTTAAAGTACAACACCTCTTAAAAATGAAACGCAACGCCTATGGTTTGCTGATGTGTCATTTTTTCTGTCACATCAAAAGTAAATTGAAACAAATATGACAGATGCCTGTATCGTAAAAATGTGTCCCCCTTAGAACAAAAATCGACCTGTTTCCTAATTTCTTTAAAATCTAAGGAATACTGCCAAATATCGGGGTGGACTGTTTTCTGTGGCCCACGCTGTATATGCAAATTAGGTATCTCTGCTTTTTTGATGATTATGAAAACCAGACGTCCAGTTTAGGATGTAGATCATTGCATTTTACCGTCAATTATTTGTCACATTTATCTGAGACAATAGCTAAGATATATTCAGCATATTGTGTAAAATTGACTTCTGAAGAGATGTTGGTAAATTATTTCTCCACGATTATCACAGAATTTAACAATTCTGAAATCAAATTTGATTACAGAATGCTGGAATTCTATCTCTTGAGATTGAAGAAATATTCTACAATACCTTTGCCCCCATGCAATTTAAATGTATTTACATTCTCTCTCTTGTGATAGAATATTCTCACACTGGTTAGCAATAATAGCATTAGCGTTGACGCAGTTGATAGTCATCGTAGTGTCAAAACTTGAGTAAGTGTCAAAATTATTGTTGTCACGTAACCGTAGCCTAACCTAACCACGCAATTGTTGAAAATACCTCCAATAATGCACCAGTTTTTTATTTCGAGAACTGTACAAATATAACAATTAATACAGAGTGGAATGTTTCTTGGATTATTGAGTGTTTACCTAATATAATAATTGTGATTGAGTTTTGTAATATAAATTATCTTTTGTTCATTTCTATTTAAAAATATATATTTAAAATCTTTGATCGTGGAGAAAGTACAGTCTGCTACTCGGTTAGAATAAAAATTCGTGATGCTCGTGGTTCCTCACGCTCGCCTTCGGCTCGCGCTCGGAACTTTCCACTCGCATCGAATTTTCATTCTAACCTTGTTACAGAATATACTATTCTTATTAATCTTTATTTAACAATTAATTAAGTTCTTAGATAGCTAACGCACTGCAAATAAATGGATTATAGAGGGAAGGTTTGAGTATAAAACAATCCGTAATGTGAAGGTATGTCATTTATTTTTATTGTTCAACATAATAATAATAATAATTGTTTACATCATCGTTCTTCGCTATTGAAATCAGCTGTTTCTTGAGTTTGAGTGCCGAAAGATTTTAGTCATCTTAGTGTTTCTGGCCACTTTAAATGGTATTTTATTAGTCTACTAAATTATTAACTTTTTTAAGGTATCTGGTCTCCACACTGATTTTTACCTACTTTATGATGTGTACTGAAACATAGAATAATACTATTACTGGAACGTACTGTATATTTTGATTCCAGCAGTGGGTTGCCTATGTCAATTGTCAAATTCAATTCGGAGTTATATTTATATCAAACAAACAATATACAATAAATATGCTAGGGATGGCTGATCCAAACATTTTTATGGTTCCAACCTGATCCAGTCCAGAGTAATAACTAGTCCAAATATCAGTTCCAGTTACTAGTCCAGCCGGATATATGTATGTATATGTATGCTCTACATGAAGTCCTTTTCAAGAATTTGATGAGAACTATACCATCGAGACAACGGAATCAGGCCTGCCTTCCTATTGCTTTTACGAATTTTAAAAATTGCAGGATAATTTTGGATTGCACCGAACTTTATTCAGCAGTTCCAGAAAGCATGGAAAATCAGAGATTGACCTACAGTTCATACAAACACCGAAACACATGGAAAATGTTGGTAGGTGTTGTACCAAATGGTGTAATCACCTTTGTTAGCAAGGCTTTTCCAGAGTCTACATCTGATAAAAAAATTGTTGAGGAGAGTAAGGTTCTAGATCAGATGGTGGCTGGGGATTTGATATTAGCAGATAAAGGTTTCTTGATTAAGGACCTTCTCCCTGCAGGAGTATCATTAAATATACCCCCATTTTTAACAACACCACAGTTTACAGAATCTCAAATATATGAAACTCAGCAAATTGCAAAGGTTAGAATTCATGTGGAACGGGCCATCAGGAGAATAAAGTGCTTTAATATTCTGCAGCAAGTTCCATCATATTACATATCACAAATTTCAATTATTTTTCAACTGTGTGCAGCCCTCACAAACTTGCAATATCCCCCAATTAAAGAAGTTGAGGAGTATTATTGAAGGTATTTCATTTGTTTCTTGTTATATGTTGTATAATGTATTATTTCGTGCATTTTTATTATTGTATTATATACTTATTCACCCACTTTTAATCCTTTTATCTAAAATTGTATAAAAATGGTATTACCGTTAAATAAATAGAGTAAACAAATATAATTTTATTTTTTGTCAGCATGCTACAGTATTTACAATCATCAAATAAAGTATTAAGCCACAAGCAGTGTTTTAGTTTATTTTACAAGTTTAGTGTAACATCTTCAGAAAAAAAATTGTCACTCAACTATAGTACATTCAATACAGCAATTTAAAATAGCTAAAGTTTGTTTAAAAACATCTTTATTGACAAACATATATTAAAAAAAACCTTACTAATTTCCGGATTTCCTCAGCAAACAAAACTTTTTATACAGTGGCTTTTCAGTCTAAAATAAATAATGAAGATTTTTCCAAGTGTATACTCTCTATCTGCTAACCCTGTAGAATAACCTAAAAACACGTCACAAATTTTTAATTAATTTTCTAACAACTTTGGTAAGTATTGTTCTATATAGAAATTTTCCAAGAGTGAAATGTTTTCTTTCCATGAGTCGTCAACCCTACAGTTGTCACAACTGTTTCTTTCAAGGTATAAATACATAAGTAACATTTTTTCTTTTTTAAAATATGTAAAGCTCCTTGAATTTGGTGATAATAATTGTGACTTGTATTTAAGATCAAATTACCCTCATCGTCATAAAAAATTATACATTTATTGAAATTCTTCAATTTTTCGGACAACTGATCATTTCTGAAAGAATATGGGCAATTCACTTCCACAATGGCTTCCTCTTCATCAATTATTCCATCGAGGCTGGCACCAAGAAGTCCGGAATTTGTAAGCCATACTCCAGTTGGTCGAACATTTAACCCATAATTCTGCTTCAAATTGTCTAGAGCATCTTTTTCATGAGTTCTACCCCACTGAATTGCTTTGATACCATCCAAATTGTATTCACCTGGAAAAATAATGAATTAATTATAATAAAAAATGTATGTGAAATTAAACGAAAGAAAGGAAATGCTACATAAAATACTGTTTTTGAAAAGACTACTCAAAATGAAAAAAAATTATTCATATTAAAGCAGCAATAAGCAAATTATTGATAACATCCATGACAAAAGAATGTAATATAATATGATATAATATTTATAATTTATTACTCACCTAAGAGTGTCTTGAACAAACTCACTGGGAATCTGTTTCTCCTGCACGCTGCAATAATATCACCAAAGTTGCTAGCAGTCAATCGAAATTTTCTCACAAGGTACCATTTTTTATTAGACACCTGACCAATAGTGGTCGCAGAGATCTCTTTTATTAACTGATCATCTACAGCACATTTTTCTTTGAACACAGACACTTTATCTGTGGCCTCCAAGAAGTCCTTGGAAGAAGTTATTTCTTCAATTACCGGAAATCTATTTTCCAGCAAATCTATTGACTCCTCATTCAATAGCCAGGTAAAACCAACAGGATTTCCAAAGCTGCGTAGTCTTTCCTTCAATCTGTTGATTGATGCTTCTGGTACCCCATCTTCAAGAGCTGTATAGGGCTTTGGTGGGTAAAGCTCGTCTGCACATTTTACCGGCCCAACCTTCGGTTTAGGTGGTGCGTACCATGCACATGCTTTATCTGTTACAGATATATTGTAATGCCCAAAAAGTGCCACGCCGCAATGTGATGGCATTTTATGCCTCTGGGACAAGTGCAGGTGGCTTCTTTAATATCACCATTCTTCTCCAACACTACAATAAAATTGTAACTGAATTAATTCCATATTACATTAACAAAGGCAAATGTTATCATACCTATAGATACCTTATAGCTTTTGTCTTTCATATTAGCAAATACTTCCCCTCTGATAATCTGCAAATCAGAGTCAAAGTCCATTTTCTTCACATGACTGGATTCTAAGGCGTTTTCACCCCTTTTTATAATTTTGTTGTCATCTACAAAAGCATTGATGCTGGAAAGTTTTAGGACATATTTAAAAGCCATTATTTTCTTAACAACAAAAGGATCTGAAAATAAAACAAACAAAAAGGTACTGCAAAAATAAAATAGACATAACCTCAATAAGTTTTAAAGCAGAATTAATATGTTAAATTAACTCACCAGGACAAAAACGAATAAAAACCACTTAAATAGCACATTCCTTCAACAATATATCTAACTGAAAAGTCTTATTTTATCACATAAACCACGAAAACACTAAATAAAAAATTGCTTATGGGGATTTACCATTATCAACAAAATTGTTTGTAGTCGGTATAAGCTCCGCCAATCTCTGTGACGTCAGACTTAGGCTGTCTATAGTTTCATGACCGGTAAGGCAAAGATTTCAAAATAAAATAGATTGTTCACTCGTACGAATTCTATCGATCAAAGGATTCATACCGCTGGTTACTGTCTGGTGACTTAGCGGTTGGCGCCATGCTACAGTATGTCGCTAAATCCTTACTTGCATTTAATTTCGCATATTATACGGGTCGTCGCCTATAAAGCGCTAGTATTTTAGAATTCGTTGTTCGTGTTTTAAGTTTATGTTGTATAGATATTTTAAATTTATTAACTAATTATTGCAATAGGGAAAAATATAATATTAATATTCTTCTCTCTATACATAATAAATCGTTTCTAGGAACCCTTAATCCAGCTTTGGCGACCAAGTGGTCACCTTTCGAATAGTGAAAGGATTAAATTTGGGTAAAACTGACCGCGGCGACCAAAAGTTATATACCCGAAATGTGCCTACAATCTCTAGGAATTTTGTATAAGTATTTCATTAGATTTCATTATTTCATTTCGAGAAACGTTCTGAAAGTAAAATTTCTTGTTCGCAGTCTTCCAAAAGTTACATTGATAATATTAAAATTGTGGTTTTAAAATGCCCGTGTGTTGTGCTGTGATGGGTTGTTCCAGCATGGTGGGAAAACCAGAAATATCCTTTTATCGTTGTCCCAAAGACGTTGAGAGGTGGGTATTAAATTAGTTATTATCAAATACGGAATTCAATTTTTCTTAATCCAATTTAGAAGATGGAATGGATGTTTTAAAACTATTGTAACAAAGATATTTGATAATAATAAACTAGTTATAGTACTTATAAGTACTGGGTATTCATAGAAATTTGAAAATTCACATATCTACGTTTTCTTTTTAGATGCGAAAAATGGAAGTGCATGTTAAACTTTACTGAAGGGCATAAATACTCCTATTATTCTGGTGGCCAAGTGCTAAGTATGTAGTGATAATAATTAGAAAATGGACTTTTTATTATTAACAATATGTCAATAATGATTAAACGTTAGTTCTTTAATGTGCTTGTTTCATTGGACTTTGACTATCAACATTATTTTTTCAATTTCTGAATATTAAAAGATTAACACTTTTGCAAATATGTTATGGGTTTCCTTCAAGCCGGCAACGTCGTGCGAAAATCATAATTACCACGCCCACCTACTAACTCAATTGGTGAATATTCATCGACCGTTGCTAGGTGACCACCTGACTTCCTATTGGCAAGCGCGTGCGTGAGTTCTTCCCTCTCACTTCGACAATTGATTGACATTGATTATCCAGTGGCGTTTATAATGTCAATATTTTCCTCCGTGTTTTCAGTTTTACTTGGTATCTTATTATTTCGTATCCATATTGAATTCAAGTACGATTTTTAACAAATAGGTACCGTGTTTTGAAAAATACCTTACCTTTAAAGCAAAGCATAAATCAGTTTCTATATATAATTATTATATAATAATAATTATTATTTTTAATACTTTTATAAAATAGGTACTTACCGTACGCTATTGGTACGTTTATGACAGATATCGGCCATGTTTCCTCCCTCCTTACCGATGCCCCGTAGCTTCAGATAGACATAAAATACATATCATCTCGATATATCGAGACGTATAATTTCGGCTATATCGGGAAAATATTCTTCACACTCATCTGCGAGTTGAAATAGACATCGAAATAGATAAAAAAGGTGCCGCCGCTTGCCCGTAAGTGACTGTCGCAAGATTTTATTTTTTAATTGGATCGTGTGAAGATTCTCTCCATAAAATTCTTTGAAAGTTGTGATGCTGCTTTTCTACGAGCACATGTCGGTACATTTTACTTATGTCTGATGAAATTATATAACTATGCTTTCGAAATCTTAATAATAGATAAATCATATCGCTTTGTAGGGTAGCTCCGACCATTTGTAGGTTATTAAGCGAAATTCCCGACGCTGTTAGTGCGGAGGCATTAAACAACTTAATTTGGACGAAAATTTATCATGCATGGAACGAATAACTATGTCGCATTTATGGCAAATGTTCGTTAGTTGTTGGCCTAGACCGCAAACGCTTAGGTTTATTTTTTGTTTTTCATGTCCTAATTTATTGCTTGAATCAGCTGCAATAAAACTTGACTGTGAACCTCAGTCTAAAATGGCTCGAACAGTATGAACCACATTATCAACACCAATTACTTTAACATAAGCGGTACACAAAAGTATTGAATTCATTGGTTGTGAAATAGCGGATAAGCATTTTGGAACATTGTTCGACGTTGTGGCCCGTGCCTCGTCTGGGGATAAGTTTTCAACCACAGCAAAATGAACTAATTGGCTATGTCGCCTTTTGCATTTTGTACATGAATAATTACTTCTACAATATTTATTTATATGTCCTGCCTTGAAGCAGTTTATACATAATTTTAAATTTTTTATTTTTTCAAGACGTTCTGACGGTAACATGTTTAAGAACGTTTCACAATTATTAATATAGTGGTCACCGTTACACATTTTACAATTTATGTTGTTTGACAAAAAACCCTTTAGCTGTGGTGGCGTAGCGGTAATTTTGTGATTATTATAGCTTCGTTCCAACTGGCGTTAGAACCGTTTTTGGTATGGCTCGCGCAAGTGCTGTATTTCTTTTACGTTCCAACTGATTAAAGTATCGTTCTTGGGATTGCTTGGGACGGTATACAAACTGTACCTTCAGGAAGGGGTGATAAAGTTGATGAGTCCATCCCAAATTCGAAATTGCGCACTATACAGTACTGGAAACGATTCCAGTACAGTTCATAAATGCCAGTTGGAACAAACCTTTCATTACCTGAAACTGCGCTTGTACTTGAATGAGCATTTGAATTTTGTTTATCGCGATTTCTTTCGCATTTCTCGACAAACTGCGCATGGCTGCATAAAAAGGTGTGTAAAAAGCAGGCCGCACACTATCGCGGAACGGAACGGAATGGAACGGAAATTTCGGAAGCATAGAATTAAGTTAGTAGCCGCACACTACCGCGGATCGAAACACCGCTGAATGGATTGGAACGGAACGGAATTTATTGGATTGCTCACTGAGCGAATTCATCCACGATTCCGTAGCCCCCTCCACTACCCACCAGCCCGCAGCCACTAATCAGTACAACAAAACGTGTTCATTCCTGTGACAATATCATGCCGTTTTGTGTTTGTTTCCCTTTTGATTAATTAAAAATGAATGAAGATCTATTAATCAAATAAAATTCGTGCTTATCCACATCTTTATCTGTTGTCTGATAAAAATTATCACAATCAACAAATGAAAGAAAATGCCTTGGAAGAAATTTCTAAAAGATCTGGGAATAGATGATTCTTGTCTTTTGAGGTTTATTTCATGGATCCATTTGCGCTTTTTCTTGTTCTCTCTCGCAATTTCTTCTTCTTCAACAACTACACACAGCGCCACAAATTCTCCGTCTAAACTGTCCATTGCGAAAGACCAATACACACTAAAACTTGATTGGGAATGAAGGTCTCTTACTCATATACAAATATTTTTTTCCGTTGAACTCCGCGATAATGTGCGGAGATTCAAAATTTACATTCCTTTCCGTTCCATTCCGTTCCGTTCCCTTCCGCGATAGTGTGCTGCCTGCTTAAGCGACTCCCAGTAGGAGCCTCTTTTTTCTCCTTAGTATCTTTTCCGCTTCAGTGTGCCTCCCACTCTCAATATGTAACATTGTCTAATTTTGACGCAACTAAATGTACAATTAAAGATTCTCTTTGTTCATCAGCGGTTTGTATTTTATCCAAAGCTGCCAAATCGCGTGTAACCGTATTTAGCAATTTCTTTAATTCAGAAAATGATTCCTTTTTTAGGCTATCTAATGAAAATAAAGAATTTAGATGATTATGAATGAGTAAAGCCGTATTATTAAATTGGTTGCATAATGCATCCCATGCAGGTTCGTAATTGTCCGCTGATATTTTGTAAGCACGGACAATTTCCGAGGCTTCGCCGTATAATGATTGTTTTAAATAATGAAATTTGTCAATATTACTTACAGTAGAAACGGTGAAGCTTTTCCATCACGTGATCCAATCTACGATTTATGCAACACATATTTTCTACATTCTCTCTTCTTCTATCAATATAAATCAAACATACCAACGTTCGATCGATTGTCTTCTACACAAGACCTACTACAAGACATACGTAATAGTTTCTTTAAATTTGCCGTAGTAATCGTAAAAAGAGACAACGATATAATTGACGTAACGTGAATAACTGATCGTACTAAAAGTTGAATTTGACACTACTGCATTTGAGGTTAGTTTACTGTCTTGTTTTCAGCGATTTTTTGGATTCAAAGTGTATCAATTGTTAAAATCAGTTCTTGTAAGAACTAATTTGACTTTTTATTCCATTCAACATTGTTAAGTACTAATTTATTACATTAGCACCTTGTAAACTTTTGACATTTTATATCACCTAAAATGCCGTAAGACGGGAATATTACAATGCTTATTTTACTACTTATTGGTGGTAAATAGTATTTATAATTCTCTACAATTTGTAAATATCTGCAGAATTTTCAAATTTGCATGAATCAAGTGTCTGATTGTACTTGTAACGGTATATTAACCAACAGTTATTTTCAGTAAATGCCTGGAAAGTGGCTTAATTCACGAGCACAGGGGTTTGTTATGAACTTGATTGAATATTTTGAAATGGAAAAAAACAACGGCGGACCCTTTCAACCTATTTCATCTGTTCAGGAGGTATTATACTAAAGTTAACATCTATTTAAGGACATTTCTATTTAATATTATATTTCAGAGAGAAAACGGTATGTTCCCTCAAAAAAAGTAAGGAAAATATTCCAACTTTCCCAACGTCACTCAGTCAAACACCTCGATTAAAACTAAAAACAGAGGATTTACCCGAGGGAACCAAAATGGCAGTACGGAATACTTTATATAATATGTATGAACATAGTAAGTAAACAAACATGTGAAACAATAATACAAGAACATGGGAGTTCTTAAGCCTTACATTACAGTCAGCTTACACTTTAAATAAAAGGAAGTGAAATCATAGTACCTTAATAATTAAGATTACACATCATAGTGCATGTAGTATTATCCATACAGTGAGATTTTTCACCAGCAGCTTATAGTGTGGTATATGAAAATCTTAGAAAACTAGTAGGTAATTTAACGTAAGTTCGATTATAGAAGTTATGAGTAATGAAAGTTTTAGAATACAGAAAGTTGTGCATATTTTTAATTTGAATGTGATAAAATATAGCTTCTACATGTGCTGATTTCTAAGTTGAGTAAGTACTGTCCATAAATGTTTACCAATTTGAATGGTCTGAGTGTAGATTGTGTTTTTCACAATTTAGTTTTCTAATTTGAATTTTTTGATGTCACATACGGGGTTGTTCTATACATTATTTGGTACAAATAATAAAAAAATCTGAATATCAAAAATTTGTGTTCAAGTTTAGTATGAAGTAAATATAAAAAAATCTTTTTTTTTGTTTGCGATAATGATAATTTCAATTTTTTTATTTTTTTAGGGAAACATGTCACTGTTAAAACTATAAATGATGAACTAAAAAATAAGGAAATTCTTTCTGTTGGAAATACCTCTTTATTGGTATTATTGAAACATTTGGGAATTAAATATAAAAAGGAAGACAACAGAAGAGCATTAATAGAACGAACAAATATTGCTAGCCAAAGAGCATGCTTTCTTCGAAAATATAGAGAAAATAGTGATAGTGTTTTTTCAAGACAAATTATATTTTTAGATGAAACATGGATATATGCAAAAGGAACCAAATTAAGTTCTTGGCAGGACAGTAATGTTAAAAGTGTACGTAAACCAGGAGATTATGACTTTAAACGTTTTATTATTGTTCGCGATGGTTCATCCAAAGGATTTGTGGAAGATGCCAGCTTAGTGTTTTCCTCTAAATCATCGTCGTCAGATTACCACGGTGAAATGAACGGTGAAATATTTATAAAGTGGGTTACGACACAGTTAATTCCGAATTTAGAAGAACCGTCGTTAGTGGTAATGGACAATGCGCCTTATCATAGTATACTAGCAGAAAAGCAACCTTCCACTTCGTCAAAAAAAAGATGAAACTATCACTTGGTTAAAAGCCAACAATGTTGACTTTAATGAAAACCTCTCAAGACCTGAACTATTACAAATTGCTAAAATGAACCGGAAAGAAAATGTATATGTTGTTGATGAATTGTTCCGAAAACATGGTCATGAAGTCTTAAGGCTACCGCCCTACCATTGCAAATTTAATGCCATTGAGCTTATTTGGGCCCACTGCAAAACATATTATAATAAGTATATTGGCAGAGACGGATACGGCGATGAAAGGGTCTTGAGTATGCGGAAAGAAGCATTGGAAAATTGTAGTGCAAATGTTTGGGATAATTGTGTTAGGCATACCGAAAAAATAATCGAAGACTGGTTTACTCGAGAACGAAATTTGGTGAACATACATATTGAACCAGTGAAGACAGCTCAGATTCCGAAATGGATGAACTATAAAGCAAGATTTGTCATATATGATGTGTTTTTTCGTTTCTAGTACCTATATGTGTTTACATTTTATTTTTGATGTTTGTTGCGGATATTTCTGTTTTTTACTTTTAATATGACAGGGATTCCATTTGATGTGTTGCCCTGATGATGGTAATATATTTATCGAAACGTCCACCTTCAATCTTTGTGGGAATCTTCTATTTACAATCTATAGCCCATCCAAAAAAAAAATTGTTCTAATATAATCAGTTTAGAAAGTGTAATTTTGAAAGTTTTAGAGGACACCCTGTCAGTAGACTAAACATTACGTCAGTTTCATGAACCTCATAAATTGTATGTACTTATATAAAATACAAGACATCCTACAAAAAATCAGCTCTCCACTAATAAGCCAGTATGGTTAATATTAATTTTGGATTTTGTAACTTATTCACCCAGTATATCGATAGTTTTAATAAATATGTCAATGTTAAGCATATGAATGAAAAAAATACATTTTAAAAAGTTAAATTTTTTGTTTAATTACCAATTCGTAAAAGGCCTTTGGAATATTAGTCATAACGATTATTCCTATTGAGTTGACACAAGTTTTGATTTGATTCATATGAACAATATTGCTGACGTAAGTCACGTGATGGAAAAGCTTCACCGTTTCTACTGTAATTCTGTCTCAGCGTGTATTAGGCTTATAAATGTGTCGCTCCAAACATGTTTCGTAGTCACCTTGGGACTGAAATCGTTGGTAATTTGACTGACCTAAGCGGTCTAAAAACTTCGCCAGAATGTACTAAGTTTTGAGCATCTAAAATGACTGAATTATCAATTATTGTATGTGAAATTTCGAGAGAACGCTATTTGCTTTACCAAGAAGTTTATAAAATGTATTTTCAAAATGTTCTCGTTCAATATACTGCGCATTTACTCGAGTTTCTCCAACCGATAATTCGATTGAAATTTGAATATCGTCGAATTCTTGCATATTTTTTTCATATCTAACAAGCCTGGCCTCTAACTCCAGAAAATCATCATTCGAATCGTTATTAATAGGAAACAAATTAAAGTATTTTTCAAAATTAGTAATTTTTGCCTTTATGGCATCTCGTTTTCTGATTAAATTATTTAATTCAGTTGTTTCCGATTCAGACATACTGTTTTCGTATTATAGCCAAAATATACCAGTAAGAAATGTTCACCCGCGTATCCAAACAAATGTAATACTAAAATGCAAAATGGAATGAACTCGCCGACTATGGCGTTGATCTTCGCTTATGGCACACACAATAAATTAACGATTTTATTTTATTTTACTGTTTCACATCCAATCGATGGACCAAATGTTGGGTTTATTTTAAAAATGGACTGCATTCTCGGTTTATTTGCTTTTATTTTAAATAATATTGCGTTAACATTTTGAAAGATAATAATACGATTTTTACTAGCATGACATTGACATTTTGTCATATAGGGCAGGAGTGACTATATAGTTTGTAGTTAAGATTTGACTTAAAGTTCGCAACACATGTTTATTCGAATTTTTTGCAGAATATCTTACCCAATCTACTCGCTAATAATGTGGGCCTACGAGGCCTACTTTCAGCATGATGGTGCATCACCTCATTTTGCCGTTGCTGTACGCCAGCATTTAGATACCATTTATGGAAACCGATGGATAGGACGCGGGGGTCCTATTCCATGGGCACCAAGATCCCCAGACTATAACCCTGCTGATTATTACATTTGGGGTCGATTAAAAGAACTGGTCTACAAAGAAAATACGCGGTAACAGCTCATTGACAGAATTATTCACTGTTGCAATATTATCAGAAATGACCAACTGACAATCAGAAAGTCCATTTTTCCTCAAACAAATAAGAAAACTAAGTTATTACAAACATTTTTTATCCGTTTCTTGTCTATTACGGGTGGAAAAAGTTACATACAGGGTGAGTTATTGAGAGGAACCAGATATGCCAGATTTTTAAATCCGGCCCTGTAAATCAATTTAAATTATGGTATTTACCATACTGGAGCACAGTGTGTGTCTTTTCTGTTTATTTTAAACATTTCTTTTTAATAACTAAACATTATTATACCTACAGTAAGATATTTCATTGTTGCCAATTTCCAAATTGACTCTAAAGTGAATCTTTTATTGGAAATGTGAAGTAAGTGTAACAAAAAATTCAAATAGCCAGGTCTAACTGTCTATTTATGCCCTCTAGAAAAATTATATCAGATTTTAGAAAAATCATATACAGGGTGAAGTGTTGAATATGAAGCAGTCTCACAAATTTTTACGAAGACGGTCCTGGATTTTTTTAATTCTGAATATGTCAGTTAGTTGCCAGAAACGAATACACACTTTCACCAAAAAAGGAGACAAATCGACTTGATCATTGAAAAGATATGACGAAACATTGTTTTGGTGAAGATCCATAATTCACCCTGTATATTAATAATCAAAACAAGAAGACATTTCTAATGGCCATTTGATAATCCCCTGGCGTGCCTCTATTTATGGTAGAAGTATGTACAGTATGTAACTCACCCTGTATATGAATAGAAAAAAAAAGAAGATATGATATTACGAATATTAAAGCTCAGGTATTATTAGCATTCATTAACATCTAACACAGAACTAGAAGTACTGCGTACTATTGAGTAAGAAAATTTATATAGAAAATGGGTTAAATGTTAAGAGTCAATTATTGATGGGTAATAATTTGGAATGAATGATGGATAAACAAATAAAGCAAGTTAGGATAATAGTATGGATAATATGTAATAAAGGAATAATAATTGATAGATATCGAAAAATAAATGTATTATTCTAGATTCTAGCGCTTTACAATAAAGTTTTGAAAAATACTTTTCAAAAACAGTGATCGTTTAACTGAGAAGAAACAACTATTTCCAGGGCCATATGCCCCGACAGACATTGAATTACACTTCTAAGTCAAACGGGGTCGGAATGATCTACACAAGATTAACCAACCATTCTGGTTTGCATTTAGAAGGGACAACATAACTTGCAGAACGGTTTCGGCGTATTTGCTCCTCATCAGTGCAAGGTATAATATGCTCTCGTCCGAGAGCTAGTCCCGGACTGAATTGGACACTAGAATCACAATCAGTACATGTCTTCCAGTAACGGAAATGTTAATGTTGTGACGATAGCAACATCTTCACCTCCAACCGCAAACCAAAATTCGGAAATTTGACAATAAGCCGATAGACTTGAAACAATAAAGTACTATTACAGTTTCCTGTGAAATTGTCGTATTTAGTAAAGCGTGATATATAGTGATAGATATCGAAGAATAAATATATTATTCTAACGCTTTACAACAAAGTTTTGGAAAATATTTTTCAAAAAAAGTGACCTTTCAACTAAGAAGAAAAAACAACTTCCCCGGCTATATGCCCCGACAGACATTGAATTACGAGTTTGAATGAAGTAATAGTATAAAAAATGAGGTTATTGATGTTAATAATATAGAAGTTGAAATAATAATATAAAAATATAAACAAAATAGGGAGATAATAAGAAAGAACAGATGAAATTCGAGGAATTTTCAATATTGAAAATATATTTAAATGTGAGTAGTAGGAAAAAATATTATAAACATAAAAACTCAATAGAAAAGTAAGGAATTTGTTGGTTTATTTCAATAAACCAACTTAGTTTATAGTGGTTAGTATCAAGTTGAGATTCTGAAGTGTTGTCGTAATTTAGTTTGGTTCAATATTGAGTTTAAAAAGATTATATTTGAAGTTATTAGAGTTTCAAAAAGTATTTTATTGGATTATTTTGAAAGATAAACAATCAAAGATGATAGTTAAAACGCTTTACTAAATACGACGATTTTACAGGAAACTGTAATAATTCATTTTTCTGTCAAACCCACGTGGTTTGTTGTCTCATTCGAGTTTTGGTTTGTGACTTAGAGGTGAGATGTCGCTATTTTCGCAACCAAAATATTTCCGTAACTGGACAATATGTACCGTTGTTGATTATAGTCACATTTCAGTCCGGGATTAACTCTCGGACGATAACATATACCTTGTACTGATGAGGCGCAATACGCCGAAACCGGTCTACAAGTAATGTTATCCCTTCTAGTTGCAAACCAGAATGGTTGGTTTAAATCTTGTAGATTTACTAACCCCGTTTGACTTAGAAGTGTAATTCAATGTCTGTCGGGGCATGTAGCCCGGGAAGTAGTTGTTTCTTCTTCGTTGAACGGTCACTGTTTTTTGGAAAAATTATTTTTCAAAACTTTGTCAAAGCGTTAGAATAATATATTTTTATTCTTCAACATCTATTGTTAAAACGCTTTACTAAATACGACAATTTTACAGGAAACTGTAATAATTCATTTCGGAATTGTATAGATATGAAATTTGAGAGTAAAGGTTTTCTTTATATATATTTTTTTCCTTTTTGGGAGCCCTTCTAATGCCGAGAGCACTGCAGCCTGTTGGCTTATTGTACTCTCACATTTAGCCCACCCACCCAGTTATCCATGTATCTTCGAGTAGACGATATAGGTCCACTGGATGTGTGCCAATGTTTCAAGTGGCACATTGGTTTCTGCAGCTGAGATCCCCGTTGTATAGCCCTATTTTATTCAGGTGATCTTTTACTGAGGCATGGTCCCGTTAGATAACCTGTAATGATTGTTAGCTGATTACTACTGATATTAAGTAGTTCTTCGGCACGTTTAACACATGTGTCACCTATAAAGGTCTTACTGTGTACCTGCTTTGAAGTGTTCCTCCACTGTAGTCTATGTTGGATTTGTACCCATTTTTGTATTTGTCCTCGAACCACTTTCTTTGTGGTCCCAAGAACTGGTTCTGGTCCAACATATGTCGTTGCTGATCCTCTTCTCGCGAGTTCATCAGCTTGTTCATTTCCAGAAATATCGTTATGTCCCGGCACCCACACTTATCTTACTTTAATGTGGTCTGCCAATTCATTCAGTTCTTTCTGGCATTTCTCTACCTGTCTGGATGTTACCTTGCGGCTATTTAAAGCAGCAAGGGCTGCCTGGCTGTCAGTTAATATGTTTATCCCATGAGTATCAGTCCCGTATTTGTTAATTCTGACTCTCCGTTTTAAATACAGAGGTAACTTTTGCTACTGAGAAGGAACATCTTGTATTCCTCATGTCACTATGTCTTTGGCCAGTGCCGTATACCAGGTCTCACCTCGGGGAAACTTCAGTCTGCTTGTAAATTTTTGACTAAATATTATATTATCAGGTCATGATCTGCTAACTGTAAGTTGTTGTGAAATATTAATGTGAATTTATGAGCATATATTTCATCCTTTACTTATAATTACCACCATAACTAACAACCAACAAAATCTAGGCACCATTTATAATAAAAAGGTTAATTAAGACAATAATAAATTATAGCTTAAAAAAAAACTAAAAAACACGCTTTATAGGTAATCGAACTAAAGAGTGAAAAATAATTCTTGATTTAGGAATAAAATTATTAACGAGAAAATTAATATCATTGTGATAAAAGCGTGGGGTGCTTTGTGTTCCGTCAGGACTTCATGAAATACATGACAACCCCCGATCGCTAGGTGCGGAGAGTTGCCTAGGGATGGAATGTCATGATGACAGGGGTTTTTGGTGACATGTTACGTTTTTTTTCTAAAGATAATTTTATATGTACGTGAGTATACAAATGAACGATATTTGTAACTGAATGTCGTTTCCTTATAATACGAACCCAACATAACATGGTGGCAGTGGCGGTTCGTGGTTAAGGCAGAATAAAAAGTGAAAGACTTGTGTTTCTAAATCCCGGATCTATCGCGGCAAATTTTAACTGGCTCCTCATAAGTGTTCAATGGAAGATGATATGTAGACAACCAAGATGGTCGTGACCCACGCAAATTCTGTTCCAGTTTATCCAGTGGCGAAAACGCTTCGAGCGATTCATGTCAGTATCAGGTCAAAATTTAAAATCAGATGGCGAGAAAATATACATTTTATTTCATAATCTTGGCGAGGATGCCTAAGAAGTCATGCTACAGTTTGTACCGTTTCCTGAAACTTACATAGACATTGTCCAAGCCTCCGAAAACCATTTTATACCCCAGGAGAAATATTATTTTTGAACGTTACAACTCTAAGAGCCAATAAAATTCTTTATTACTCCTTTGCACACACTTGCTGAACATTGCCATTATGGTTCATTAAACGAGGAATTAATGAGAGATCGTATTTATGTTGGCATGTTAGATTGCAGAGTTAGTGAGAGATTACAATTAAAAGCGAATTTAACCCTTTCGGATTTTATTATGGCCGTAAAGCAGGCCAAACTACAAGAAAAACAAAGCCAGGAGCTGAGAAGAGAATCAGTCGCATCAGGAATCGCAGGTAATCAATCAACTACCAGACTTGCCTGTTTTCAGATAAAAAGGGCAGAGAAGATGAATACAAGAAAACTGTTTCCAGAAAATGTCAATTTTGTCAGTTAGCGGACCATCCCAGGGAGAGAAGTGTCCTACCAAGCAGTCTACGTGTCTTTCTTGTAATAAATAAGGGCATTGGGCGTCTGTATGCCGAAGCAAAAAGGTTAGATCTACCCAATTGGATTTATTAGATACTAGAAGACCTGACAGACGTTGTCCTGTCTTAACATCTAGTAGACCCGATACTTGATAAATTTCTTTTTGTGCGTATAGAATTATCTATTTGTTGATCTCTGAGGTTTGGTCGACGACTTCGCATTTCCAACCGAGCCGTTTCGCTTTGCTCTTGTGATTGAGAAACATGAAGTCGAGCCATACTAACGCGGTGCTCTTCACGTGAAATTTCTTGTTCTTCCTCATTCCTTTCATTCGCAATGTTTCGAATTCTAGTTGCATTACGGCTTGGTCGGGAAAAATTCCATCGTCTTGGTCGCGGTATTGTTAATGATAATATCGGCACAATGAGCTAATAGAAACTCGAAACAAACACATCAACCGGGCAACTTCCTAATTTCTAATTGTCAAATTTTCAACCATACTCAACCATAGACAACATAAAGTTTAGCTGTCAGTTGCGTTTTGTTATTCCATGTCAGTTGCACCGCCATTTTTGGTCCAAATTAGAATTTTTTAAATATTTTTTCCCGTGTTATGGAAAGGTATAAAAAGTATCCTATGTCCGTCTCCTGGTTCTAAGCTGGACAGTATGATTTATTTCACTGCTACGATCGATACACAATAAAACCAAAAAAAAAAAATGTCCGAAAACTGTATAGTGAGTAAATTATCAAAATTAAAATTATTATCGCTGATACTCCTAAAAGGCTTTGGTGGAGCTCTATCAGCAATAAATTTGGTTCTTGGTACTGTGGTAGCAATTTGGTTGGATCGTCCATATGTAAATTGTTGATATTGATTTTGTGATAAATTTCGGAAGGTACTTGGATACTGGGCCATTCTTGGGAAAATGTCTTATTGGATCCTATCCATGTATGTTTTTGAAATGAGTAAATGCAATCGTTGTTTCCTAATATGAACAAATTATTGTATTTCCATTAGTCAGTTGAGTGAAAAGTCGTTTTTCACATGAGCGTAGTTGCAGAGTTTGTCTAAATTACTTTTGTCTTCATGGCGTTCTTTTTCACAATACAAAAATGAAAAAGTTTTCTTGCATTTTTCATTAATCCATTTTGTTGATCCTTTTGAATTTAATATAAATGTGTATGGGGTGAGAGGATATTATTTCCTTTACTGGGAATTGGAATAATTTTGGAAAGATGAAGTAATTCATCGAACAATATAGGTACTTTAAGAGTAATATATGAAGTTTTTGGAGTGAAAATTGAATTTACTTTAATTATTTCTAATGAGGTTGGAATATCTACGGCAATTTCATTATGAGAATGAATAGTATGCAAATAATTAAAAATTTCTTCTAATTCTTATTGTTCAATTAATTCTACATTTAAAATTTTTTGGTTACTAAATAATATTGATCTGAGTGAAATTTGAATATACTTTCTGGAGTATCTAATTTGTTCTAATAGTATATGAATACTAATTTCGTTATTTTTAATATATCGTTTAAACTATTTAATTCTTCCAAAACGTTTTTTGCGAACAATAATTGTATTTTATGTAAACTGTTTGCCCACGTTGAGTTATCTGTCCTGCAAAGTGTGTCATTAATTTATTTATTTATTTTGAATTTCAATTTCAATCAAGTCGTCAAAAAATAATAATATATGACAATTATTTACAGGTAACTGTAATTAAGTAAATTCAATCAAGTCATTTTGATCAAGATTTCCAGAAATATATTTGATTACTGTATTGAGGCCGTCTGCTAAACCTCTTTTAATCATTGAATAGATGAGGCTTTTACTTGATGAAGATCCATACTAAATGATGAAAAAAAACAATTTAATTTGTTTAAATCTTCATTTTATAAAACTCTTTTAATCATTTTATTTGATCGAGCATACATTCTTAATTTATTTATTTCTTCTAAGAGTAATTTTGGTTTTATTTTATTTCGTGGATCCATATCTAAATAAACAACGTCTGTGTTTGGAATATTATCTTTTCTTTCAAAGATTAATTTTATTTAATTGTATAGTCCTTTAATTGTTTTTGATAAAGATTGTTAAAAAATGGAAAAATCTCTGTTTTTCGATATTCATTGTAATCTTGGTAAATTTGTTCATTAGGATCAATTTCGTGAAGGTTTAAGTAGCGGTTGTAACTAAATCAGTTTAATATTTTCGTTTGATTTTTGTCTTAAAATTCTTAATTTTTCGATAAAGGTGGAATGAGCTCTTTCTATTGGAGACTTTCCAGTATGTGATTGAGGGGTTGTATAATGTGAAAAAGTGAAATGTATTCTTTGAAGGTTTCGCTTGTAAATTCGCTTACATTATCGTATTAAGTTATTTACGAAGGGTAGTTGTGGTGGGAGAAATAATGACGTAATTTATTAAGAATACTGATAGAATTTGAATCGCTAATTTCATAGGCTTGGAGGTATTTAGAAAATAAATCAAGTATTGTTAAATATTGTTCGTTTTCTATACAAAATACGCCGATATGAAGGTTTTTAGAAGGTTTTTTGGAAATAAGTGGTCCTGAAAATGGAACTTTACGAGGGTTTCTATCATATTTTGAAGAGAGACATAGTTCGCAATGATTAATATGATTTGTTACTAATTCTTGAAATTTTGGAAAGTAACATAGATATTGTAAATGTTTAACAGTCTCTGTAATACCATTATGAGTTTCTGAATGATATTATGAAATAATACGAATTTGTTCGTCTTTACAGATTATATCTCTTAAGAAGATATTTGTTTTAATAATTTTCTGATTTGGTTCTAAAATTTTAGAATATTCTCTCGAAGTGATATTAAGTAATAAATCGTCGGGACAATACATATAATATGTTTTCGTTGTGTGAATTATTTCTGAAGACTTGTTTCTTATTACAGTATGGTCTGAACCTTTACGGAAAATTGAAGTAGGTATATCAATTTTTACTAAGGGGTTTTAAATAATATATATCGTTTTTATATCCGTATTTTAGAATTATTTGAAAATGAGAAGAAGTTTAAGGATTTTTCCCAAATTGGAAAGTGGACACAGAATGTTTAGTATCGTCTAAAGCGAGACTTTTTATATCATCGGGTATTGTACTCAGAATTTCGTTAGTATTACTGATTGCTAATTTTGGGTCAGAATTCGCTCTAGCTAAGATTGAAATTGCATTGGTTTCAATTCTAGATAATGCGTCGGCGACATAATTTTCTTTTCCTTTTTTATATTTAATTTCGAAATCAAACTCCTCGAATTCTAATTTCCATCTGCTGATTGGGTTCTAAGCCAGACGAGTGGCATGTGATCAGTTTCAATGATAAATTTCCTAAAATATAAATATGGTCAGACATGTTTGCAGCTATAGATTATAGCTAATAACTCTTTTTCTATGGTGACATAATTTCTTTTGAACGAATTTAGAGTTCTAGAATAAAAGGCTATGGGATGGGAGTCTTCAGAAAGTACGCTTCCTATAGCAATATTTGAAGCGTCGGTTGGTAAGGTAAATGTTTTTGTAAATTCGGGGTACGCCAAAACTGGAGAGTTACAAAGAAGCTGTTTACATTTTTCAAATGCGTCCAAGTATTCTGGGTCATTTAAATCTAATCTGGTTCCTTTTTTAAGGTATTTATTTATTGGGTAGGTTATTGCAGCAAATTTTTGAATGAATTTACGATAATATGAGAGCATTCCTAAAAATGATTTAATCTGCTTTTCATTTTTTTGGGAAATTTAGGATTGATTTTATTTTATCGGGATTCGGTTTGATACCGTTAGGGGTTATTACGTGACCTAAGAAGGCGACTTATTTTCTGAAAAATTCAGATTTGTCTAATTGTACTTTTAAATTATATTTTTCTAGTTCATTGAATATTTAATTAATATGGATAATATGATCTTGAAGGGATTTTGAGAAAATGACTCCATGTATGGTCCATGTATACAAAACATGATTTATAAAGAAAAGGGCGAAGATGTGTCCATGACACGTTGAAAAGTTGCTGGGGCATTTTTCAAACCAAATGCCATACCTGTATATTCGTAGTGGCCATTGTCTACTGTACATGCAGTTTTTTTCTGCAGAATTGGGGTCTATTCAATTTGGCGGAAACTTTGTGAAAATCTAATGTGGAAAAATAAGTGCTTCGACCAAGATTGTCGAGAATTTCGTCGATGCGAGGAAGGGGGTATTTATCTTCATTAGTTTTTTAATAGAGTTTTCTATAGTCTAAAACTAAACGAAATTTCTTTTTCCCGCTGGCATCCATTCGCTCATGGACAGGAAAAGTAGGAAAGCTGTATTGAGATATACTGGGCTTAATTATTTGGAAGTTTTTGAATTTGATCTTGGATTTCTTGTCCTTGTATCTATACGATTTTTGATAAGTCGGTATATCGTCAACTGTTTTAATATTATGCTTAAGTGCATGATTAAATGTTGACTCTGAGTTTTCATTATAAAAAATATTTTTAAACTTTTTACAGAGAAAAAATATTGCATCTCTTTCTTCGGGTTCAGATCATCAGTTCGAAGAAGTTCGGTGATGTCAATATTGTTATAATACTACTTAGGGTTCCTTTCATGAAATTTTGAAAAGGATGAAAATTTATAGAAAAATTATTTAATGAAACTTCTTGTTCCATTGGTATTTTACAATAACCGTTTTGTGCTACAGCTGTACATTCTGATATAATTATATCGTTTAATTTTATTTCTGGGAGAATTATTAGTCATATTTACTGGGATATTTAAAGTTCTTTTATCTAGAGGTTCGGAATAAGGGGTAAATAAACGAGGGTTAATTCCAAAATGAAAGGGTATTTTAATTGAATAAAATTAATTTGTAAAATATGATTTCCATAGTCAATGAGAGTCTTGGCTACCTATTAATGCATCGTATCTATCGTGCCAAGTTACTGTAAACTGTAACGTTGTTACTATTTTTTCCCGATATCCGGCAGTATATATTTCAGTTTTTATTAGTTAGTTTTATTAAATTTGAGTATTAATATTTATTTTGATATATTATGTGTAGTACTTTTAAAGCATCTGGTATATATTACCTGTATGATTTACGGTACCGTTCGCGCAAATCAGTCCGCGCACTTCTTGAGATTTGTAAGTAGGAGACCTCCTGAGTGGGGTCTAGAGAAAAATGGATAAAACGGATGGAACGAGACAAAAATGGGCTTTTTCACTTTTAACCGTTTGCCCTGAATCCTGACTGATTTTCGCGCACGAGGTAAGCGAATTTAAGAATGTTGTTGTAAATAATTTTTTTTCCGTTATACATTCACTGGTGACTGATTTCTTTTGATTTAGAATTAATAGAATTTATTTTTGCATATTGCTTGTTTAAGATATTAGAAAAAGTTTCTGCGTATTTGTGTACGATTCCGAAATAAATTGTTTTTGTTTTATTTGCTGGTTTTACTTTTCGGGAAAAGAGATATCTTTGGGAAATTTCAAGCATTGTCGCTGCATTTAGCAGGTATATTCTTGATAATTTCTCAAACTATTTCGTTCAAACCCGACTGCGGCCGTTTATCTCACGGGAAAAATATTTTCAGGAATCTCAAAGACTGATCGCTGCATTTAGCAGGTGAATTCTTGAGTGGCTCTGAAAATAGCGAAGAGAAACCCGGCCGTAGGAAAACTTTCTCCGTATTTGTGTACGATTCCGAAGTAAATTGTTTTTGTTTTATTTGCTGGCTTTACTTTTCGGGAAAAGAGATATCTTTGAGAAATTTCAAGCATTGTCGCTGCATTTAGCAGGTATATTCTTGAGAATTTCTCAAACTATTTCGTTCAAACCCGACTGCAGCCGTTTATCTCACGGGAAAAATATTTTCAGGAATCTCAAGGACTGATCGCTGCATTTAGCAGGTGAATTCTTGAGTGGCTCTGAAAATAGCGAAGAGAAACCCGGCCGTAGGAAAACTTTCTGCGTATTTGTGTACGATTCCGAAGTAAATTGTTTTTGTTTTATTTGCTGGCTTTACTTTTCGGGAAAAGAGATATCTTTGAGAAATTTCAAGTATTGTCGCTGCATTCAGCAGGTATATTCTTGAGAATTTCTCAAACTATTTCGTTCAAACCCGACTGCAGCCGTTTATCTCACGGGAAAAATATTTTCAGGAATCTCAAAGACTGATCGCTGCATTTAGCAGGTGAATTCTTGAGTGGCTCTGAAAATATCGAAGAGAAACCCGGCCGTAGGAAACAATTCATTTTAATATACAAGGATATTTGAAAAAAAGACAACTTGGAATAGTCTCGTACGTGTACTCTGCCATAGCAGGTGCAAAAGTTCGAGGGTTTTCCAAGGCGTGGAGCGAAATATTCTCACGCGTGTTCGCTGCATTTAGCAGGATCACAAAGGAGAGGTTTTCGGATTTTGTCATCTAACTTTTATTGAAGTAATTGATTTAGCACCAACGGCCGTGGCAACGTCGATCTAAAAGGGGTTACGATCACCGTAATAACCTGGAATAATCTCGTACATGGTCGCTGCCAAGGCAGGTACAAAATTTGGGAGGTTTCCAGGCGAATTGATGAAGTTTCCGTTTTTTTTTTCTTGTGTGTTCAGTACACAAGAGTATCAGTAACCGAGGGTAATCTGTAAATTACCTTTATTTTGTTTAAACCGGTACACAAATATAAAGAACTGTTTGATTAAAATCTACTAGTGCCTTAATAACGCTTTCTCTGTGTATTTTTCATCTGACCGCTAGTTAAGTTTCACCATTTTCACCCGCATCTAGACATACTAGTAAAGTCTTGCACTTTAGCTTTTGCGTATTTTGTAAATAAAAATTAAACTAGTTATTGCTTGGTGTATTGCTTTTGGTTTGAGGAATAATTAGTTATTTGTAGATACTGTTTGACTTTAACACACCTTTATTTATTTAAATATATTGCTTCTGGGTTCATCCCTAAACTGTCAATTATTTCGGGGTTGAAATACAATTTATAATTTCTTAAGCAACTGGTAGTTTCCTTTCCCGATAGTGGTAAACAACTAAAGCCCGTTTCCCACTACGTGTAACGTCGAGGTCAAGAACAACAGACCCCTGGAATTTTCCGTAACCTCCATCTGAGGCTATCTGGAACTCTTGGTCAAGGGGCCGTGGAGCAGACCACGTAAAAAATCTGGCGCCCGAGCATTCGTTTATAAGATTTTGCATCGAGGGTGACCAAAGTGACGTGACCTGTTGGTAAAATCCAAAGGGTAGGTGAATTAGACGTCACAAAACATATGAAATATGTATTTAATACCAAATTCTTTTGAAAGAGGGTATTTACAGTTGAAATTACCATTATAAGTAGTTTTAATAGCTTTAACGGGAAATTTGGACTTATAAATAAAATTAGAAAATAATCTATAAGCCGGTTCTGGATTTATAATAGAATTACTTGGATCAATAAATATTTTCAAATCTAAATTTGAGAGATATATAAATGGAAGTTTTGGGTAAGAATTTATATTATTTCTATCAATTCCGATGCTCCTGAAAAATTTTGAGTTTCGTCATAATTTTCGATTTAAGGGTCGCCGTATTGTAAATCATTAGGCTATTGATCTACGTCTTTTACATTGAATAATTTTTCAACAGCTACTTTAGGGCGTCCCGTTTGTTTGAAAAATATTTGTGGAAGTCTATAAGTATTTGCGGTGGAAGTACTCACTGGGGTTGGCCTGTAATTGCTCGTGAAAGGTTGTGGATGACGATTGAAGTTTTGATTGTTAGGGGAATGGATTTGTCTTTGGTAGTTATTTTGATATTGGGGTCTTTGATATTTATGAATTTGTTTATTATTGGAGTGCTGGGATACTTGAGGTACTTGTGAAAAATTATGAGATGATTGATTTGTTGGTGGTTGATTACCTGAATTATTGTATTTTGGAGGGTGACGATTTCTTTGAATTTTTTGGGATCTAAGGAAATTTGCGAAGTCAATTTGAGATCCTTCATTGTATAAACGTTTACATTCGTACAATGCTTGCTCGAGGGAAATTATTTAAATATGAAGTAAATGGTCTCTGTAAGGGTTTAAAAGACCTGCCTCAAATACCATAAGGGCTTGATCGGTATACATTATTTCTTTAGAGATTCTAGCTTCTTCATTATCGGAATTAATAGCTAAATGTTCTTTGAGAACTTGTAATTCTGAAAATGTCTGGGGGTGTGATTGAATTGATGAATTCAGATCGTGAGATGACATTTCTTCGGACCTAGGGTCACCAAAACGATTAATGAGGGCTGTTTTTAAATTAAGTCAATCATCAAAACATCCAATAATTATTTCGTCTCTAGCTGGACCAAATAATTTAGATTTTACTTGCTCTAACAGAAGAGAGTTGAATAAATCATTATTTTCGGTTAGTACGGTTAAATATTTTTCTGATTGTCTGATAAAATAGGCCAAAACTTTTGAACCACAGCTATAGGTTGGGGTTAATACATATAATAATAGCCTATTTTAATTACTTTCTCTCACTCTTGTATATACCAAAACCATATTTTTGTTTGCCTTGGGACGCCATATTGAATTTTATTTGACAGGTCGCTGGATCGCCACAAACGACTCTGTCCTTTGGTCGATTTAGACCAGAAATTCGTTAAAGTCGATGATCGAAATTTCCAGCATCCTACCGACAAAAATATTCTACTGAGGGTCAGAAAGGGGAAAAATACGACCTATCCCAAAAACCGTTCCAGGGAAACAGTCGACGAAAGTTACGTACAAAAAACGAGTTTTTGGGGTAGGGGTAGTTTTAGCGTGCGGGGTGAAAATTCCCAAAAATGCTTCCTGGGTCGCCAGATACCCGAAACAAACACTTAAGAGTTTTTGAGGGGGGGTGAAATTAAGGGGTGGTTTTTTGGGATTTTCGTCTAAGGACGAGCAACTATTTATTTGAAAAGGAGTTTCTGAGGAAAAAAATTTTTCCTCCGGGAATAATCACGTATGGTCAGATTCACAGCTTAGAAAATTTTAAAAGTGGTTAATCAACTCGAAAAAATTTCGATTTAGGGACTTTTTGGGACACAAGCTGAAACCATAAACTGGGCCTTCTCTGGTATAAATGTGGTCTTGACTGACTGAAAAACAACATATATAACTTAAAAAAAAATTTAATAATAAGAATGTACTATTTCATGATCCTTGAGAATAAGCTATATTATAATAGAAATGTACTGACTTATCAACCAAGGAAAGCAGTAATTGCTTCTAGATTTCAGTTTTTGGGCTTTGGTATTTTCTCCATTGGCTAAAAATACACTCATCAGTCCAAATATTAATAAATTATTCTCGAAACGATTAGTATTCAATACAACGAAAATTGCAAACCTAAAACTTACAAAATAGTTTAATATAAAAATATAACTTATATCAATTATCACAGCAAACGGTGAAATTCTACAATGATGCTACATCTTCCGACAATTAATGATCAATCACATGATGAATTATTAATAAGAGTTAAATTTTTTTCGTGCAACCGGATTCCCATTGATGGTTTATCATTTTTTAATTAACCATCTCGTGATGAGAGCTTTAATTAGCGTTCTTACAACCGGGCATAAGAGTATTAAAATTTGATAATATAATTATTTTCCAATTAATCAAATTTAATTAATTTTTTTTTATTTATTATATTAAAATTAATTCAATAATTGTAAATCCATTGTGATTAAGAGAAAAATTTTATTTATATTATATCAGTTATAAAATATTGGCCAATTAATCGAAATAAAGGAAAATACTTACAGGAAGATGTACACTGGAGGATCATCTGTGAGCTTCTTCTTTGATTTTGATTCACTGAAGGATTCTGGACAACCGTCTTTTCACTGGAGGAATGGTCAGGTTGGAGTCAACTTCTTCACTTGCACTGTTTCTTGCTTCACCGGAGTTTTTAAAATGTTCGGATACCGTATAAATTTCTTGATAGAAAATGTAGATGTTTACCGTACTGAAGGGGTGTTTTTCTGCAGTATCCTGTTCGCAGCGCCAGTTAGATTTTTTAAGTAAAAATATGCTTTTCAAAAATTTTATTTAAACTAAGATGACAACAAGTATTTGGTATAAAGATAGAATGTAGACTGAATAAAAATTATACAATTATAAAACAATAGAAACAGAAAAATGCTGAATATAATAAATTATACGATTCGTGTTAACAGGATGTTATACATGTTGAAATGTTTTTGCTGATTTTGACAAATGTAATAATAAGAATAATCTAGTAAGTTTCCGTGAGAAATGTCTAGTAAGCAGTTATATCTAGATATGTGTCCGTATGACTCGCGGTTCGCGCTTAATTATTCCTCATTCCCTCCAATCAAATACCTCAGGTTTTATTCATCAAGATCACCAAGGCATAGTAAAATGTAGAGCTAGAGCTAAGGCTTCTGTTTGGTGGCCAGGATTATCCAATGAAATAGAAAATTTAGTTCGCAGCTGTCCACGCTGCATCGAGTTCAAGATCAATGTAAAAGAACCTTTCTTCAGAGATGAATTTCCGGACCGTGCATGGCCAAAAATTGCATATGATTTATTCAAATGCGATGGAACTTGGTACCTCATTGTAACTGATTATTTCTCTCGATTCTTAAAAATTTTAAACTTCAATAAATTACCGAAAATATGATCATCACCAAGTTGAATGAACTGTTTTCTGGGTATGGTTAGCCGGAAATAGTGAGATCAGATAGTGGACCCCATTTCCAAACTGATTTCAAAAAATTTGCAAAACTTTTGATTTTAAGCATATAACAAGTAGTCGTCCTGAGTCCAATGGCTGTATTGGAACTGCTGTCAAAACTGCTAAAAATCTTAATAAAAAAGGTGATGATTTACTTTTATCTTTGTCAGCATACCGTACCACTCAGGAAAATGGTTTCACTCCAGCAGAATTATTATTTAACAGACACGTTCGTTCTCCTTTTTCAATTTTGCCTAGACTGCTCAATCAAACCATTGATACAAGTCCAGTTTCCCAAAGCTTTCCCTCCCATGAAACAAAATTATAATAGGTATTATCGCACCAGAGAGCTTCCCGAATTAAAGGTTGATGATGGTGTATGGGTGACCAATCTAAAAACATATGGGAAAGTTATTCAAAAGCTTAACGAATCTAGGTCTTATCTTGTCGAAACTCACAGAGGCAGGTTTCGAAAAAATAGATGGTTTTTAGTTTTAGTACCAGCTAAACATTACAACCTTGCCTCCAATGAAATTGTTACCCAATGTTATCATAAATCTGATGTGGTCACTCACTCACCATCATCAGTTAGATAATTGTTGTGATAAAAGTTCTGCAGAAGCTGAAGTTATACAAGAAAATGCTAAAAGTGATGACAATGAAATTGAAAGTGCTAAAGCTGGAAATAGCCGACCAGTGCGTAACGTTGAAAGAACCTCATATCTAAAGAACTATGGTGTTTAAAAACTTGAAATATATATTCTATAATAAAGGGGGGATTTTTTGTCAGGACTTCATGAAATACATGACAACCTCCGGTCGCTAGTCGCGGAGAGTTGCCTAGGAATGGAATGTCATGATGACTGGGGCTTTTGGTGATATGCTCGTTTTTTACTAGAGTTAATTTTATATGTATGTGAGTATACAAATAAACTATATTTGTAACAGTATGTCGTTTCCCTATAATACGAACCCAACATAACACTTTGTATTACATTTATACACCAACTCTGCATTTCGGAATAGAGCTAGTGAGTGAGAAATTATAACAATTGATATCGAGCACTCCACGCTTTTACCAAAATGACATTAATTTTCTCGTTAATCATTTTATTCCTAAATTAATAATTTTTTTTTACTTTTTAGTTCGATTAACTATAAAATGTGTTTTTTTGTTTTTTGTTTTTTTTTTCGAACTATTATTCATTTATATACCTTGTTTTTAAACTAAGAGGAGCGATTTGAATTTAAGTTGGCATTTCTGCTGCCTAGTGATTGGTCAGATTGCAGTCCGTTTCACACAGCTCTTTTGATGCAACTGACAACGACATTTGTCAGTTTTGTGTTTATTTATTTGAAAATATTCATTACTTCAATCTAACTGTACCACTTTTTATGCGTTTGTAGTTGATTGTTTTATTTTTAACAAAGTATTACTTATATTCCAACCAAGTTATAGCCCGTTCAGTACAAAAACCGTTGCACGTCATCAAAGTGTCGAAAAAGAGACGTTCGTTTATATCATGTCATTCGATTGCTGCTGTCAATCACTATGTTAAGCCTCTCTAAACTCAATAAATATTGAAATTTGTAGGTCGCATTGTATTAAAGAATATAAATATATGTTTAAAAGAAGGTTTCGTAATTAATTTCATATCAAATACAGCTGGTAGGTTAATTAAATATTAAACTCAAACTAACGTCAATCTTAATAAAAACTTTTTATGTTGGCAAAAATGCGCGCTGTTGCCGCGATTAAAATGGTTTATTTCTGGTTCAGTTGACGTCTTGACATGTTTGGGGTTATGTTGTGACAAAAACTGCAAAGAACTGTGAGTAATTTTTCACAAGTAGTGATGAGTTATTAAAGTTAAAGTCACATCCAAAAAAACGTATAAATGAAACTTAATAATACTGCAATACTTGATGCATTTACTCCTGATACTATTTACAGCGTTTATGAAGCAAGTAAGTATAAGTTTAATATTATATCCAATTAACTGTATTTATTATATTCTGTTACATTATTCTTAATACTTGGCAATTACTTATACATGGACATTTTTTTACAGATAATCATGTCACTTTAAGAATTTTACTGCAGTAATTGAAGGAAGAACAACAATAATTATTCAATGTAGAATGTTCCTGAGTAGTTTACTAAAATATGATACACATCCACAAAGAGGACTTATGGAACTTTCAACAAAAATAAACCATGGTATAAATTTGTTTTTATTAATGAATCCTGAATTTTCCAAAATGGTGCTGTAGGCTGTTCATGTCAAAAGGTATGTTACAATGATTATGTAAAATTTTAGAATGCAAAATTGTTGTTATTCTAGATATTTTGTATTACATGCTGAGAATGAAGATGGTTGAATTGATGGAACAGAAAGTATATTTTTATATGAATCTCAGTTGAGTTATTATCATGGAAAAATGAATGAAGAACATGTTTTTAAATGGTTTGAAAACCAATTACTATTGAATCTTTCTGAACCTTCAATAAATTATGGACAATGCTTTTCGATAATATTAGGTTCATGACACAATA
Source organism: Lochmaea crataegi (assembly GCA_947563755.1). Classification (NCBI taxonomy): domain Eukaryota; kingdom Metazoa; phylum Arthropoda; class Insecta; order Coleoptera; family Chrysomelidae; genus Lochmaea; species Lochmaea crataegi. Next base: position 29,394,643 of record OX387431.1, on the reverse strand, counting down.
TAGAATTCAATCAACAAATGTTGAAGCTAAGCTTATTTATATTGAAGCCTAGTAAGTAGATACAGACTGTATTTGAACAGTGATATAGCAAATTATATGTTAGAATTCAGAAGACTACACAACTAGTTTAATACATTTAAAATTCTTACCTACTTCAAATTATACCTAATAGACAATAAATGCTGTTTTACTTTTATTTTTACAAAAATAATAATATAGGTATATTTGAAAAGAAATGAATTGGTTATTCGAATACTGCCCTCTAAATAAATGTTTTTTTCAGGAACAAACCCCCAACAAAATACATTGTGGATATGATAGAACAGTATAGTCACAAAGTATTACCTACCATCTTTTCAAAAATCCTATTGAGTTAATATAGGGTACTGCCAAGCAAGCAGATAGATGCATTCCAGAAGTTGCGGGTTGGAATTGGTTTGTCCGTGAACCTCTCAAATTTGAAAGATTTCTATTTGTAATTATTGTTCTACCTTATTTAAAAAAATAGTATTACAATCTTTTCGGTGTAGTAACTAATTTATACATTTGCTATGTTCCTTTATAATAAAACAATTCCATAAAAATTGGGGTGGCATTATTTATTATTTTATTTTAATCATGATATTCAAAATAAGTAATTCTGGCAGCATTTTCTAAAGGCAAATGTGTATATCACAAAGTTTTATAAAAACTACAAAGAATTAATTTAATAGTTTTTATTGAATTGAAAGGTCTCATTTGATCAATCGTTTTATTAGCAATACTTTCAGTTGCAGTAGATGTTGGCGAGCTAAAACAAAATGGTAAATATAAATTTGGATTGATTAGAAGATGATGGAGTGATAAGTAAGTCACCAAAATACTGATAATTATAATATGTATTGATTTCAGTGCTACGATTTAGTCAATCATTTGCATATACCTTCATTCGGAGAGTAGAATGGATTTGCTCATCTTTTCTGAGCTGTGGTGGTGCTTGCTGCAGAATTTTCTTTTGCTATGATCAATGATCATATACCTCAAGATGATTTTCCTTGTTGAAAATGACCTACACACTAAAGCTTCACATCCCGGCTCTTCTAAAAAAATGTTAAGATTTATTTCACCAAAATATAAAATAAAATTGCCTAGGTACCTTTAAAAAGGAGGTAGATCCAGGTTATCAGGACTTTTTTATTTATAGGATGTCTGTAAACCTTACATCAATCTTTCATATTGTCGTGACAACATTCTAGAAGCCAACATGTACTTAGGTAATTGTAACCTAAAAATTATATAAGATGATATTTTTTCCTTGATAGGTACTATATATACATGCATTTTAAATACTAGAATAGTGCCATAACTTCTAACTAATTAAGTGTGTGGTATAAACATACATACCTTTTTAGTGCTAAAACTAATTCCATAGTTTTTAAAATAAGAATTTCTTAGTGCTGTACGGTTAACATACAAATTAAAGTTTTATATGTAACATCTCTGTATGTAACTGAAATAAGTCGAAGTTTCTTTGCACGCAATAACCGTCAATAACTAAACCTAACCTAGAATATTTGATAAACTTCATTTGACATATATACTAGATTCTCATATTATTTCAAGGGCTTGGCAACATAGTACAGTTATGACAGATGTGACGTGCAACGGTTTTAATACTGAACGGGCTATAAGTGCTATTTTTATTATTTTTTCAGTTTGATAAAAGAAATCCTTGCTTGTTCTTTCTTGTTAATAATATGTTTCCAAGTAAAATCTTATTTTTCTAAATATTTTTTCATCAAGTTTTACATATATTACAGTACAATATTATCGCATTTTTCGATATCAAAACCTCCGTTTACTTTTAGTTTGTGCTATACCTAAGCGTCTAACGTAAATAAAGAATAATTGAAACATACAATTGCATTTTCTTCGTATTTATTTATCTTCAAATTATTAACAAATTTTACAAAAACTACCTATTATAACCATACATTTTTTCCCAATAATGTGTCATTTGCTCACTACTTTCGCCAAGGCCTGTGGCCAATGATTATTCGATATTTAGACATGCCTTGATCCCTCATTGGCTACGACAACTACCAGCAGTACAAAACATATTTCACGTAATTGTCAATTAGTTCAAAAAGTCTGAACACGACCCTTTCGGAACACTCTCCCAATCTAGTTACTTTTAGTGGTGTGTTTGAGGTTTCCTAAAATGCTCCTCCTAGTTTAAAAACAAGGTATAGATATCGAAGAATAAATATATTATTCTAACGCTTTACAACAAACTTTTGAAAAATATTTTCCAAATACAGTGTCCGTTCAACTAAGAAGAAACAACTACTTCCCGGGTTATATGCCCCGACTGACTTTGAATAACACTTCTAAGTCAAACGGGGTCGGTATGTCTACAAGATTTTACCAACCATTCTGATTTGCAATTAGAAGGGACAATCAATACATGTCCCTTCTAATTGCAAACTTGATTGGTTCGTTAAATCTTGTAGATCGTACCCACCTCGTTTGACTTAGAAGTGCAATTCAATGACTGTCGGGGTATATAGCCAAGGAATTAGTTGTTTCTTCTTAGATGAACGGTAACTGTTTTTGAAAAATACTTTTCAAAACTTTGTTGTAAAGCGTTAGAATAATTTATTAATTTTAGGATATCTATTGGTAACACGCTTTACTAAATATGACAATTTTACAGGAAACTGTGATAATACTTTATTATTTATTTACTTTTTAGTACTAAATTATATCAAATTTTATCACATAATGAATGGGATAAATATTTTTTTTTTGGGAAGTTAGAAGCATCCTCGTTGCCGACTGTGACTATTTCATTTGATGAAACAAACTCGAACAAATATACTTGTGCTCCGCGTTAAAAATGTATCAATGCAGTGTTGTGTGGCGAATTTCGTTTTTTGCAAGACCATTATGTTGAATTGTTCACAGTGTAGCCAGTCTAAAGCCGGCTACGGTCGATGATGAGCGATAATATAATATATATTATAGCTCGGCAGTAAGCTATAATATATTATATTATCACTGCAGTGCACTAGAATATATTGTTTTTTTATTTTTCAATATAGTAGTCTGATTCAGTGAACGGCTACAGTTCCGTATCCGAGCATATGAATTTTTTGATGAAAGTCAGCAAATAGATAGTTCATGTAAAGACCTTTCCAACGATACTTAACATTTTGCGCGGAAACGTTTCGGTGCGGAGATACAGCGTTCCAAAGTTAGAATTTTTGTATGGGTTATTTATATAGAAAATCAACCGATTACTTTTTATGGCCTCAGGAATAGCCTTATGGTATGTCGCTTGCCTTCAGGGGTCAGGGGTATGCGTTCCGCGTCCCACTTGCCGCTTTGCACTTTGCACAAGTTTCGGTGAGGGAGTAAGGAGGCAAGTAGGACTAAGGGGAAGCAGGCGATGATAAAAGCTATTCCTTTGGCCATCCTGGTCAATTAATGACCTTGTATTGAATATTAATTACGTATTGAATATTGATTATAGAAAATTCAATCCTTACAGATAATGTGGAATAGACACAGACTTCAGCACGAAATTACTGGTTAGGTTAGGTTAGGTTCCCCCTTGGGGAACCTGGCTGAACATTGTATTAAGCCTTAGCGAGGTAAGGGCGCACTGCCGAGCTGGACAGACTTTCGTCCCCACTCGTGGGAACACATATGGAAAAAGAACACAACAAGAATAGGATTGATAAAAAGGAGGACGGACTGGCGAAGGAAATGGTACAGGATATGGAAGAGGGAGCGGTAGGATTTTTGGATAGGGAAGTAAAGGAACGGCAAGTATTCGGGAGGAGAGATTCTCTTCCTAGAACCCCGCCAAGAAGTGGAAGGAAGATAGGACAGGAAGATGCTTTCCACACCCCCAGCGGAGAGGAGGAAAGGTCAGATTTTGATAGGATGGCGAGTTGGGAGCAGGATGACCGGAAAACGACGTTGATGAGCCTAGGGGCGTACGAGATCGGTGGAGTGGAAGGCATCGTACAAATAGTGAGTGATGAGGAGGAGTGTAGGCCTAGTAAAAAGAAGAGGGAGGAGGCTGAAAAAGAAGGAGTTTCAGAAAAAATGGAGAAAATCAGGAACAAGGAAGACGGTAAAAGGAAGAGAGAAGGAGAGGAGAGGAAGGATAGTGAGGAACTGGCTGAGTTAAGGGAAGTGGTGAAAAGGATGTTCGAGGAGGGTACCAAATTGTTTACTCTCACGAGAGAAATCGTTAACACGAAGGTAGAAATTAAGGAAGGTACTAGAAACCTTATTAGGACGATAACTAAGGTTCAGAAGAAGCGCCAGGAGTATGAAGAGAAGTCGACAAAGGAAATTGGAGAAAATTGACAAAGGGGGAACAGGGGTGGTAATGTGTGATATGGGGGTACAGGTAGACCAGGAAGACATAGAAAAGGAAACGGAAGCCATTAGGAAGGAGAGGAGGGAATACATAAAGAGGGCTGTAGCGAGGGGAGTCGAGAAGGGGGAATTTGAAGGGATAGTGGGAGAGGAATGGACGGAGGAGGCGTTTACAAAAACGTACACGGCTGAGAGGATGGAGGAGTACCCGGACGGACGGGACGTGGTACTGATAGTGGGGGAAAAAGATCAGGGGAGGGATACGGACGAGTATGTAGAGAGGTGGATAAAAAACTACCCCGGCGCGGACCACATGGTGGACGAGTGCGGGGAGGATGTAGATTATGTGGTAAGCAACATTCAGATGGAGACTAGGAGGGGGAAAATCTAAGGGAGGCTAGGATAGCCTACGTACTTAGGACCGTGGGAGATGCGAGGGTTTTATATAGGAAGGCTGGGGAACTAGGGAAGGCAATAAGAGAGGCTAGGGTAGAACTTCTTGCTAAGGGGGAGGAAATAACGTGTGTGTTGGAGGAACGATGAGACGGGGACACGGTAAGGAAAGCGCTTGAATGCGCAATAGCAATAGGGGGGGAAGAGATGAGGATAAAATTAATACTGCCGGCGGAGGGAAAAAAGGAAAAACAGAGGGGTAGTATTACCATTAAAAAAGGGGATAGGACCTACGCGGAACTATTAAGGGAGGTAAAGGAGAGGGTCCAAATAAGAGAAACGGGGGTGGAGGTGAAGAGAACTAGAAAGACAAATCAGGGGGACCTGATGCTAGATATTGAAGGAGGGAGGGAAAGAATTGGGCTGCTGACCCAACAAATCAACAGGACAGGGATGACGGCCACCGCAAAGGAGCCGGAATCCCAAATGTTTGTTTACGATGTCGACGAAACGGTAGAGGATAGGGAGGTTTTGGAGCAGATGAGGGCGCTGGTACACCCCACGGATAGGGGGTCTCTAGAAATAAGGTGGAGGAGAAGTCTGGGGTATGGAAGACAGACTATAACTTTAAAGGCAAACAGGAGAGCGGCGGACCGCCTGTGTGATGTAGGAAGGGTGCCCATAGGATTGGTAAATTGTAATATCAAGAGAAGGGTGCAGCCCATGAGATGTTTCAGATGTAAAGAGTTTGGGCACTCCCAGAGGGAGTGTGAGGCGGCCAGTGCGAAGACGAAGTGCCATAGATGTTGGGGGGATGGGCACCAGGCCCAAGATTGCAAGAATGAAGTGCACTGTAGGATGTGCAATGAGCCCCATCGGTCGGATTCGACCAGATGCCCTATATTTAGGAACCTGGTAAAAGAAGGGCAGAGGGTTGGGAGGAAATAAAAACAACAAAATGCTCAAGGTGCTACAAGTAAATGCAGGAAGATCCCACAGGATTTTAATGCTAAGGCAACAGGATGGGGGGCGGCGGCAAATGATGAGAGGGGAAACTATATATTGGAATGGGCTGCTCAGTTAGGGTTAGTGATAGCGAATCGGGGAAATAAGCCGACTTTTGTGAGGGGATCATCAGAATCATACATAGACCTAACTTTAGTTACAGGTATGTTGGCGGGGAAGCTGCAGGGGTGGCAGGTGTTGGAAGGAGAAACGTTATCACTCCACCAACACATAGTTTATCAGGTTAAGGGGGGCGGGGGGGCAAAATCTCAAATTCAGGGATACTATAGTGTAGATAGGGGGGTGTTTAAATCGGAAGTCGATAACTTAATAGAAAAGATGGGAGGGGAATTGGGGGGATATTGTAACGTGCTTACTTCCTTACACGTGGCTCCTGCCACACGAACACGTCACTATGGACACCCTTGATGCAAAATTCGGTTTAAATCTCGGGCGCCAGATTATTAACGTGGTTTGCTCCACGGCCCCTTGACCCTTAGCGTCAAGAGTTCCAGATAGCCTCAGATGGAGGTTACGGAAAATTCCAGGGGTCTTGTTGAATTAACTTTATTTACTTAATTACAATCAAATATGGATCCTTCAATTTATAAATTACGGGTTAATGAAGGAAACAGGAATTCAGCAGAGTGGTATACTACCTACGGTTTAGTGTATACCTACGATCACACACTAGGGCGGTATATCACAAAATAATAATAAAGGAAACCTTTGGGTCTATTAATACTCTGTGGTCTATTTTATGAATAATTCTATAGTGACGATCAAAATAACAGGGAAAGAAAATGAGGTATGTATTACCTATACCTGGGATTTTAACGGACGTAACAGTCAAGGCTGGTCAGATTATTCAAATACCGCTCAAATCTGCCGGGTAACCGAACAAGTTGTGGCTAAGCCTCTTGCAAGTTCAAGAAACCCTTCGGATTCAATGGGGACACGGAAATTTACTATTTAGACAGGAAGAGAGTGTATTGATTCGTGAGCCGGTGAAAGAACTTCCTAAATCAGCCGGGTTCTCGAACGAGTTGTGGCTAAGCCTCTTCCAAGTTCAAGAAAGCCCTTAGGATTCAAAGGAAATACGGAAAACCAGTGTTTAAACAACAACAAAAAAAATTATATATATATATTTTGCACACGAGACGGTGGAAAGAAAGAGGAAAAAAAATTAAATCGGCCGGGTAATCGAACAAGTTGTGGCTAAGCCTCTTGCAAGTTCGAGAAACCCTTCGGATTCCCCATAAATACAAAGATTATTATTTAGACAATAAAAGAATTGAATTGGTCCTCGGGACGACGTAATAAGGGTTTAAATCTGCCGGTTAATCGAACAAGTTGTAGCTAAGCCTCTTCCAAGTTCGAGAAACTCTTTGGATTTAAAAGAAATACAACAGGAATATTATTTATAAAATAAAATAAATAAACTGGTTCACGGTACGATGTAAGAACTGTTTAAATCTGCCGGTTAATCAAACAAGTTGTGGCTAAGCCTCTTCCAAGTTCGAAAAACTTTTTGGATTTAAAAGAAATATAAACGAAATATTATTTAGAAAATAAAAGAAATATACTGGTCCACGGTACGATATAAGGACGGTTTAAATCTGCCGGTTAATCGAACAAGTTGTGGCTAAGCCTCTTCCAAGTTCGAGAAACTTTTTGGATTTAAAAGAAATACGAAAAATACTATTTAAAAAAAAATAAAAGAAATAAACTGGTCCACGGTACGATATAAGAACGGTTTAAATCTGCCGGTTACTCGAACGAGTTGTAGCTAAGCCTCTTCCAAGTTCGAGAAACCCCTTGGATTTAAAAGAAATACGGAAGAAAAATATTATAAACTACTATTCCCGAAATAAATTTCACGAGTTTAAAAGGTACCTAGTTATCGACACACAGAGTAAAAATATCAAGACCGGAATAAAGTTAAAATTTCACAATCCACACGAGTTTTAATTATATAGAAAGAACTTCAGCAACTGAAATCATAAAACCACTAGAGAACCGGATAATAATAATTCATATCGATTATGAATTATTATTTTAAACGATGTGATACAAAAAAAATTTAAGCCAACTATATTTCAACTACAACTTTTATTTTTGTGAAAGAACCAAACAACAAAAAACTTGACTTAATATCTAAAAGAAACTAGTCATGAAAATTTTCGTAGAAATACCTACAAAATTTTAATCTCAATCGGCGGTACGAAAAATTATCGAATATACAGTTATCGGAAACTTTATTTCATTCCAACTATAAATATTTTATTTTTGTAAAAGAAAGAATCAAAAAATATGTTTTAACTTAGTACATAAAAACTGGTCGTGACTATTTTCAAAGAAATGTCTACAAAATTTTAATGTTAAACGGCGGTACGGAAAGTCTTCTAATATACTATTACTTTAAACTATTTACCTTCAAAACAAAACTGCCGGAGTCCGGATTTCACAAAAATATTTTTACTGGTTCACTGGTTTTTTTTTTTAAATCGAAGCGCAGAGAAGAGCAGAAAATGAGAGCAATTCTTTCAATTGACTTCCAATTTATATTTTAATTCCCACTCTACATTTCGGCATTAGTGGTCGTTAAATTTATCTCTAGCCAAAAAATTCACATGTATACTAGGTGTCTTTCGATATTAATTAGTTTGTATATTTACTGAATGTCTCCTCGGTTGAAATATTTAAATCAAAAATTTTATATAGTATACTTCGACTTTACGTACTTCCGGACGGACGATAAAAATATAAGTATAAAGAAAAATAAATACCTGGATACGGTAACGGAAAAGGTTGGAGAGTATGTAACAAGTTCTATTAAACCCAAAAAAAAATGTTACGAAAGGAAAAAAAAAATAAACCTCTGATCGGTGCCCAAAAAAAAACTCGTTACACACCCCCCTTTCTCCGAGAAAAAAAAAATGAATGGACGAAAGCACAACTTTCGTTCATTCCATTTTTTTTTAAAACCAAACAAAATACTTATCTTAAAATAAAAAAAATTAAAAAAACAGATCCCTCAATTCCGCGGTCTTATACCGGGGAACGTTGGCCTCGGGTGGAGGGCTCCGGAAGGTGAGATCCTCTTCCTCTGGATGACTGCCTACGATAGGCCCAGGCGCGGCGTCTGGATAGTTCCCAGGTGCTGCACTGAACGCCAGTGTCCTGCAGGCGTCGGGACGGGTTGCGATGGGCGGCCAAGTGCACTTGCACTGCCACGGATCGGGTTCGGGGTTGGAGCCGGTCACACGCGCATTCCCGTGACATCCGGCCAACTCTGCCACAGCGGGAGCAGAATATTATCGCCGGTCTTTGGCAACTGTCTCGGCGGTGTCCGGGGTTTCCACATCTCCAGCAGAGGTCATCGGTTAAGGTGATGTAAGTTACGGTTCCTCTTGCCTGGGGCGGCATGTCGGTCGCGGGTGGCGGTTCATTCTATGGAAAACAAAAACAACAAAGCATTTTACTCATTGGCGGGTTTCAAATCTTTTACATGTATACGATTATACCGTTTTCCTTTTTCGTCTCGTAAGTCATATATAACTGGAGAAATGACACGTACGACTTCGTACGGCCCGGAATACTTCGGAGCGAGTTTCGCGGCGACGTGATCAACGGCAGAGGATAGTGTATGATCCTTTTTCATAACTTTGTCTCCGATAGTGCATTTCCAGTCTCTACGGCGCAGATTATAGTTGCGGCTTTGACTGGTAAATGCTTTCGACAAATTCAAACGGACCAGATCAAAACAGTCTTGCAACTTTTCCATTCGCAAGAGATGCGGTTTCGAATCCTCTTCGCCAGGGTCGTCCTCTCCAGTATCTTCTTTCGGATTTTCCTCGGACGCATCTTCAGCTTCTCTCCGGAAAGATTTCGGTATTTCGGGATCTCTTCCAAAATTTAGAAAGGCCGGTGAGAATCCAGTCGAGTCGTGTCTAGAATTATTCATTGCAAATTTTAGGTCAGGCAACCTTATATCCCAGTCTCGGTGATCCTCTTCGCAATATTGTGCAATCATTGTTTTCAAGGTGCGGTTTGCTCGTTCTACTGGATTTGCTTGCGGTGTATACGGCGGAGTAAAACGATGTCGGATTCCCAATCCACTCAGCATCCCCTTGAAAAGCTTACTGTCGTACTGAGTTCCATTGTCGGTCAGTACGGTACGGGGGCATCCAAATATTGTCAATATTTCTTCATAAAAGGCCGAACTTATGCTACTGGCAGTAGCATTCCTTAACGGTTTACACTGTACCCATTTAGTAAATCGGTCTTGAAACATTATGATATAGCAGTTCCCATTCTTACTCCTGGGTAACGGTCCAATAATATCGGAACTAACGGTTTGCCATGGTTGCTTATTCGATGATGGTTGCATCTTCCCTGGGAGCTTCTGTTGCGACGGCTTGTACTTTTGACATTGCAGACATCTCCTCACATATTTGGTGATGTCCCTAAACATTCCTGGCCAATAGTACAGTCTTGCAATACGGGTGATGGTTTTCGCGATTCCCATATGACCAGCGCTCGGAGCATCATGGTTTTCTTGAAGTATTCGATTTCGGTCAGGCTTAGCTACACATAACTTCCAGGGATCACTCATCTCGGGCTCCCTAAAATCGTTTATGTCCCAGAAGTGACGATACAGACGGTCTTCTCGAATGCAGTAGTCCGGAAATTTACCTTGGTCCTTCAGAACCTCTTCCTTCTTGTTCCGGTACCATGAACATTCGGTGGTTACATCGGTCAAACAGAGGGCAGACGGTGGATTGGTCTCGGTGGTCATTGGTAGCGGATTTCTGGACAAGGCATCGGCTACACGGTTTAGCGCACCTTTACGGTATTGAATTTCGAAATCATACTGCTGCAGAAAAATACTCCACCTAGCTAAACGTCCGGACGGACTAGATATGGAATGCAGCCATCTAAGAGATTGATGATCGGTAACAACCGTGAAATGGTAGCCCTCTAAATAAGGACGCATCTTTTCAATCCCCCAAACAATGGCAAGACACTCTTTTTCAGTGACGGAATAATTCTTCTCGGCAGGACTCAGGGTGCGACTTGCATATGCCACCACATGCTCATGACCATCCTTCTGTTGGGTGAGGGCTATTCCCAAACCATATTCGGAGGCATCGGTCTGTAGAGTGAACGGTACGGTGAAATCGGGACAGCTCAAAACGGGTGCTTCTGACAAACATGATTTTATCTTAGCGAAAACAGCTTCTTGTTCTTCAGCCCACTTCCATCGCTGAGACTTGCGGAGTAATTTCGTTAACGGAGCCACCTTTTGTGAAAACGATGGCACAAACCTCCTATACCAGGATGCAACTCCCAAAAACCTTCTTAGTTCTCGGATATTTCTCGGGGCTGCAAATCTTATTATACTTTCGACCTTTTCTAAATCGGTACGGATTCCATCTCCAGTGACTACATGGCCTAAGTATTTCATGGACGGTAAACAGAACTGACATTTCTCTGGGTTGAGCTTCAGCCGTGCTCCTCGTAATCGACGGAACACCTCGGATAGTTTTTCCAAATGCTGTTCGAAGGTTTCTCCCAGAACGATGATGTCGTCCAGGTAAGCAAAGGCGTAAGGATCTAAATCTGGACCAATTAACTGATCAACCAGTCTCTGGAACGTGGCAGGTGCGGAGTGCAAGCCAAATGGAAGAACCGTGAATTGAAACAATCCACGTCCCGGAGCGGTGAAGGCGGTAATGGGTTTGCTTTCAGCTGTTAACGGAACTTGCCAGTACCCACTCTTCAAATCTAAACTGGAAATATACTTGGCCTTTCGCAGTTTCTCCAGTATAGCGTTGATAAATGGAAGAGGGTAGGCATCCTTCATTGTTACCTCATTGACCTTTCGAAAGTCGATACAGAAACGGTTCTTTCCATCTTTTTTCTTTACAATCACAATCGGAGAGCTCCACGGGCTCGTAGAGGGTTCTATCACACCTTCTTTCAGCATGGTGTCTATTTCAGCATTGCAAATTTCCTGCATTTTCGGATTCTGGGGTCGGTATCTCTGTTTTATCGGACGTGATTGCAGCAAACGGATTTCATGCTCAACTAGCGTGGTTGGACCTCGTAAGGATCCAAATTTCGGTAACTCTTGGTCTAGGAAGATGTTCAGCCTGTCTGTCTGTTCTTTCGATAGATTGCTTTCTGTAAGCGGAGTTATGGTTTCCAACGGACATCCTTTCCAATCATTCTCCTCGTCATCTCCTAGATCTTCCAGGGAGAGCGCAGATATTACAGAAACGGTTTGCTCCTTGTCAACCCCTACCAACTCAAGGGACGACGCAGAGACTTCAAAACCAGATTGTTCCTTATCAACCCCTAACAACACCGGGGAAAACTCAGAACCTTCAACAACGGATTGCTCCTTGTCAACCCCTAACTCCAGGGAAGACGCAGAGACTTCAAAAACAAATTGTTCCTCGTCAACCCCTAACAACACCGGGGAAAACTCAGAACCTTCAACAACGGATTGCTCCTTGTCAACCCCTAACTCCAGGGAAGACGCAGAGACTTCAAAAACAAATTGTTCCTCGTCAACCCCTAACTCCAGGGAAGACGCAGAGACTTCAAAAACAAATTGTTCCTCGTCAACCCCTAACAACACCGGGGAAAACTCAGAACCTTCAACAACGGATTGCTCCTTGTCAACCCCTAACTCCAGGGAAGACGCAGAGACTTCAAAAACAAATTGTTCCTCGTCAACCCCTAACAACACCGGGGAAAACTCAGAACCTTCAACAACGGATTGCTCCTTGTCAACCCCTAACTCCAGGGAAGACGCAGAGACTTCGGTAACAGACAGATTTCCAGAACATTTGTCTTTAGCTGGACGATGGTTGATTTCTTCCTTAAAGATGCACGGAGCAACATCGACCTTTTCCATGGACGTATTTACCAACCCTAATATTTCAACAGGATTGGCTAATGACGGACGTCCTACTATTTCATTATTGATGTATATTTTCCCCGTTCCTAACTCCAAACGGAAATTATATTTCCGGAGGACATCGTGACCTAACACAATATCGGTTATCAGACCAGGTAGATGTTCCAACGAACCCTCCATAGTGACGTCATCGATTTTCCATTCCAGCTCATAAATGTCGGTGATGGAGACCAAATTTCCATTAGCTAAACGGGTCTTCGTATCTTGACGGGCGGTAGTTTGCTTTCTTTGGGAAAATGTCTTAGCTACTTGATCACCAATATATGATTTTGCTGCTCCGGTATCTAGCAATGCTCTAAACTTGTGCTTTCCAATTTCGACGTCTATGTGAGGTCGGGGGTCGTTTATTTCTTCTGGCGGTTCGGTATGAGAGGCAAAAATCTGCGGAAGCTGTGTCGGCCTCTCCTCGGGACAGCTTCGGATTAGTTTTCCTGCCTCCTGCAGGAACAATCTCTGGAAAATACTCCTTCCTTATGACAACGAGAACAGAATATCTTCGGCGGGTTTTGGCAGTGATTTCTGAAGTGGCCAGACTCACCACAGCGGAAACAGATTGGTTGCCGGGAAGATGATCCAGACGGATGCTGAGTTGTACCCAGAGGCGGACGGCGAGGGGTATCGGATGATGTCGGTTGGCTGGGACCGGCGATGGGCTCTCTGGATGGCCCAGGCATCGTATTGTGAGAAGGTCCATATCTCGGCTAACTCATTGACTGCGGACGGGGATTTGGTCCCCGGTTCGGTCCAGTGTGGTTGGGTATATTCTGGAGTTCCTTCCTGAGGAGCTCATATTCCCTTACCACTTGACAAAATGTGGAAAAATCCTCAAAGTCCCCTTTTCGGATTTGCAGACGGTATTCGGGTTACGGTAGGTAGGCAGGTTACGGTACAGCCATGCTAACTGTTGTTCGGGAGTTAGCTTTCCATGTCTACGCATTAAAGTCTGTAGTTCGGTGATGTAGGTAGCGGCGGACTCATTCCTTCTTTGCAAACGTCGGCCTATCTCGGCTTCTAAGTCAACCTCGTAGTTAACGGGGTAGAAGAAAATTCGGAAGTCTGCCTCAAATTCATCCCAGGTCGTGTACCTACTCCGGTTGTTGCGGTACCAAAATGACGGTTCACCTGACAGTAATTCAGGTAACACAGGAAGCAGATTGTCTTTCTGGACATTCCTTGCGGTACAGATTTCTTCAATTCTTTCGATGAACGCAGCAGGATCTCCCCGATTTCCAAAAGACACCTTCCAATCGTGCACGTTTATCGGGGTAGTTGCCATAGCGGTCGGATATTCCCGTTGGTCTATGGCGGATCTCGGAGCAATATTTCTTCTTCTCAAAAAGTTGACGAGTCTTTTCCGTTTGATAGGAACGGTTCCAGCAACCGATAAATTCCTCTTTACCAGCTCGGTATTAAGTCCCTCGTTCTTCAGTAAGTATACCCAGCTTACTCGATTGTCGGTTATTTCTCCTACGGAACTTACGGTCGGTACTGGAGGAACGGATTCGGTTTCTTCAGCTTCTTCTTGATTAAACAAAACGGATAAATCAAGATTTTCGGAGTTTCTTCTGGACATTAGCCTTTTAACTCCAGCTCAGACGTCTTCTTCTTCTTCCAAAATGAAAAAGCAACAAAGGCGGAAAGAAGAAAAAACTAGCACCGGCAAAACGGTCACTTTTGAAATATACAATACGGAAAGGAAAAAAAAATAGTATATTATAATGAAATAATGGTCCCTGTTCAAATCAACAATGGGCAAAAAAAACAGTTAAACAGTATAACGGTCCAGCAACAATACGCTTCAAAACAAAAAAATATATATATCAACAGCGGTATAGAACAGTTCCTACTTCAACAATCAGGTCCCTGCTCGGGCGCCATTTTGTAACGTGCTTACTTCCTTACACGTGGCTCCTGCCATACGAACACGTCACTATGGACACCCTTGATGCAAAATTCGGTTTAAATCTCGGGCGCCAGATTATTAACGTGGTTTGCTCCACGGCCCCTTGACCCTTAGCGTCAAGAGTTCCAGATAGCCTCAGATGGAGGTTACGGAAAATTCCAGGGGTCTTGTTGAATTAACTTTATTTACTTAATTACAATCAAATATGGATCCTTCAATTTATAAATTACGGGTTAATGAAGGAAACAGGAATTCAGCAGAGTGGTATACTACCTACGGTTTAGTGTATACCTACGATCACACACTAGGGCGGTATATCACAAAATAATAATAAAGGAAACCTTTGGGTCTATTAATACTCTGTGGTCTATTTTATGAATAATTCTATAGTGACGATCAAAATAACAGGGAAAGAAAATGAGGTATGTATTACCTATACCTGGGATTTTAACGGACGTAACAGTCAAGGCTGGTCAGATTATTCAAATACCGCTCAAATCTGCCGGGTAACCGAACAAGTTGTGGCTAAGCCTCTTGCAAGTTCAAGAAACCCTTCGGATTCAATGGGGACACGGAAATTTACTATTTAGACAGGAAGAGAGTGTATTGATTCGTGAGCCGGTGAAAGAACTTCCTAAATCAGCCGGGTTCTCGAACGAGTTGTGGCTAAGCCTCTTCCAAGTTCAAGAAAGCCCTTAGGATTCAAAGGAAATACGGAAAACCAGTGTTTAAACAACAACAAAAAAAATTATATATATATATTTTGCACACGAGACGGTGGAAAGAAAGAGGAAAAAAAATTAAATCGGCCGGGTAATCGAACAAGTTGTGGCTAAGCCTCTTGCAAGTTCGAGAAACCCTTCGGATTCCCCATAAATACAAAGATTATTATTTAGACAATAAAAGAATTGAATTGGTCCTCGGGACGACGTAATAAGGGTTTAAATCTGCCGGTTAATCGAACAAGTTGTAGCTAAGCCTCTTCCAAGTTCGAGAAACTCTTTGGATTTAAAAGAAATACAACAGGAATATTATTTATAAAATAAAATAAATAAACTGGTTCACGGTACGATGTAAGAACTGTTTAAATCTGCCGGTTAATCAAACAAGTTGTGGCTAAGCCTCTTCCAAGTTCGAAAAACTTTTTGGATTTAAAAGAAATATAAACGAAATATTATTTAGAAAATAAAAGAAATATACTGGTCCACGGTACGATATAAGGACGGTTTAAATCTGCCGGTTAATCGAACAAGTTGTGGCTAAGCCTCTTCCAAGTTCGAGAAACTTTTTGGATTTAAAAGAAATACGAAAAATACTATTTAAAAAAAAAATAAAAGAAATAAACTGGTCCACGGTACGATATAAGAACGGTTTAAATCTGCCGGTTACTCGAACGAGTTGTAGCTAAGCCTCTTCCAAGTTCGAGAAACCCCTTGGATTTAAAAGAAATACGGAAGAAAAATATTATAAACTACTATTCCCGAAATAAATTTCACGAGTTTAAAAGGTACCTAGTTATCGACACACAGAGTAAAAATATCAAGACCGGAATAAAGTTAAAATTTCACAATCCACACGAGTTTTAATTATATAGAAAGAACTTCAGCAACTGAAATCATAAAACCACTAGAGAACCGGATAATAATAATTCATATCGATTATGAATTATTATTTTAATCGATGTGATACAAAAAAAATTTAAGCCAACTATATTTCAACTACAACTTTTATTTTTGTGAAAGAACCAAACAACAAAAAACTTGACTTAATATCTAAAAGAAACTAGTCATGAAAATTTTCGTAGAAATACCTACAAAATTTTAATCTCAATCGGCGGTACGAAAAATTATCGAATATACAGTTATCGGAAACTTTATTTCATTCCAACTATAAATATTTTATTTTTGTAAAAGAAAGAATCAAAAAATATGTTTTAACTTAGTACATAAAAACTGGTCGTGACTATTTTCAAAGAAATGTCTACAAAATTTTAATGTTAAACGGCGGTACGGAAAGTCTTCTAATATACTATTACTTTAAACTATTTACCTTCAAAACAAAACTGCCGGAGTCCGGATTTCACAAAAATATTTTTACTGGTTCACTGGTTTTTTTTTAAAATCGAAGCGCAGAGAAGAGCAGAAAATGAGAGCGATTCTTTCAATTGACTTCCAATTTATATTTTAATTCCCACTCTACATTTTGGCATTAGTGGTCGTTAAATTTATCTCTAGCCAAAAAATTCACATGTATACTAGGTGTCTTTCGAAATTAATTAGTTTGTATATTTACTGAATGTCTCCTCGGTTGAAATATTTAAATCAAAAATTTTATATAGTATACTTCGACTTTACGTACTTCCGGACGGACGATAAAAATATAAGTATAAAGAAAAATAAATACCTGGATACGGTAACGGAAAAGGTTGGAGAGTATGTAACGAGTTATATTAAACCCAAAAAAAATGTTACGAAAGGAAAAAAAAAATAAACCTCTGATCGGTACCCAAAAAAAAACTCGTTACAATATGAACAGATGGGAGGAATATTATTAAAAGCGGGGAGCAAGGCGAAATTTCAGAAGGGGAGGGTAAAATATAGCCAATATTGGTGGAATGAAAAAATGGGGGAACTGAGGGAGGAGTGTGTTAAAGCAAGGAGGCGGGTAATGAAAGCAATCAAGGGTTTTGAGAGGGAGAGGGCATGGGAAGTGTATAAGGGACAAAGGAAGATTCTCAGAAAAGAGATGAAGAAAGAGAAGAGGAAGCAGTGGAAGAGTCTTTGCGGCGAGCTGGAAGATGATATAGGGGGGCAGGGTTACAAAATAGTTACAAGGGCATTCAAGGGTGGGGGCGCATCGTTTCAGCTTGCCAGTGACAAAAAGGAGGAGATTGTTAAGGCTCTATTCCAAAGAGGGGAGAAAATTGTCTATGTAGAAACGAGGGATGAGGAGGGGGAAGAAGTTCCAGAAATAACGGTGGAGGAAATCAGAAATGCGGTACAAAAACTCAAAACCGGAAAAGCGCCAGGACCGGATGGCATACCAACGGAGAGTATAAAACTTTTCGTTGAAGATCATATAAGGGAGGTAACACATTGGGTTAACGACCTTATGAAAAGGGGGGATTTTCCATTAACGTGGAAAATTGCCAAGTTGGTACAAATACCGAAGGTGGGTAGACCGGAGGGGGAGACCTCATCGTATAGACCGCTATACCTTACGAATGGAATAGCCAAATTCTACGAGCATCTGGTTAGGGGCAGATTGGAGGGCGCGGTGAGGGATAGTGGGGATTTGGCGGGAAACCAATACGGGTTCAGGGAAGGGAAGTCAACGGTGATGGCGGTGGAAAAAATTATTGGGAGGGCAAACAGAGTGAGGATGGGCAATGGAAAGGAGAGATGGTGCGTCGTGGTGATGCTAGACGTCAAAAATGCCTTCAATTCAGTCCCTGTTCAAGAACGGACTGTTCACCTTATTACATATTAAGTCTTATTTTAACCTACGTTTAGGCAACCCACATTTCGACTCTCGAATGTTGGGTTGGCAGCTGTGTGCTGTGTAAGTCAGTAGTCGACAAGAAATCATGGCCGAAAGACGTTCAGAGCTTAAAGGTCAGAATTCTCTCACCAAAAATTAAGTGTAATCTCTCATTATTATAAAGTTAAATATATGTATTTAGAAGAAGAAACCCAGATATAAATTGTAAGCAGGATTTATAACTACAGGTCAGATTATATAAAAGACACCTTTATACATATCAAAAGGAGTTTATCTAAAGAAACCAGCACCTATTTACAGTCCACTCAACAATAAACCAAGAGAAGATTATGTCCAATACATGAAATGGTCCTTCGAGCCGGATGAGAAGAAATTAGTTGGTTTAAGTGAGTTTTGCCAAGTGTAGTGAAGTGTGGTGGAGGTGCCGTTAATGCTCTAGCTTGTGTGTTTTTTTCTCTTCCCGCCAATTGGAATGTCGCTCACTCAGAAGTGCCATCCTCTTCTTCCTTTACCAACACGGCCTTAGATCCTATAGGACAACCAGCCAAGTTCAGGTCTGTCATTGTAAATCGAAAAGAAGAAAGAAATTGACAATTGTGTTGTCAATGTCAGATCATAGGGAGGTTAGGATAAATTTATTGCTTGTTTACTTCAAATTATTGTAAGTACACAGAGTTGTTTTTAATTCATCCCTTATCGATTGTGAATACTATATCCAATAACTTATACTATATCAATTTAGTGTTAAAAAACTCTCTTGTTTTTGTTTATATTTTAGTAGAACCTATTGAGGTGAATAAGTTGATTTACCATCACATTGTTAACCAAAATTCATTTGGTTTTTTTTAATACTTGAAATAGTTTGGATAGTACCTAAAAAATAAAAACATTTTATGTATTGGACATAATCTTCTCTTGGTTTATTGTTGAGTGGACTGTAAATAGGTGCTGGTTTCTTTAGATAAACTCCTTTTGATATGTATAAAGGTGTCTTCAATATTGCTTCAATTTGAGAAGCTATGGTGAAATAAACTAGGCTGGGAGAGCATTCTTAGTGGAACTCTATTTAAAGAATGGAGTAAATTCTACAAAAACCTCCCTCAGCTTAAGGAGATAAAAATTCCTCGCTGTGTCTTCAAAGAGTTGGAAGGCTATCTTGTAGAGGGATGATTTCTCCAAGTAAAAGAGTATAATATGCATCTGCACCTATTAATATATCTATTTGAGATGGAGTTTCAAAACTATCATCACTCATCTGTATTGTGGTAACTGGGTTGTAATCTGAGGAAGAATAAAACAATTTAATTGCATTTTAAAGGTTTTATCTGTGTTGCAATTGATATATTTTGGTTTTGTGGCAAGTATTTTAATTTTTTACGCAAGCTTTCTGTTATTAGGGAAATAGTACTACAACTATCCAAAACTGCCTTTACCTTCAGAGGAATGCCATCTTTTGTATATACAGTAACGCATGCTGTAGCTAACAGAACTTCACCATTATGTGAAAATGTAGAGAGAGATGGTTGAGGGAGTGCTTCATTTTCAGGCTCATTCTGTTGGGTTTCATTGCCAAATTGATCTGACTGGTGAGATGAGGTTTGAGAATATTGAGGGTGTTTTTGATTCTGAGAATTAATTAGATTGGAGTATTCTTGGAAGCCATTTCTATTAGTATTAGTGTTCCTGGAGCTATGCTCACCTTACGAATATTGACTACTATTTGATTGAGGAGAATTAGTTCTAGGATTGAAAGGCCTTTCTGCATTGCTTGCATTAGGTCTACTATTAGAGTGATTTGAATTAAACTGGTTTCTAGGGTGCAGTAGTATGTGTGTGTATTTTACAATTGCATCCATTTATAGATGACTCAGGACTATTAAGAGTAGGGGGACGTCTCTCAAACTCCAATTTGCCCTTCGAACACAAACACCCACTCTTACTTCCGTCAAAAAATGACATTGTTAGGCTCATTCTAAAGAATGAACACATTCGCATGGGACATTCAGGTCCTCAGACTGTTCTTTCAAATTGCCGGTTAAGATTTTGGCCACTAGGAGGTCTTAAAGAAATAAAAAAAATCTCTAGAAATTGTTTTATTTGTCACAAATTCAAGGTCCAGTCATTTCAACAAATCATGAGTGACCTCCCGGCTGTTAGAGTCAACCCATCAAAACCATTCGCCATCACTGGTGTAGACTTTGGTGGTCCTTTATATATAAAGTCGTCAAACTTGAGAAGGGCACCAGTACTCAAGTGCTACGTTTCGGTATTTATTTGTATGGCCACGAAGGCTGTTCATATTGAAATAGTCTCAAATCTATCAACAGAGGCATTTTTATTATACCTAAAAAGATTTATAGCCCGCCGTGGTTCTCCCACTACTATATTCAGCGATAACGCAACAAATTTTTTAGGTGCGCGCAATCAGTTGCATGACCTATACACCTTATTTAAACGTTCCGAGACTCAGTCTATAATACAACATTTTCTCTCACAAAGAGAAATACAATGGAAATTCTCTCCTCCACTTTCTCCTCATTTTGGAGGACTATGGGAAGGGGCTATTCGAAGTACAAAGTATCATTTGCGTCGTCTTGTCGGAGATAATCACTTCACATTTGAAGAATTAAGCACCATAGCTTCTCAAATTGAAGCAATATTAAATTCACGACCACTCCTACCCCTTTCCTCAAACCCATCTGAACTGGATGTACTTACACCAGGTCATTTTCTTATTGGTAGTAGTTTAACAGCGTACCCAGAAAGGGATGTTTCTGATTGTAAGGAAAATAGATTAACTCGTTGGCAGCGCTGCACTAGAGTGCAGCAATTATTTTGGAAAAGATGGAGCGTGGAGTATCTAAATTTGCTGCAAACTCGCTCAAAGTGGCTTACTTCCACAGAAAATTTGAAGGTTGGAGATATTGTTCTACTAAAAGAAGAAAACACTAAGCCCCTTGACTGGCCGTTGGCTAGAATCCTTGAAATAATACCGGGAAAAGATGGTAAAGTAAGGGTAGTAAAAATAAAAACAAAGGCCCAGTTCAGATTTTTCATAAATTTATTATCTCATAATGATGTACAAATTTGTTTGTTTCGTTTTGTTATTGCAGTTATATTTAGTTTTGAATTTTGGGAAAATTCAATGGGGGGGAGTATGTTCAAGAACGGACTGTTCACCTTATTACATATTAAGTCTTATTTTAACCTACGTTTAGGCAACCCACATTTCGACTCTCGAATGTTGGGTTGGCAGCTGTGTGCTGTGTAAGTCAGTAGTCGACAAGAAATCATGGCCGAAAGACGTTCAGAGCTTAAAGGTCAGAATTCTCTCACCAAAAATTAAGTGTAATCTCTCATTATTATAAAGTTAAATATATGTATTTAGAAGAAGAAACCCAGATATAAATTGTAAGCAGGATTTATAACTACAGGTCAGATTATATTAAAGACACCTTTATACATATCAAAAGGAGTTTATCTAAAGAAACCAGCACCTATTTACAGTCCACTCAACAATAAACCAAGAGAAGATTATGTCCAATACAGTCCCTACTAGGCATATACTGGGGGAATTGGAAAAAAGGCATATTCCACGCTACCTATTAAAGGGGGTGACGGGATATTTTCAGGGTAGGAGAATAAAGATGGGTGGGGGGAAATATTACGAAGTCACGGCGGGTATTCCACAGGGGTCGGTCTTAGGACCGACCATGTGGAATATCTTCTATGACCCTCTTATGAGGATAAAACTTCCGGAAGGAGTAGAGGTGGTGGGCTTCGCGGACAACGTCGCGATTGTGGCGACGGCCAAAGAGGGTCCAGATCTGGAAATGATGGTAAACGAGGCATTGTGGGAAGTAGGAAGATGTATGAGGGGAAAGGGAATGGAGTTGGCCCCAGAAAAAACTGCGGCGCTGGTGCTGTATGGGCCCAGAGAGAAAAATGTTACGTTTGAAATGGAGGGGTATCGGATAGAACCGAGAAGAGAAGCTAAGTATCTGGGTATCTGGCTAGATAGGGGTATATATTTTGGGCCGCACATCAGGGAGGTGGTTAGGAAGGCGGGAGATAGGGCGGCAGCGTTGATCAGGGTGCTCCCAAATATAGGGGGGCCAGGTGATTCTAAAAGAAAGATGTTGTGGGGTGTGGTAAAGTCTATCCTTTTGTATGGTGCTCCAATATGGGGGGGGGGGCTATGAAAATTAAAAAGTATAGAGAGGATATGATGAAGGTACAGAGGATCATGCTGTTGAGGATTGCGTCAGGGTATAGGACAATATCCAACGACGCAATCCAGATGATTACAGGTATACCGCCGATTGATCTTCTGGTTGAAGAGAGGGTCCAAATGTGGAAGAGGGGCAGGGAGAATAAATCATCAATAGAGGAAGAAATAAAGGAGAAGTGGTTGAGTAGGTTGAGGGAAGAGAGTTCAAAGGGGGCATGGACCCGGAAGGTTATAGTGGATGTAGAGGACTGGTTGGGATGTAAGCATCGGAAATTGGATTATTTCACAACACAAGTGTTGTCGGGGCATGGGTGCTTTGGGGTGTATACTTATAGGATTGGTAAGGCGAGGGACGACAAATGTATGTATTGCGGGGAAAGGGACGATGTCGAACATACGGTGATGTTATGCACAAGGTGGAATAAGGAGAGGGGAGGGGTAGAGGAAAAGCTTGGAATGGTATTGGGGGTGGGAAATATGGTTAGATGTATGCTGGAGTCAGCAGAAAAGTGGGAGATTCTTAGAGGGTATTTTAGAACGATTATGGGGAGAAAGGAGGTCGATGAGAGAGTGGCTCAGGATATGGAAAGAAGGGAGGGAGAAATGGAGTAGATCCTCGTAAGGGGACTTTCTTCTTTTTCGTATATTTTTATTCTATATATTTATTTATTTTAATTTTATTTATTTGTTAATTTATTAGTGTGTTATTGGTCTATTGCCGAGTTTTTTCTTTTGACTTATTATCTATGTAATGATTTATTTGGTTTTTATTGGTTCTTTGTTGATTTTAATTAAAGTTATGGTTTTGTTTTATTGTCTTTTAATTATATATTTATATTTATTTATTTGTTTGTTTCTCTGGGTTTTATATACTTGACCCATCTGTGCTGTGAAGTAATGCCCGAAAGGGTGGTCCCACAGCCCGGGTGAGGGGAGTGGGGTTTAGTGGCGACGCTGGCTCACTCGGGGCGACAGTGGATACACACATCTCCTGCGTGGAGGAGGGTGTATTGGCTGGCGAACTGGGGGGTCGGAAACCCACACTGGCCGGACTAGCTGGCCGCCAGTCTTGTTGAAGATTCCCCACTTCCACAAAAAAAAGGTTAGGTTAGGTTAGGTGAGGTTAGGTTAGGTTAGGTTAGGTTAGGTTAGGTTAGGTTAGGTTAGGTTAGGTTAGGTTAGGTTAGGTTAGGTTAGGTTAGGTTAGGTTAGGTTAGGTTAGGTTAGGTTAGGTTAGGTTAGTTTAGTTTAGTTTAGTTTAGTTTAGTTTAGTTTAGTTTAGTTTAGTTTAGTTTAGTTTAGTTTAGTTTAGTTTAGTTTAGTTTAGGTTAGGTTAGGTTAGGTTAGGTTAGGTTAGGTTAGGTTAGGTTAGGTTAGGTTAGGTTAGGTTAGGTTAGGTTAGTTTAGTTTAGTTTAGTTTAGTTTAGGTTAGGTTAGGTTAGGTTAGGTTAGGTTAGGTTAGGTTAGGTTAGGTTAGGTTAGGTTAGGTTAGGTTAGGTTAGGTTAGGTTAGGTTAGGTTAGGTTAGGTTAGGTTAGGTTAGGTTAGGTTAGGTTAGGTTAGGTTAGGTTAGGTTAGGTTAGGTTAGGTTAGGTTAGGTTAGGTTAGGTTAGGTTAGGTTAGGTTAGGTTAGGTTAGGTTAGGTTAGGTTAGGTTAGGTTAGGTTAGGTTAGGTTAGGTTAGGTTAGGTTAGGTTAGGTTAGGTTAGGTTAGGTTAGGTTAGGTTAGGTTAGGTTAGGTTAGGTTAGGTTAGGTTAGGTTAGGTTAGGTTAGGTTAGGTTAGGTTAGGTTAGGTTAGGTTAGGTTAGGTTAGGTTAGGTTAGGTTAGGTTAGGTTTAACCTTCACAATCATTTATTTACGTAATTAAGATTATTTTTAGAAATTTTCATTAAAATTGGGCTACTTGAAGTTTCTAAAACCCTATCTAAAGGGTCCATCGACATCTAACTTTAAAATGCCATATCTCCACAACGGAACGTTTCCGCGCAAAATGTTATATATCATTGAGAAGGTCTTTACATGATCTAACTAAATGCCGAGTTTGATCAAAAAATTCAGATGCTCGGATACGGAACTCTTACCCAGTGAACTAGGTATATAGTGTAGAAAATGGCGATAGTGAAAGACTTTTTATTACATGATACCATTGACTTTACATGATCTAACTAAATGCCGAGTTTGATCAAAAAATTCAGATGCTCGGATACGGAACTCTTACCCAGTGAACTAGGTATATAGTGTAGAAAATGGCGATAGTGAAAGACTTTTTATTACATGATACCATTGATATCTCATCAGACGATGAAACAGATGCTGCTGATTTATTAGCAATTATGGTTAGTAACCAAAAAGTAACACCGAGATTCTGGTTATCTGATCATATCAAATACCGAAAAGAACGAGGAGCATTTACACTTTTCAACGAATTAAGTGACGAAAAATTTGGATATTTTCTCACACTTTCTATGAAATTTTCCATATTCTTCACAGAAATAGCAACTAATTTTACAAACCCACAAAATCTATTTATCAAATCACGTAAAAAACATGTTAACACACACCGGTTTGCTTTCTTCACGGGCAGCGCAACGCAAGAGGGGGGAAATATATATCCTAAAACTCGCTCCGAAAGCATATTTCTTTAGTCATCAAATATATCGGGATATAGATATACATTACAGCTCATCGTGTGTAGCCGACTTAAAGAGGGTTTCACAGCACTCAGTCATTCATTCGTTTGGGTTGAGGTGGTTTTAAATAAATCCCACTTTTTTATAATTCAATATACAGGCTGATTGATTAGTGTGATAAAGCTCAGTGGGTTTCTTATCATGGAAGATACCGAAAGAAGTAATATATAAAAATTGTAGATAGCTTTACGCTACATATTTATAAATTAGTTACAATGTTATGGGGTATTCCATATCTTGATGCCAGATCTAAGTTATTTGTTTTAAATGGAACACCCTATATTTTACTACTATATTGTATTGTCATCGGTCCTTGACATGTGTGCAAAATTTCGAATTAATCTGAGTGTTTAATGTGGGTGAAAATCGAGTTTAAAGGTTGCGTTAGAAACAAACATACCTACAAGTGAAGCTAATATAAAGCCTGTGAAAACAACCAAATTTAAAATCGATCCAAATAACTTTTTATCCTCAGTGCAAATGTCATTAGTGTCAATTGGGATTTCAAAATCCCTCAGCAATTAAAACAAAGTCGAAAAAAGCACTAAGTCAAAATCAAATGTACTCAAACACGATCAAAATAACTATTAAGAATCACGTGTTGAACAGAAAACGCTTGTTTATCTAAGGGCGACTGTCAGATGCCGTAATGTGGACTTGCCCTCTATCAATAGGTGCGTTCTTTTCGACTGAGATTTCAACTCACTTCAGTTAATGGGATCTGAGATAAAGTGATGTGAGTAAGCACTGAGTTCTCAGTCAAAAAGAACGCACCTAATAGCTAACCTATAGCCAAACAAAAAGAAGAATATTGGATTAACTTCATTTGACATATATTAAATTCTCATACTATAGGGTATGTCCACCAACTGACAAGTAGACACTAATGACAGTCTCCCTGAGAATAAACAATTATTTGATATTGATTTAAGGATCCGTTTTATTAGGAACAGTCATAATAGCTTTCGAAATACCCTATCAATTAAAACAACGTCGAAAAAAGCACCAAATCAAAATCGAATGAAGACGATTAAAATAACTTTTAAGAACCACGTATTTTGCAGAAAACGCTTGTTTATCTCAGGGCGACTGTTAGATAACGTAACGTAGACTTGCTCTATTTCAACGGCTTGGCAACAGGCCAGTTATGACAGCTATGACGTATAGATTGTGTATATAATCAAGGTTTAAACTGAATACATAGTATGTAAACCAATGACTCTTTTATTTAGTCATTGATGTAAACTATTCCAAATAAACAGGAAAACTACCCAAATAGAACAAGCGAATAGAGTGAAGAGCCACGTGGAAACACAGTTATCACCAAAATGGCAAATTCAATTCACAATATTCATATTCACTTATGCAAAATTGATACGTGTCACAAGTTGTTTACATTCACA
The DNA here is from genome assembly GCA_947563755.1 of Lochmaea crataegi. NCBI lineage: Eukaryota > Metazoa > Arthropoda > Insecta > Coleoptera > Chrysomelidae > Lochmaea > Lochmaea crataegi. Next base: position 29,368,152 of record OX387431.1, on the reverse strand, counting down.
GAGCAACCATAAACAATAAAATCACAGTGTCGGCATATTAAAATGGCTGTTTTTAATAAAAGCGAAGGAGTCGCTTCTGTGTGAGTGGGATATTCTGTAACCAAACTATGACGTAAGATTTAAAGTAGGTATCTAAACCTAAGAAAGACGGAAAATTATGTAAAAGTTGATATGCGCATTTTTAAATACAATTTACTTGTTATGTAGCAAATGAAATTACTTATACTCGATTCTTACATAATCAAAGGTTTTATTTAATAAAAACTAAAAATTTAAAATAGTACCTATATGTATTGGGTAATGAGTATTTAATAATAATAATTATAATAATAAACGACTTCATTATTTTCAAATAACGCAATTACATTTTCTTTTTCAAATATGAATACATAAAATTGAAAATAAAGGGCGGAGTTAATTTTCTGCAATGACACCTAGTATCATTACGAAAATGCTCTTCCACTCAACCCATAAAAGAAATAAAAAACAAATGTCTGTAATACATAATTAAGAAAGTATAAAAAAAAGAGTAAATATACTAGTATATATGAATACTGAATAGTATAACAAGCGTAAGAGAGAAAATAATTAATTAGGATTACCTCTGAAGTATAGTATATTCTTCAACGAGTCTAGAATGATGGCTATTATTCACGCGGATGAAGTTTCCAAAACGAGCGAGCGCAGCGAGTGAGTTTTGGAATCATCCAAGTGAATAATACCCATTCTACACAAGTAAAAGACTATACTTTCTCCACGACTATGCATCAAAAAATAATTCTAATGGGAATCGAACCCTGATCGCCCGCGTAGGATTCAAGTATCTGTACCACTGAGCTATCAACCACATTTACCTATTAAAATGTAAAGAACATAAATACAGGTAACTCATATTTTTAATATAATATATTGTATTTACATTTTTAAATGAAATTATAACATTATTAGGAATAATAATAGAGATAACATAAATACAGGTACTTAATTTAGATTCCTTCTTTTGCAAAATTTATGGTAAAGTTATTACAATTGCTTATTTTGTGTAGTTAGACATTTGACGTTTTGAAAGAGACGATTTGATTGGTTAATTTTAGCGTGAATTCTGATAATCAGAGAATGTGATTGGCTAACGAGAGTGAATTCTTTTTCATTCTTCACTGGTGTGAAGAATTTACATCATTATTTAGCTAAATATGTAAAAAAATGTGTGCATTATTATATAGTCGTGGAGAAATATATTCTCCACGACTATATAATCACACCAGTGAAGAATGAAAAAGAATTCAGTCTCGTTAGCCAATCACATTCTATGATTATCAGAAATCACGCTAAAATTAACCAATCAAATCATCTCTTTCAAAACGTCAAATACCTAACCACGCAAAATAAGCAATAGTAATAACTTTACCATGAATTTTGCAAAAGATTGAATCTAAATTAAGTACCTATATTTATGGTATCTCTATTATTATTCCTAATAATGTTATAATTTAATTAAAAAACGTAAATATTATTGTTTTTAACAACGATTGTTGTATTCAACACAACAGTGGACTGTATTTGCACTTGTTTCTTTTAAAATCAAACTAACCTTTCTAAAATGTAATACTATATTACACTAAAATAAACATATTACTCAACAATTTTGCCGGACAGCCGCTAACAATGTGACTGTCGCGACGTTCTAAAAACAACTCTTAAAAAAAATCATAGTTCAATTATTACGGCGAAAAAAACATCAAAGAAGAAAGAAAAAACCCGAACAAATCATTCTATATTCGCCGCCACCCCTTTTGTCTCACCGATACGATCGTCGCGCGCTGTTGCCACGTTCTTTGCTTATGAAATAAAATTCGGGCCGAAACATACCGCCCGCCTTGAAGACTATGCACTTCAACACAAATTAAAGTCATAATCACAATTATAAAGAAATGCGAATAGACAAATGACGAATGTTTATTGTACACCTCTTGCGAATCACGAAAGTTCTATTTGCCCTCGCACATGGGTAGAGGACAAATTTTCGAAAATGACCGCTTGATTAAGCCACCGGAAGTCTTTATGTTCGCCACTCTGTTAATTTTGTCCTTCCCAGAAACTACCGACACTATGCGCCTGAGCTTCCATTTCGATGGAGGACAATTGTCTTCTTCTACTAATACTAGAATGCCTTCCTTTAGGTCAGAGATATTTTCCTTCCATTTCACACGCTGCTGTAGCTCGTTCAAATATTCCTTTCTCCATCTATTCCAGAAATGCTGCTTTATTTGCTGTATTCGCTGATATCGACTTAGTCGGGATTCAGGAACGTGAGTCACATCGGGATCTGGCAATTCTGATAGGTTCTTCCGGACCAGAAAATGGGAAGGGGTCAAAGGGTTTAAATCGTTCGGATCTGACGAAAGGGGAAACAAAGGACAAGAGTTTAGAATAGATTCAATTTGCGCTAGTAAAATGCATAATTCCTCAAAAGTTAAATTTGCTGAACCCATTACCCTTTTCAAATGGTGCTTCGCGGATTTAATCCCCGCCTCTCATAGTCCTCCAAAGTGAGGAGATTGAGCAGGAATGAAATGCCACTGAATATTATCGGTAGAAAACGAGTCTAAAATTTTATTTTTATTCAAATCCAAAAATCTTGACAATTCCTTTAGTTCCCGATCCGCCCCCACAAAGTTAGTCCCATTATCCGAGAAAATATGATTAGGGCGCCCTCGACGAGATACAAATCTACGAAATGCCATTATGAAGGCTTCTGTACTCAAATTAGTTACGGGCTCCAAATGAATCGCCTTGGTAGCAAAACAAATAAAAAGACTAACATAGCACTTGGACACCTTTGCGCCGCGTCCAATTCGGTCCTTGACATTCATAGGACCCATGTAGTCAACTCCCACCGAGTCAAAAGCACAACCTGATGTCACACGAGATTGGGGCAAATCACCCATTAGAGGTTGTACTACCGATGGGTTATATCTAGAGCAACGAATGCATTTACGCACGATACGCCTGGCAAGGTTGCGTCCTGACGTGGGCCAGTATTTTTTTTCGTATGGAGGCTAGCAGTAGTTGTGCACCAGGGTGCAAAAGACGCGAATGTTCGTTTTGAAAAATCAGCTTTGTTAAATTATGCTTAGAAGAAATCAGCATCGGTTGCCTTTTATCAAAATTAAATGTGGAATTACGCAATCTACCCCCAACCCTTATTACACCATCTTTCATGAAAGGGTTTAAACTAAGAATGCTACTCTTTGACCTTAAATTTTTACCGTTTTCAAGAAGAGTGTAGTCGTCCGGAAAACTAATTTTCTGAGAGATTATAATCAAACATTTTTCTGCGCTGTCTAATTCATCAGTAGCTAACGGTCCAAACATTCTTCCGCCCTTCGACTTAAAACAATTTGCCTTAAAACGCAATAACCATGCAGTTACTCGCTTTAATTTGTTATAGCAGGAAAATCTGTCAAAAATAAATGAGTCGAATTCACGAGACACTAAACTCATACTTGATACCTGAGAACGAATTTCAGGTAATGCATCACAATTTATCTGAGTTTTGGGCCATAGTCCTTCATTCAAACTTAACCATTCCGGACCTGACCACCAAAGATCTAGCCCTAACATTTGGTTTGGAAATATGCCGCGAGACAACAAGTCACTGGGATTAGATTCAGTTGATACATGCCTCCACTCATGGGATTTTGTTGAAGTCTGTATTTCCGAAACCCTATTAGACACAAAAGTTTTTGAGGTAGATGGTTCGGATTTTAACCAACCCAATACAATGGAAGAATCCGTCCAAAACACGCACTTGTCAAATGTTAGTTTTAATGAGTTGAATGCTTTGTCTGCTAACCTAGCCAAGACGAGACTACCTTGAAGTTCCAACCTGGGAATTGTCAACGATTTCAACGGGGCCACCTTTGTCTTTGCACATAACAAGCGAACTAAAACATTTCCAGCTGCATCCATGGACCGTATATAAATAGCACCACCATAAGCTCGTTCGGAAGCGTCTGAAAATCCATGAAGTTCATAAGATACTGCATTAACACAAACGATATGCCTAGGTATTTTTAACCCACTCAAACAATGGAGCTCATTATAAAATCGAAGCCAAGAATTATGCAAATCCTCTGGTAAGGATTCATCCCAAGATGTCTTAATTTTCCATAAACTTTGAAGGATTAATTTTGCAATAACTATACAGGGAGATAGCAGTCCCAAAGGGTCAAATATCTGAGCAATATGAGACAGAACTGATCTTTTTGTAACCTTTTTGCTACTCAAATTAGTGATCTTGTACGTCAACGAGTCTAGAAAGCAAGACCATGTCAATCCCAGAGTTTTTACGTGTTCGGATTCGCCAAACTCTAAAATATTAAATTCCTCTTCCGATTTATCTGCAACATTTTCCAAAATTTGCGGCTCATTTGAAAACCATTTACGCAATGGGAAACAACCACTTTCTAAAACTTGAGAAACATTCTCACACAAATACGAAGCCTTTTCTATAGAATCTTCACCGCAAAGAAAGTCGTCAACATAAAATGAATTTTTGATAGCTTCAGAAATTTCAGGCATTTCCACTTCACATTCCTTAGCTAACTGAAAAACGCACCTGATGGCTAAAAATGAAGAACACGCTTGCCCATATGTAACCGTATTCAAATTAAAGGTTTTGATAGGCTCACTAGGTGAGTCACGCCATAAGATTCGCTGTAGGTTTCTTTGAGCTGGTTCTATAAGAATCTGCCTATACATCTTGGCTATATCTGCAGATACTACATACCTAAATCGACGAAATCTCAATAACAAACAAAGTAAATCATTTTGAATAACGGGTCCAACCATCTGCAAACTATTCAATGAATATCCGGTACTAGTAGTCGCGGACGCATTAAAAACAACGCGAAGTTTCGTTGTTAAACTTTCTTCCCGCAGGACGCCATGGTGTGGCATGTAGTAAGCAACATCAACATTATCATCCAGTACCTCGGTCACATGACCCATGGATTTATATTCCGACATAAAATTTAAGTATTTTTCTCTAAGATCAGGATTAGAACCTAATTTACGTTCCATTGTTAAAAATTGACGTTCAGCTGCATGTCTAGAATCCCCTAAACATTCCAAGGTTCCTTTCAATGGCATCGAAACAATAAATCTACCGTTTTTATCACGACTAAACGTATCCAAAAAGTGTTGTTCACAATCCCTTTCTTCAGGAGACCAAGGTTTAAAAGAATCTGCAAAGTCCTGCTCGACTTCCCAAAACCTTTGTAAATCGAATTCCTGTTGATCTTTGGTGCTGAAATTGCACAAGACTTGTGAAGGATTTTCTGCAGAAAGAGGACCAGATATGATCCACCCGAATCGAGTTTTTTGTAGTACTGGATGATTAGGCCCCAACGATATTTGACCTATGCACAGCAAGCTATAAAACAAATCAGCTCCGATAAGCAATTCAACCTTATTGGGCTTATAAAAGGACGGATCCGCTAATGAAATATTTTTAGGAATAGAAATATTTTTGATGTCAACTTTAACACTAGGAACAAACCCAGTAATTTCTTGTAGAATTAAACAGATTAGTACTAAATTTGTTATGTAAAGATCTAACGAAAATGTTACATTTGGAATCGATCTGAGAAGCCTTTTGACCTAAGCCACCAACGCTTATCATACAACGCTCCTTCTTCAACTTAAGTCTTTCACACAAATCATTTGTGGCAAAACAAGATTGTGAGCCACTGTCTAAAAGAGCGCGAGCCACATAAAAATCTCCCTTATAATCTTAAACCTCTATCAATACGGTAGATAACAATACATTACCACTAGACTCAGAAGAAGACAAAGAAATACCGTCATTATTATGTTCCACCCTTTCATTGGTCTCCCCTGGCCTTTCTATATTTTCAGGATTTTTTGGTATGGTTTCCAAATGCAAAGAAACCTTGTGTTTGGAACCACATTTCGAACAACCGCTAGCTCTGCAAGCTCTTACAAAATGCCCGGGTTTGAGACAATTTATACATATTTTTAAAGCACGAGCCTTTTATATCCTGCTATTGATCGACAACTTTAGAAATTCACTACAATTGGTTACAGTGTGTTCTCCTTTGCACATTGAGCAGTACACACTATTGGCTAACAAACCTTTCGTACCCAAAGTTCCCCCTGAACGGTTACCGAAACCAGCGCTAGAGACCTTTTGCTTATTATCCCTTTTAAAACGATCATCTCTACTCCTTTCTCGCTGCTCTAAGGTTTCTAACAAATCTGCACGACGCTTTAAAAATTCCTTAAAATTGTCCCAACTTGAATTTTGATCACTTTCCGAGCTATCATTTTCAAAATAATGAGACCGTTGCTCCCATTCACGGAGCGTAGCGATGTCCAGTTTTGTAGATACCAAATGTATAATTAACGTACCCCACTGCTCAACGGGTTCTTTTAATTGAGACAACGCACTAAGATTTTTTGAAACACTGTCTATTAGCGAACGAATCTCTGAGCTAGATTCCCTTTCGATCGGCTCTAAGCCAAATAAGGATTTCCTATTCCTAAGAATTAGTAATCTCTTGTTGTCGTAGCGCTCACACAAAGTTGTCCAAGCTATATTGTAATTATCGCCCGAAAATTCTAAAGATTTTATAACTAATGCCGCGGACCCTTCGAGGGACGCCCTAAGGTAGTGAAACTTTTGTATTAAATGTAACGAGCTATTCTCGTGTATGAGACTGGTGAATATATCTTTAAACTCTAGGCACGTGTTGTAATATCCACTAAATTTGGGTAACGTAATGGTTGGCAATTTTACCGAATTTAGAATTCCGCCTTCGGCAGGTCCGAACCTGCCTGTACCACCCGAATAGACACTAGCATTGTCATTAATTTCTGATGAATATTCCCCAGCAACCTCTAAATGAATATCCCTTTTTAACAAGTTTTTAGCTACAGCTACTGCACTATAATATTGTTTTTCAAAATTATCTCTTTCTTCAAGCTCCTTATTGAAATCATCCGATAACATTTCTATTTTTTCTTGAAGAGATCCGTATTTATTAAAAACATCTTCTATCTTTGAAATTCTATCCCGCAATTCGAGAAAATCAACATCATTTAAAATAGGCTTTGCCTCCAAAAGTTTCGAATGTTTTTGAAAATTCGTTAACTGTGCTTTGCAAACCCCACGCGATCTAATTAATTTTTCAAGCTCATTTAATTCCGCAGGCATTTTAACAACGAATAACAAAACAAACTAGCGAAATCGAATCCAACTAAACTACAAAACTACAAGAATTGGAAATCAAAAGGACTTACCCACTTTTACTGGTCTTTATTTTTTTTTACCTAGCTTTAGGATGTTCTATCGATTTGTTTTCAACAATAAACTAATCTCCTACTTCCAGCATGCCAATTTTCACTATTTTCCATAAATCTCAAAACATCCGGCTCGAAGGACCATGTTTTTAACAACGATTGTTGTATTCAACACAACACTCGTTGAAGAATATACTATTTTAAACTTGGCTTTGAAAGTTAATTTATTACATTTTCTTAAGTTTTCAGAAACGGAGTTAAAAATAAAAAAATATTTGGTTTTGAAAGGACCGTCTAAATAGTTCAGTATTGAATACAGGTGGAGATAGTAGACCCTAAAATCTTAGATTAAAATTATGATCATCAGTTCAGTTTTTGGTGCAAATATGTAGGAGTTTTAAAGGTAATAATTTTGTGAAAAAGGCATGTTGCATGAAGCATTCTTCCATTATCCATATTTAACCATCCCGTTTCAACTAACTTATGTGATATACGCTGACGCTTTTTAATATATTAACCTTAAACATGAATTCTGTACTTTCTGTATTTTGTTTTTATAAAGGAGAGTTAAATTTGGGCCATACACTAAATCTGCAAAAATAAAGTGTGATAAAACGAGACTTTCAAACAGGGTTATTTTAACATGTTGGGGGAGAAAATGACGATCGATTTCCATACATCAGTTTTAATGAGCCGTAGGCACGTTGAATCAATTTATTGATGTGTTTCTCAAATCTTAAATCTGAATCTATAATGACACCTAAATTTTTAGCATGATTAACCAAGGCTAACTCTTCATTATTTATTTGTATATTTATTAAGTTTTCAATTTTAGCCTTGTTACAAGCGGAGCCGAACAAAATACATAAGATTTAGAGCTGTTGATTAATAATTAATTTAATGATGGCGATAAGACACGAATATGAAATTTACTGAAATATTGAATATGAATTTCTTGATCGCGATTAAATGGGCCTATTCTTGCTACTCCACTTCAATTATCAATGCACATATTTATTTCAATAACTTACTAGTGAATGACAGAGAACTGTCAAATTTTATTACTTAATTTGAACTATTGAATGTAAACTTTTATCTTGATAATGAATTTAGTTGAAGTACAGTTCTTGCATACCTTTCTAATGATAAAATCAAAGTGAGGGAGTAGAAAAATACATTATTTTGAGCCAGTACCGTTGTCTGGTAATTGATGACAAAATTTAAATTTGAAAATGGAATATGTGTCAACTATATTCGATTGGTAACTATAAAAAAAATCATGGCAATTCGGCCACACGGGCAAACTTTCCCAATCCTTCATTATGATTAAAAAAAAATTGCTAGCTTTAAAGTACGTTTTTAGAATTTATTTTAATTTAGCTCTGTCATTCAATTTTTGGAGGAATAAGAAACAGTAGATTCGCGTAAAAATGAATATTTACTGCGAATTTTCTCAATAATTTAAGTTCTCAATGAAGACGGTGTTTTAAAAATAAAAAATTTTTTGATCTGTCCTAATTTTTTTTTTAATTGTAATAAATTATTAAAAGATGTACTTACTGCGATCCAGTTAGGCACACTCAGACTGAGTTACGTGATTGCCCCTGATAAGCCGTTCAACGTTAACTGATTTACAAGAAGGAAGTAAAAATGTTATCTAATCGGATTTTCCTGTAGGCATTTCAAACGTTATGAATATTAATTTCAATATGTAATATCTAAATTCGATATAATGAAGAATTTATGAAAATAAGTTGTCCTATTTCCTTTATATAAAATGATTTTTGAAGGTCAGAGTGTGTAGTGAAATATACCTAATAATTACAATAATTATATTGAAATGACGCATCTAAATCGTGTGAATGACATTCGTGTATTGGCGAGAAGCTATTTTTTTCATGCGGGTTCAGATGGTTCAAGAAGCCGCATACGTTAAGTTACTAAAACGGCTGGTACCTCTAAATAGGTATTAATTTTACTATAGCTCCCAGCTCCAAACGAGTAAAATTGATCTGGCAACACCGCTCGACCGCTCAGCCGCTGAGAGTCGAACGTATTTACGAGGGGCATACGTTATCGAACCTATGGTTTGATATTTTGCATATGAATTAATAACTTTTCTCTGATTTATTCAAAGGGAAAATTACGAACAAACGTAACTAGAGCAAGGGAATACAGAAAAAACTAATTTCAGGCAATTATTGACGTATTGTTAATTTGTCCTACCATACTAGAGTGACTCCAAAAAATGGTATGGGTTACTAGGTACATACATCGATGTCCGTTGAAAAAAAAATAGCATGCCATATTCAAAAATCACTGACAAACGTTCCAAGGGTGAGAAAAAAAATAAAAATCAGTTTTCTTGAAAAATTTTTTTTACTTCATTTTCTCTCCTGTATCTACATATATCGATGTCCGTTGGAAAAAAAAATAGAAATAGATTGATAAATCGATAGTCTTTAGCATTTTATATTCAAAAATCACTGACAAACGTTCCAAGGGTGAGAAAAAAAATAAAAATCAGTTTTCTTGAAAAAATTTTTTTACTTTACTTTCTCTCCTGTATGTACATATATCGATGTCCGTTGAAAAAAAAATAGGAATAGATTGATAAATTGATAGTCTTTAGCATTTTATATTCAAAAATCACTGACAAACGTTCCAAGGGTGAGAAAAAAAATAAAAATCAGTTTTCTTGAAAACATTTTTTTACTTTATTTTCTCTCCTGTATGTACATATATCGATGTCCGTTGAAAAAATAAATAGAAATAGATTGATAAATCGATAGTCTTTAGCATGTCGTCTTCAAAAATCACTGACAAACGTTCCAAGGGTGAGAAAAAAAATAAAAATCAGTTTTCTTGAAAAAATTTTTTTACTTTATTTTCTCTCCTGTATCTACATATATCGATGTCCGTTGGAAAAAAAATAGAAATAGATTGATAAAAAATCCGTTGAAAAAAAAATAGAAATAGATTGATAATACAATAAAATCTACGTGCACCGTTGGAATTTTGTTTTGTGCGAATTTATCCCAAAATTGATAGTACTCCCTGAAAATAATTACGACGAGACATATCTTTAAAAACACATCATGTTTTCATTGAAATAAAGACTTTTACATTTCGAATGCACGTGTTTATATAATGACTAGTCGATTTATGAAATAAATATTTTTTATATAGACGGTCTGATTTGGACAGTCTGTATATAAACGGTCTGCGCGGTATATATACGGCGTCTTTTCACAAATTGACTGTAACATATTATGTAACTCGTTTCGTGAGTGCTGGTGTGCGGTTGCCAGATTTTTTCTTTGTTACCGGTTGACGCCGCATATTTGTTTACATTTTGTCACATACTGGTTCCAAATAAATTTGAACACATTTGCTATTTCCTAATTGTATAACTTGTATTATTTTTACTCAACCTTTCCTTTTCTCACGGTTACGTGAGTGGTCCTTCGAGTTTTATCTTTATGATGAATTTATATTCTACTCTTTTCAATTGAAACTATGTATGGCACTATTCTGACGAGGGACACCCATTTCCGTTATCGACTGTCTACGGGGAAAGACCATCTTTCGTTATCTTTCATATTTTAAGTATCTTATGAATTTTGCTGTTCAAAATCATAATTTATAATTAATAAGCTTCTTCTAAAGTACTGTCTGATATAATTTTTGTATGCATCCTTTTTTTTACAGAGATAGTCGAAATAAAATTCAACACGTGGTCATAAACTGTTCTTTTATACTAATATGGTAGTTTTAAACCAAATATTTTTTTATAATTCACTGTTTTACTTTTATACAAACATTTTCAAGCTTTTTCAGTTGCGAAATAACCCTTTTAATTATAAAATAACATTTTTATAATCTGTTAACCTATAAAATATTCCTTCGTAACGCCAGTGCCGGTTTCATATATTTCCTAAACACGATATTTTTTCATATAACTAAATAACTTTTTGCTATGATTAGTTTCTTTCGGATCATTAGTATATTTTTTTAATTTAGCCGATAATTGCTATTTTTACTGTTTTAACATGGGACAAATAATGTTGGAAAGCTTTCAGTAAATTGAACATTTTTTACTTTGAAACAACTGCCTTCCTTTTTTTAACCTGAAAAGCTGACCAATATAATGTGCCATTACATTCAAGTTCCTGCATATCCCTGATCCACCTGTACTTCTAGGTTAGCACAGCCCCTAGGCAAGAATATAACCCCAAGACCTAGGCTATAATATAAGCACTATGCAAGGATATAACCCCGGACACAGCAGTTCAAATCAAGACTGTCTACCTATCTTCTTCGAGATCTTCTCAAGACTCCGTAGAGGCAAGACCTGCCTATCTTCTTCAGGAGACCACTTCATATAAGCTAAGTACCTATTAAAGTACAAATTCCTCACTGTTCATTTCCTGTGGCAGAATAAATTATAAATTTGTTTTAAATTCTGTTTTTTTATTTTTTTTCTAAATCCTCAACTATAAAAGTATTAAGTATTTTAAAAGTAACTTTTATCTAAATTTCACAAGGCGTCTCTACCTTTTCCGCCTTAGTTTTTTTAATTAGTATTTTTTTATCAACGACAAAAAGGTAGTGGCGCCTTCAACTTTTACAACCTTCCTGTAACACTTGTGCAGCATAAACCTGGGGTCGAATCACCCTTGAGAGGAGTCTCTAGCCGGAGCCCTTCAAGCTGGCGTCTCTTGCCGTTACAAATTGGCGCCCTGTAAGGTTACAGCCACTTACCATTACAAATTGGCGCCCATTGTTTTTGTTGCACAGTGTAACAGTTGGGTTGGGAGGATTTTAATTTTTTTATTTTTGCATATTCTCTTTTTTAAAATTTTTTTATCGTTCAATTTAGAATTTTTGCTTTCAACAATTAACTCTTGAAATTTCACTTTTTCTAGTAACTATCTTGTACCGACCCTGGACGTTTTTAATTTTATCTTAACTAAGTACATGCCTTATTTAAAATATATGTATATTTTGGTCTACGATAATGAATATTCTCTGGGTTTAGTTTTTAAGAGATAATATTATAGCGTTTCCTTTCTCTCACACTGTATATTTATTTTTACCATCACCTGTTCGCTCCTCAAGCACGGTCTCCTATCAAAACTATGCTTTGTTATTTGACTAGTCTCGTAGTCCTGGACTGAATAATTACATTATATTATAGTGAGGTTGAATTTATTTACTAATCGTTCATTTATAATATTGTCACGGAAATGAATATTATTGTACGTACCTACCTAATAATTGTTATTTTTTATTCACGTTATTGTATTACTATGTATTTGTTTTCCATTGATAATACGTTTAGTTTCAGAGCCATTCGATCATAATTCATGGTGATAATATTTTGTTTTCATTTGTCAAATTATAGGTTGATATTCAGAGAGTATACAATTATCAGTTGGTGCAGCGATCACATCAAATATAATCTTTATTCATCAATAGTTAAATGTTTACAATGGTACATGAATTAGGGTAAACAAAACTATTTATATTATGTATATTACATAATTAATAGTGCGACAAAGTCGCTCCGCCTGTGGTCTGGCTCCGTTTTCCCTAATAGGCTACCTTCCATACCCTCTATCACGGCTCCTTGCTATGTCGCATCATCCGCTTGTTTTCTTGGTTTATGACCTATAATAGATCCAATTCGAACATAACAGTTAACATTCCCTCAGAAGTTTGGATGTATTACCCCTGAAAAGCTATTGAAAAACAGGGTCACATATTTATGGAATCTGAACGAATCTAATTAAAATCCTAATCTTACTTTGTTAAAATCTATGTACACTCATTTATACCTCATTCATTCTTATGTGCAACCCATTCACTCTCTCTCATCCACGTTCATTTACTCTACTATCTAGTTTCCCTTATTAATTAATTATGTGCAATATATATAGATATGTACAACGAGAAAGATATAGATCTATCGTGTTTTATACTGACTGGAGCTGCATTGAGATGTTGGAATGCAGGAGACTGTACCCCTTATGTCTTCCTGCGCGTTGATTATTTATTCTATGTTTGAGAGAGTCTGGTAAACAGTAGTCATAGTACCGTATTGCCAGATTGATGACGTACGGTTTTAGATATTCCATATCCGTTTTTCGGTGAAGCCATGTTGTTCTAGGATAGTGGTTTAATCTAGAACCCTTGTAGATTGCCATTCTGAGACACTTGTTCTCCACAACTTGCATACGGTTGAAAAGATATTCAGTGGTAGAACAAAAAACAGGATAACCATATATTAGTGTTGGTCTTAACACCTGTCTGTAGAGCAGGAGTTTATTGCTCACTGACAGACGGCTGTTTCTACAGATTAGTGGGTAAAGTAGTTTCATGGAAAATTTCGTTTTCTGAATTCTATCATTTATATGCAAATTGTGCAGAGTGTTTGGTTGAATGATATAACCTAAGTATTTTCTTTTCTTTTGGGGTTCGATTCTGTCATTTGACAATATTAGCTTTCTTTTTAGGTTAGTGTTCTTCCGAAATTGACCTTTTAAGACCATATACTGGGTTTTGGAAGTGTTGAGCTGCAGCTTATTCCTAATTAGGTACGGGATGATTTTATAGTTTAAATGCCATTCTATTCTTTTTAATGCTAGATCCGCTGTCCTCGCTGTTTGTACTAGGCAGACATCGTCCGCATACATGGCTGTTAAATTAACACTGCATAGTGGGAAATCCGCCGTAAACAGCGAGTACAGGATAGGTGAGATTACCGAGCCTTGCGGCACTCCTGCCTCCGTAGTATATGGTCCTATTTCGGCGTTACCAATTTTCATGTGAAACCTTCTATTGGTTAAATAGGAGTTCCAAAGTAATACTAAATAGCCCGGAATACCGAGCTGCGTTAACTTGAAAATTAAACCAGGAAGCCAGACGGAGTCAAAAGCTTTCCTGATATCGAGAGAAACCAGGATGGATGGGTGCTTATATCTAAAGCCTTCTCTAGCGTAATTTATTACCCTGATCAATTGGGATGGACATCCGTGTTCCGCCCTGAATCCGAATTGCTCGTCCGGTATAATTTTCATGTCAGAAGCCGTCTTTTCCAGCCTATTTAGAATTACTTTGTCAATAATTTTGGCTAAGTTATTTAGGAGTGAAATGGGTCTGTAATTCTCAATGCAGCTCCTGCCATGCGGTGTTTTGGGAACAGGAATCATGTTGGCTGTTTTGAGCGAGTCTGGATAATAGCCTGTTTCCAAAATATAATTAACAATTTTTACCAAGAGGGAAATTACCTTTGGTGGCAAATTCTTAATTAGAATATTATGTATGCCGCCCCTCCCCGGCGCCGTTTTGATTTTTAGTTTATTAATTATTTTGTATATTTCTTTGCTGAAAGTAAATGCCTTACTTAGTAGTTTGTGTTCTACCCTCCTGAGTTTGTGAAATTCTTTTAGAATTTCAGTGTGTTCTGAATTGTTTTCTGCGTTATTTGTAAAATTAGACTGGAAATGCTCCCCGAAAGTTCTTGCTATTTCTTCATGGTCTGTAATGATTGTACCGTTTTTGTCAATTCTGGTCACTCCCGTTCTGTTCTTTTTTGTCCTGCTCATTAATCCCCATAGGTTGTTGTCTCCCGGTTTAAATTTTCTAGGTATTTGTTCCAGTTATTATTGCGTAGAGTGTTCGTTTCTTTGTTTATAAGTCTTTGCAGTTCCAACATATGGTCCCTGTACCCAGTTTCCCTTGTCCTTTGCCAGTCCTTCCTTGCTTTATTCTTTTCTTTTATTTTGTTTATGATTGCTTTGGGCAAATTGTCTTTTTTGTTGTGTTGGATTATTTTTTCTGTGGTTAGGTTCCTGGCTTCAATGATTTGTTTTTGTAGATTTATTAATGTTGAGTTAAGCTCGTCTTTTGAGGTGAATTTGTCAATTAAATGTATATTATTGTTTAAGTGCCTCCTGAAGAGTGACCAGTTCGTGTTTTTGTAGTTAAAGTGAGTCCTTTGTACTATGTCTATTTTTCGGTTTATTTTAATTATCACTTGTATAGGATAGCGTTCTCATCCTTTAGATGTTGTCGACGTTTTTCCCAATGGCAATGTCCAGTGTACTCGGAGTACCACCTGAGAATGGATAGAAGGTTGGGTTCGGAGTACAGAAGACATTGCAATCGGTATCCTCGCAGAACTTACGTAGAACATTTCCACTCGAATTTGTCCTAATGCAGTTCGCGTCCCAATCATTGTGTTTACAGTTAATGTCTCCCAGTAAGAGAACCCTACTGTGTTGCTGGAACAATCTCGTGAGGTCGTTGTCTGTTATTTTGTTTTTAGGTGTGTTATAGGCACCAATTATAACGATTTTATCCTCAATCAAAACCGAGATGTTTTCAATTGCTGTGTTGTCACATTTAAGAATTTTAAAATTGATGTTTTTCTTAATGGCAAGTAAAATACCCCCCCCCCCTAAAGCAATACGGTCTTCCCTGTGTATAAAATAAAGAGAGTTCCTAAGTTTAATATTGTCCTTAGGGTCAAGTAATGTTTCTGAAAGAAATAGAATATCTGGTTGGTAAGATTTTAGCAAATGCGTGATATCGTTTGATTTATTTTTGATACCCCTGATATTTGCGTAAATAATATTAAGATTGTCATAAATATGTGTACCTGCACCCCACATAGCTTTAGAAATTATACCTGTCGATATTCTGAACGAATCTATTATATATCATAAACTTATCGAGCTTCGTACTTGCCTTAAGTAGATCAGTGTATAGGTCCGTTACGGCTCTGGTCATTTCGTCCAGGTTAACTATTTCGTTTAGTTTACTGAACATTTGGTTTAGGTGCATCATTTTGTCCATCTCATCACCTTGATTGGGAGTCATCTGATGCGTTGGGAGGGAAGTGTTGCTTGGATTGACTGTTATTGGACTCTCATGTGGTGTTCTGGCTCTGAGTGATGGGAATTACTCCTGACTGTTGATTTTTAATTGGTGTTGGTTGGTTATGTCCGTGACGCTGTTCCTTCTCTCGTCCCATGGGTTATGTTTTGGGATAGGTGCTGCCACGAATTTGCTGTTTGCATTTTGTGTTCTGCCTCTTTTTTCCTCAAGATATTCCTTGCGACGAATGTAGACCGGGCATGTGTCAGAATTGGCTGGATGAATGCCTTGGCAATTACAACACTTTGCCGGTTCATTTGGGGTTTTCTTGCATTCGGAGGTTTTGTGAAGTCCGGCACACTTCATGCACTTGGGATCTCTTCCGCAATTAGATGTAGCATGTCCCCATTGCTGGCAAACGTGGCACTGGATAATGTAGTGGATAATTTAGTTCTCCTAAGTTCCCAAATGATCCTGGTGTTTTCAAGTTACTCTCACGTTTTTATTGAGATAATCCAGAGTTATGGACGGAGCCGTAATGATAAGGAAGAGAGGTCTGCCTTTAGTATTCATCCGGTAGACGTCTTTGGGTGTAATCTGCAATTACCGTGTTATTGGTAGTCTTAGCCCTTGCCTTCCTCCTTTTTCTTTTTCTCTCTTGTATTTCTTCCTCCGGTTTTTGTTCTGCTTCCTCTACCTCTTCTTCGGACAGCGATTCATAAGTGTTTTCTAGCGGGATCATGGCTGTTTTGTGTGCGTGTTTGGCTATGAGTTGTGAATATGAGACAGTCTTTTTTGGTTTTACAAAAGTATCTGTCTCCATATCCTCGTATTCTGATTGTGTCTTGTCAACGGTGATTTCGTCCAAAGTCTCTTTAAAGTTTATCATTTTGCCGATTATTTTTTTGTTGGAGGTGGACAGCTTGTTATATTGCGAGACAAAAAGGTCTTCGTCTTCCACGGCCGTTTTGTTAACAAGTGACGACGGTCTGAATCTCGTCGAGGTTACTTGAATCGGTTCGACTTCTCTTTGTTTCGCTGTCTCTTTGCTTTGCTCAACCTCATCACTCCAGCTCGGTGAGGTATTCGTATTATGTACAAGAGCTTTAGTTATGTGTTGAATATTTACAATGGTTGCGGGACCTTCTGGTGATGAAGTGTCCCGATTGGTTTCGTCCATCTCGGTTAAAGTGTTTTCTATACACTTTTCTATTGGTTTAGGAGAAGTGTATAGAATACTTTCTTCATGTGTAGAAGTGTCTGTGCTGGTAGTCGTTGTTCGTGTAGGGAATATTGTTAGGCGACGTGTCACTGGATGTGTTGGTGGTTTCAGAGCTGCCGTCGCTGTTTTGTACACTTTTTGGAATGGGCCGCTGATGCGAAAAAATGACCGTAGTCCCTATAGGATTGGCGTTGTCCTCTGGCTTAAGCTCGTTTTTGTCTTGAACATCGACGTATGCAATTTGGTAGATGCTTTTCGCTTTTTCTCTCCTTCCGGCTTTCAGAGAGTTTTTCTTTTCTCTAATGCGATTTATTTGTTTTCGATAATTTTCAGAATCGAATTTTGAAAAAGTGTATGGAAAGCTTTCCATACACTTTTTGTTTGTGTTTTCGGCCGTAGATTCCCCGGAATTCGATGTTTGGGAATTGAAATTGTTAGTGGTAGTTGTAAAGCCTTGCCATTTGAGGTTTTTAAACTGTTCCCTGGTTTTAGTTGACACCACAGGGAATCTCGGTTTATTAGCTTTTTTATTAAGTAGAGGTTTCCTACCTTTTATCCTGCTTGTTTTGTTTTTCTTTTTTGATAAATCATAGACCTCCTCTTATTTGACTTGGTAGAGGTGTCTAAGATTTTCTGGATGGAAATGCGACGGTGATTGATTAATAATGTGTTGTATTTTCCTTTTGAGATTTAGCGTGTACTCGGTTGGTTCACTTTTGCTAACATCCCCCGGGTCATCGGGGATTGAGACTTTGATGCCACTAAGAATATGACGTTTTTTGATTACTTTGAACTTTTTTATCACTTTTTACAATTTTTATCACAATTGGATGTATAAAAGAAATATATTCTGATAACGACCGTTTACAACGGCAGCCAATCGTAAACTGGCAATTTTTTTTCGGAGGGGGGTGTATAGCGTTTCCTTTCTCTCACACTGTATATTTATTTTCACCATCACCTGTTCGCTCCTCAAGCACGGTCTCCTATCAAAACTATGCTTTGTTATTTGACTAGTCTCGTAGTCCTGGACTGAACAATTACATTATAGTGAGGTTGAATTTATTTACTAATCGTTCATTTATAATATTGTCACGGAAATGAATATTATTGTACGTACCTACCTAATAATTGTTATTTTTTATTCACGTTATTGTATTACTATGTATTTGTTTTCCATTGATAATATGTTTAGTTTCAGAGCCATTCGATCATAATTCATGGTGGTAATATTTTGTTTTCATTTGTCAAATTATAGGTTGATATTCAGAGAGTATACAATTATCAGCTGGTGCAGCGATCACATGATCACATTACCAATACGTATTCTAGTCCCTTTTTCGTACACTACCTATTCGCTCAGTGTGAACTTCGGTGTTCTCCAATATTTATTTTTGGTTCCGTGCATGTTCTATCCTCGAGTGAATGAGAGAGTTTATTTTCTACTTTCGAATATTGGTAACACCGATTGTCATACGATTTTCCGGCTCGTGGAGGTAAGAAAGAAGAAAAAGATCAAGGAGACGTCGAGGAGATCTGTCGTTCCTCATGGTGTCTCAATATCTTCAAGCTTTTTATATCTACACCATTCAGTAATTTAGTGATTTGAAATTGATGACTTTCAGTTTTTTGTGAACCCTCTGGAGTAAAGGGGTATGTATTTTTTGGTAATTCTATTCCGGTTTTTCCTTCACTTTTCACACGTGTTGGAATGGGTTGTCATTTTACCTATTTCACAGGGTTCAAGGAGAGGCTTACTTCCAGAACGAGGCCGACTCTCAAATCGAGGCCTATTTCTACTTGGGGGCCCATCTTCAAAGCGAGTTCAAATTGGGGCCTGCGAGGCTCAAGTCAACCCCTACTCAGTACCGTGCTCAACCCTACGTTAATATGGGCTATCACCTAGATGTCTAGCTGTCTGGAATCTGAATATTCATACCTGTAACGTTACTGTTCACCGTTGGATATCTACATACAGAAATTACCACCATCGAAAAACGATCTGAAGGCAGATTATCTGAGAAACCATTAGATAAAGAGGTATTTTAAGTTTACCATTTTATGTAAATACGATTATATCTAGAGGTAATATTTGATTATATATTTGTTTGAATCTGATCAGATTCCATTCATAATTAATTTTAACTAGTTATTTTGGATACCGTTCCAGAAATCACATTTCGACATTTTCTTTTGTCATTATAATATGACTGTATATGTTTGTACATATTCATCATCATTGCTCGTTTTGAACAATAAAACATCATTGGGGTTTCTGACTATTATTTCATAATACTCTGTCTCAAACAATTCAACGGTTTCTGGATTCCATATCAACAAAAATTTAGTGGCGCTCAAGGCATTGTAACTATCAAATTTTAATCATTGGAACCACGACCCAGTGCCGCCAGACGAAGAGCTGCCGTTTGCTGAAACATTTTTGGCCATACAATAAATGGCACCCTCGAACGTGGGGCCTTATTTCTTAGATATTTCGTTTTATTCTAAATAATTTAATATTTCATATAGTTTCATGCTATTGTTTGAATATATTTGATGACAGAGTTTATGAAATGGTTTCTAATTTTACATTTTACAATTTATTATAACAAGAATACTTGAAGTTGAATGCAAACAGAGACCGGGACAAACATAGGTTTTTATGAATTTTATGGCCAAAGGTTAAAGTAACGCTTTTTATATTATTTCTATAGTTGAAACATCTACTGTTTTTATAATAAATATTTTGTATTATTATCGAGTACTGAAGATATATTTGGTGTTTTCTTATATAGTTTTTGCATGTTTATTAACAATGTTTTATTTGTTTTTTTGTAAGATTTTCGCTGAAGTGAAGGTCTAATTTTATATTTGCTAGAAGTGTTCAGTTTATGACATATGGTGACTTTCTTTATGTTTTTTATGAAACTGAAATTGATATTTTGGAAACATACAGGGTGAATGAATAAACAGTCATTTTTTTTCGATAACTGACAATTGTGTTTATAGGATTGGAGTCTACCTTATTTTAGTGATTTAGTTTTAGAATTTAATTTTGATATACAGGGGTTTTAGTGATTCTGGCCAGGTTACAGATACTTTGTTTCACGAATTAAATCTAGAATTGCACACCTTTTGAATAGGATTCAGCGACTCCTAACGTTGTTGAATATTCCTGGGAAAATTGCCGACGACATAAAAAATGACCTTGATACATTTAAAAATGAAGCTTGCGCAACATGTTTGAAATTAGAAGCTGATTTATATGATAGTATAAAAACTACAGTTCCGGTTGTCACAAATGTTGATGTACAGCCACCACCAGTTATTAACGTTCCAGTACCCGTGGTAAATTGTTCAAACAATTTTATTTCAATTCCTAAATGGCAAGTGATCCAAAAACGGTACATTCATTTTTAGAACATGTTACAGAGTTATCGCAGGCACGTAAAGTTAATGATCAAACTCTTTATGAATCTGCGATAGAATTTTTTGTAGGTGATGCTTTAGTTTGGTATCGTAGTATCAAATCACAAGTTCATCATTGGCAATCACTTGTTTCCTTACTCAAAAGAGATTTTTTAAGCGCAGATATTGATGAAGATATTTGGGAACAAATTAAACAAAGAAAACAGAGGAAAAATGAGACTGTTGCTATTTTTATCGCTCATGTAGAAACTTTATTTGGTAGATTGTCTCGACAACCTGTTGAATTGTCAAAAGTTAAATATTCGAGGAGAAATATTTTACCTGAGTACGTTAGTCAGTTAGCTTTACATGAAATTTCAACTGTAGCCGATCTCTCAAAATTATGTAGAAGACTTGAAGATGCTAATAGCCTCAAAAATAAAAATAATTTGGTTACTCAAGTTGCTCAGGTGTCAGAAGTGACACAAGAGAAGGGAGTTTACAACAATTCAAAAAATTTCATCCGAAATAAATTCAGAAAAAATAACAGTCGAGCTTCCACGAACAGCAACTAATAATACTAATAATGGAAGAAAATGTGAAACTGATGGTCTAGGACATAATTCTAGGACGGGAATTTCAGGTGCGTCCGGTAATAAATCAGTGACTTGCTGGAATTGTGGAATGCCTAACCATGTTTTTTCTGATTGTAGAGCGAAAAGGAAAATTTTCTGTTTCAAATGTGGGTTAGCAGGTGTCAAATTTTCGAATTGTTCAAAAAACGAGTGAGGGGCAAGGCGTTACATGGCCATCACTCCACCCCCAAAACAAGGGCCAAATTTAATTGTGTTAGATTCAATAAAGCTGATTGGAATAGTTGGTTATCCATTGTTGCCAAATTTTATAAAAATTATAAGAAATGCTCAAATGAAGTTTCTCCCCTTTTTATTGAAAAACCTTTGGATAATATACCTTATATAGTTGTTCGTTTATTAGATCAAGATATTACAGTTTTACTCAATACTGGAGCTACTGCTTCGCTAGTTTGTTCAGCAAAGATATTTAGATATTTTAAAAAAATTTAATCTTGAAATAAGCCCTACTCTTTCAAAAAATATTGCTACTGCAGTTGGAACTCAAAAGGCAGTTGTAGGTGTAGTATTTTTGCCAATTGTGATTGATGGTGTGTGTCAAGTAATCAAAGCATTAGTTGTTCCAAGTTTGCCTCATTCTTTCATTTTTGGTTGTGATTTTGCTAGGCAATTCAATATTAAGGTTAACTTTCACAATAATAGTTGGCAAGTTCAGAGCAACCTTCCTTCTCCTGGTAAAATTGATGTTGTTAATGGGCCTGAACATAGTAATAAAATCACAAATTTACAATCACTGGACGATTTAACTGCAGCACAGCGAGCACAAGCAGAAAGTCTTATTGCTTCTTTTAAAGATATCTCTAGTAAATGAAGATTCGGTCGTACCAATAAAATCTCTCTCAAGATAGATACTGGAGATGAACCTCCTTTTCGTAAGAGACCCTTTATGATGTCTCCTTACATGTCAAAAATCTTGAACGATGAGTTAGATGAAATGTTGAAATTAGGAGTTGTTGAGCCATCTCAAAGTCCGTGGTGCTCACCAGTGTTATTAGTTAAAAAATCAAGTGGAGAGTATCGTTTCTGCTTTGATGGTCGTCCTTTGAATGCAATAACGAAGTATGATAGTTACCTTTTACCAAACGTATAGAGAATTGTAAACTCGTTACGAGACGCAAAATATATATCATCTGTAGATCTAAGAAAAAGTTTTTGGCAAATTCCTTCAGATCCTTCCTCGAGGGAAAATACAGCATTTAGTGTTATTGGCTGAGGTCAATTTCAGTTTTTTTCGGTACCTTTCGGTCTATGTAATGCTGCGCAGACGCAACGGAGACTTGTTGACGCCATTTTTGGTCCTCGATACGAGCCAAAAATATTTTCTTATATCGACGATATAATTATTACTGGCTCTACTTTCGAAGAACATATCCAATTATTGAAAGAAGTGAAGGAAAAATTGAATGAAGGAAACTTGACTATTAATTTGGATAAATGCGAATTTTTCAAGACATCATTAAAATTCTTAGGGTTTATTGTAGGCTCAAATTCTTTGAGAACAGATCCAGATAAAGTCGCTAGTATGGTTAATTATCCGCGCCCACGAACAGCCACTGACATTAAGAGGTTTGTAGGAATGTGTTCTTGGTACAGGAGATTTATTAAAGACTTTTCTTCTCTTTTATCTCCTATCAATGATTTGCTCAAAGGCAAAAAGAAATCTCAGGCAATTCAATGGAATGACGCTGCAGAAAATTCATTTTTGAAAATTAAGGAATTACTTATATCAGCTCCAATTTTATCACAACCAGATTTTTCAAAAAAATTCACTATTCAATGCGACGCTTCCGGCACAGGTTTAGGTGGTGTACTCACGCAAGAAATTGATGGTGAGGAGCTTGTGATTGTATATGCTAGTAGAACTTTGTCTCGAGCGGAGAGAAATTATTCTACTACGGAAAGAGAGGTGTTAGCCATAATTTTCAGTATTGAAAAGTTTCGGCCATATATTGAAGGAGTCCGTTTCAGGTAAATTACAGACCATTTTTCACTTCTTTGGTTAAACAACTTGAAAAACCCTTCAGGAAAACTCCAGAGATGGGCGGTTAGACTTCGACAGCATACATTCGATCTTGTCTATAGGAAAGGGAGTACAATATTGTCACTGACGCTTTGTCGCGTATAGTTCCTGTAAACGACGAAATAGCGATGTATGATGTTGATGTTGACCGAATCGATCCCTGGTATGATAACCTGAGATCGAAAGTATTACAAGACCCAGATAAATACCCTCAGTGGAAGGTAGAAAATGATTTTCTGTATAAATATATTCCCTCAAATATTCCTATGGAATCGAACATTCCTGAATGGAAACCATTAGTTCCCAAACCCCAACGTAAAGACGTCATTGAGTCATTACATGACCCACCTATTTGTGGCCATTTTGGTTTTTTCAAGACTTTCAGTCGTTTTCAGGAAAAGTTTTATTGGCCTAAAATGAGGCATGATATTTTAAAGTACATTCGATCCTGCAAAGTCTGTGGTTCACAGAAAATGCCAAATAATGCCAGAATGGGACTAATGGGAAAAGAAAAAGTTGTTAAGCAACCTTGGGAAATAATTGGCGTCGATCTGACTGGCCCGTTACCTCCTTCAAAGAAACGAAATAAATGGATTTTAGTTATTTCAGATTGGTTTTCGAAATATTCACTTTTATTCCCTCTGAGAGATGCTAAAGCTCATCAGATTGAAAGAATTTTGGAAAATGAAGTATTTCTTGTATTTGGAGCTCCACAATATATTATATGTGATAATGGTAGTCAATTATCTGGAAAAACTTTTCAAAAAATATGAAGTCAAAAAAATTTGGTATAATGCAGTTTATTCACCACATGTAAATTTTGTTGAGAGGAATAATAGGACTATTGGAACTGTGATTCGTAGTTATGTTGACGAACACCAGAATTGGGATAAGGAAAGGACTATGCTTCCATCTTATGGAAAATAAAAGACCACTCAAATGCGGATATTTTGATACCAACTTATTCGTCTTGAAAAATAGAACATTTGATAACATTGCGCCAATGTTGTAATTTAATTAATAAACCCACAATTAATGATATTATTTTTAAAATCGCTTACGGAGATTGTATGAGTAAGACAGAGAGAAAATACGTAAATAAAAATTTATTACAGATTCCACGAAGTAAGGATATAAGCGGCGATAAGAAATGAATAAATAAAACCAGACAGGGTTGAACTGACCTAATTTTACCAGTTAATTTTTATATGTTGTTTTTTCTTTGTAGTGTATTTGTTGGCATCGGTAACTCTAAAAAAAAAAGAGCATAGGGATGCGGAAAAGATTTTTTTATGTGCTAGATGTTAAATGTCTATTAACTGTTAATACAAAAATGCTTGTGAAATATGTGTAGGTAATGAACCCGACGTAAAGGGTGATACTAAAAGATAATGTATAATTCTTAAAGTATCCCCTTTTACGCGCTCCACCTTCCCCCCACAGGCAGCGCCTGAGGACCTCATTACTTTCTATCCGCGAAGTGTAGCTGAAAAAATTTTTTTTGGTTTTTATATTTTTTTGGTAGCTCAAGTCGCCTTTTTGCTTTATTAAATTTTTTTGATGGCAAAAGCCGGGTTTTGTTTAATTTTTGTATTTTTTTGATAGCCGAAGCCGGTTTTTGTGTTATATATATTTTGATGGCGATGAGTGTTTCTCCTTGCGTGACATAAAAAGCATTGTTAACTGAAATCTAATTTGCATCATTATATTTCTCAATGATTAGGTATAGTTCGATCAGCAGCGTCAAGTACAGTATTTAGTAATCTGGTTGATGGATATCTAATATTAGGTCGGTGTCTAGCATATCCTAAATACCAGATCACGCTAGCTACATGTGCACAACATCCAAGTGTTCGAGCTCCAGTTTTGCAAGTACAGTAATAGCCATCAATATGTCGAATCTCTTCGTTAGGTTCGATTTCTTCGTCATAACCTAATCGTGGACGAAATGCTATCCACAATTGATGTTTAGTAGCTTGCCTAAATCTGGAATAAACTCGAGCTCTCAGGAAACCTGGTTCTTCGCAAACAAAACACATATTGCGTCTTTGCAGTACACAATTAAACACACAAGAAGTCTCATCATTTCCTACATTATCCCTTCCAATGTCGGCCATACCTGTCTATAACAATTTATTAATATGAATAACCTCACCATTTTCCATATTTCTTTGCTGCAAATTATTATTCCCTCTACGATGGCGGGCGGCGTTCTGAAATCACTCTGGAAGATCGTTTAATTCCTCACATCGCCGAAATCCTCTAGGACGAACTCTATGTTCACAAACGTAACACTGCATTTTCTTAGTTTTTAAATACTTGACTTTAAAAAAACTCTAAATTGAATGCACACTTCTAACACACAGAGCGATTATTTATTAAAATTGGTTATTTGTAGTTAAAACTTGTTAGTCTACAATTAGATGGACACGCCCTTTTCTTTCATACTCCTATCACCTGTCGGGGACTCCCCACCTGTCAGGTATAAATATTTGTTCTTTAACGACTTTTATACAGAATGCAAATTACTTCTACGAATTGTTTATGAAATACGTGTTGGTCAGTTATTAAATGTATTATAATTGTACTATTATAATAGGGGACTACCTGAGTTAATCCATTTCCGCCTTTATTGGGGATTATACTGACCATCCAGGTGGATCATTGATTAATTTATCGAGAAGGTCATTAGTTATTAGACTTTATTTTTAAATCGTAATTCCCCTAGGAAATTCGGTGGTACAACTCGGCGATCCCGTTATAATATAAAAAACGTTAGAATAAACTGCTATTACAAAATGACAAACTTATGTAAAGATGTTAGATTGTCAATTGAGAGATGTACCTTTTTTACCTAATTTGATTGCAATCTATCATATCTTTATACAACTGAAAAATATAATCCTATTATTTTGTTTCGACGAAATGGGTATTCATCGTATGTACAACTATATTCACAAGTCCGACTCTGTTTCACCGCAGCAGGTGGAGTCCTATTGAATGGTTAGATTTTGTAATCGAATCGAAAATTTCTGACAAATGAACTGATTTTGTGGGTTTATTAATTAAATTACAACATTGGCGCAATGTTATCAAATGTTCTATTTTTCAAGACGAATAAGCTGGTATCAAAATATCCGCATTTGAGTGGTCTTTTATTTTCCATAAGATGGAAGCATAGTCCTTTATAAAATTCGTCAAGCAATTAACACAGCGAAACACGAAGTCACTGGGTTCTCACCCTCATTTTTAGTCTTTGGTAGACAACCACCTCTCTCAGGAAAATTTTATAGTGATTTTCATTCCGAGGACGATTATGAGATATTACCTGGAGATAGGAAATCTTATTCAGAAAATCTCCAAAATTTAGGAAACATTTTTGATGAAGTCAGGGGGAAGCTTCATAAAGCTTATGAGCGTAATTGTAAAGCATACAATCTTCGTAAAAGGGATGCCACTTTCGAAACTGGAGTGTTTGGCGTCGAAATAAAGTGCTCTCAAATGCAGCAAATCGTTTTACAGCAAAGCTTGCTCCCAGATACATTATTTCTATTGTGAAGGAAACACTATCTAAAGTAGTTTATGAATTGACTGATATGGATGGTAATAATGTTGGCCGCTGGCATATAAAGGACCTGAAAGCTTATGAAGGTTCAGAGTCCAGCGTTTCTGAGAGAAGTTTTTCCCCAGATGAATAAATTTTGTATATTTTGTATATACGGTATATCTATAGTTACACCCATAGTAACTTTTAGTTAAGCACAGCTGTTCATCGTGTACCTATTAACATTTATGAATTACATAAATATTTGGTAGGTATTGATTATTTACTGGTGTCTACAGCAATGGGGTTCGGTGTTAGGTAGTTTAATTTATAAATTTTTGAAGATCCATAAAAAAATTAAAATTCTAGATACCATTTTCTCTAGTACGATTTTATATGTTAATTTTGTATTTCAGTATACATTCAGTAGGGCATAATTTCTTGGCAAGTCTGTAACCGATTTTGACTTTTGCCGATTTTGACTTACCAATTTTATCCCCATATATATTTTTGGGCGTGTGATACGCGAAGATATCAAGTGCCATAGAATATTATGAAGCTCTCAGGATCTGTATATATTTCTTTATCAACAGTCTAGTTATCCATTTATGAGGTTATAATTAGGAAAATCATCTTGAGGATAAGGTTGCCTACATTGAAGTTAATTGGACATTTTTTTTCTTTGTGCATGCTATTAATATACTTATAGAAATATTAAAATGGTCTATTGTGATAGACAATTTTTTTTCGGAGGGGGGTGTATAGCGTTTCCTTTCTCTCACACTGTATATTTATTTTCACCATCACCTGTTCGCTCCTCAAGCACGGTCTCCTATCAAAACTATGCTTTGTTATTTGACTAGTCTCGTAGTCCTGGACTGAACAATTACATTATAGTCAGTTTGAATTTATTTACTAATCGTTCATTTATAATATTGTCACGGAAATGAATATTATTGTACGTACCTACCTAATAATTGTTATTTTTTATTCACGTTATTGTATTACTATGTATTTGTTTTCCATTGATAATATGTTTAGTTTCAGAGCCATTCGATCATAATTCATGGTGGTAATATTTTGTTTTCATTTGTCCAATTATAGGTTGATATTCAGAGAGTATACAATTATCAGCTGGTGCAGCGATCACATGATCACATTACCAATACGTATTCTAGTCCCTTTTTCGTACACTACCTATTCGCTCAGTGTGAACTTCGGTGTTCTCCAATATTTATTTTTGGTTCCGTGCATGTTCTATCCTCGAGTGAATGAGAGAGTTTATTTTCTACTTTCGAATATTGGTAACACCGATTGTCATACGATTTTCCGGCTCGTGGAGGTAAGAAAGAAGAAAAAGATCAAGGAGACGTCGAGGAAATCTGTCGTTCCTCATGGTGTCTCAATATCTTCAAGCTTTTTATATCTACACCATTCAGTAATTTAGTGATTTGAAATTGATGACTTTCAGTTTTTTGTGAACCCTCTGGAGTAAAGGGGTATGTATTTTTTGGTAATTCTATTCCGGTTTTTCCTTCACTTTTTTTATTTGACTCAACACGTGTTGGAATGGGTTGTCATTTTACCTATTTCACAGGGTTCAAGGAGAGGCTTACTTTAAGAACGAGGCCGACTCTCAAATCAAGGCCTATTTCTACTTGGGGGCCCATCTTCAAAGCGAGTTCAAATTGGGGCCTGCGAGTCTCAAGTCAACCCCTACTCAGTACCATGCTCAACCCTACGTTAATATGGGCTATCACCTAGATGTCTAGCTGTCTGGAATCTGAATATTCATACCTGTAACGTTACTGTTCACCGTTGGATATCTACATACAGAAATTACCACCATCGAAAAACGATCTGAAGGCAGATTATCTGAGAAACCATTAGATAAAGAGGTATTTTAAGTTTACCATTTTATGTAAATATTTTCATGCATAACTGTATATTACTATGTATCCGACGATTATATCTAGAGGTAATATTTGATTATATATTTGTTTGAATCTGATCAGATTTCATTCATAATTAAGTTTAACTAGTTATTTTGGATACCGTTCCAGAAATCACATTTCGACATTTTCTTTTGTCATTATAATATGACTGTATATATTTGTACATATTCATCATCATTGCTCATTTTGAAAAATAAAACATCATTGGGGTTTCTGACTATTATTTCATAATACTCTGTCTCAAATAATTCAACGGTTTCTGGATTCCATGTCAACAAAAATTTAGTGGCGCTCAAGGCATTGTAACTATCAAATTTTAATCATTGGAACCACGACCCAGTGCCGCCAGCATATTTGTATACAACACCCAGGATCGCCAGTCGGCTTTCGCCCGAACATCTCTGGTAAATAGCAGACGATATGGCAAATCGCTTGGGTAACTAACACCCGTGATCGCAAAAATGTTCGTTAAAAATCAGTCTGGAAAAAAGCGCCAAAAGCGGTAGGATTGATGTTAGTACAACGCAAACCAAACGATTAGTATTGATTCAGTACGGAGGTTTAGGTTTTAATATTTGATTTTGTGAATAAATAAAATATGAATTTGCAACCAAATTATGAATACAACATAGTTGATGACCACAGAGTTAGGACAACCTTATCTGATAAGGAAGAAATAGAAGTAACTACCTTTTATAATTCTTGAATACTTAATTGAAGCCGGTAAAAATGAGGCTATGTCCGGGTTAGGAATTTTATCACAAATGTGTACCTACAATGAAATTGCGTTGAGCGTTATACAGGGTCTGCTCAAATTTGATTAGAATTGGTTAAATTAGAATAGTTTGGATCAGATGGTTACGGCGTTAGTTTTGGTTAGTTTCGGTTGGATATAGTGATGCTTTAATTTTAATAACAGATAATAACATGGTCATAGCCATCATATTATCTATTTAAGTTGTGAAATTTTAGAACAGACTAGTACAAGATCTAGCGTGCTCGTTATTTTGGGTGTCTCAGAAACTTTTTATTCGATTTTTTTTGGTTTTGTAACGTCACATTTTCTCAAATTTGAGACACCCTATATATTTGATCCCACATTTAGTAACTTTAAAACTATTTTTTTATCAAGCGCAAACATTTTATCAAAAATATTTGCGTATAGAGTACTTTATACAAAATTCATAAAGAATGTAATTTTTCTTTTACAGAAATGGATGACAGATTATCAGAATACTACCAAAACAGCTTGGATCATACACAAAACTGTTCAAAACCCCATTAAGACCGCCAAGAAAAACTTATTTAAACGATGCTATTATTGCCATTTTAGTACCCGTGAAACCAAAATTTCTGAAACTAATCGAAAGAGAGCTCATGCATCGCGAAACATAAATTTTCCTGCCAAAATTATAGTCACAGTACATCGTATTCCTCCTCAATATTCCCGAGCAAATCACCCTAATATTATTGCTGAAAATTGGCCGTGTCTGATTGTATTTAATAATAATCACAATCACACAGTTGATAGCGCTGCTGCGCTATCAAAAAGACCCATTGCAAATGAAACCATTCAAGAGATTCTTCAATATTTTGAGAGGGGCCATCCAGTGTCATCGGCTTACCACAGTTTCTGTTTTTCAAAAATGGAGACACTTGGAAATGATTACGATGAAATGATGTCAGACAGACATTACTTTCCAACAAAAAATTATTTTTCAAATATTTGGAAAAAGTATTTTAAGGCATCATTTGGTGCTCGTTCTGGAAAAGATATGCTAGCTGCACTGGAAAAAAATTTGTCTTCTACTTCTACTTCTATATATAATTTTGAACAAATTTCAGAACATTACGTCGTTTCTCTATGCAAACCGATGATGCAAAGAGCAGCAAGTCTGCTAGTTCAAACTTCTGAAATATTATTTGTGGATGGCACTGGAAACTGTGATATAGAAAATCACAAATTATTTTTTTTTATAACGCAGTCTTCGGTTGGAGGTTTTTTCAGTTGGATGTGTCCTTACAACTTCTGAAAAACGTGAGGTGTTTGATGTGGCTGTAAAAAATTCAATAGAAATTATGCCCACAAAAATATGTCTTTTAGTTATTTTAACTGATGATGATTTAAAAGAGCGAAACGTGCTCCAAACATATTGGCTAAATGCGACATTGTTACTCTGCACATTCCATGTGTTAAAATCGGCCTGGAAATGGTTTTGTGCCTCAGGCAATAATATTGAGCGCGATAATAGACAAGATTTATACAGACTTTTTAGACAAATTTTAATGTCAAATCAAAGTGAGGATCAAGTTGAGTCCAACATTGCATTATTTTTTGAAAAAACTTCTAAGTATCCCAAATACCAAAACTATGTACAGAAAATGTTGGAAAGAAAAGAGGTTTGGTGTCTTTTTTACAGAAAATACTTTCTTACGCGTGGCTCAAATACCAACAATATGGTTGAAGTAGTATTTAGGCTTTTTAAAGATATACCGTTAGAAAGAACGTAAGCCTATAACCTTGTCCAGTTGGTAGATTTTATTACAACAAATTTTAACGCCTATTATAAACAAATATTATTAGATGTGGTTACCAACAAAGTAGATATTAGGAAATATACAGTAAATAATAAGGATGTTAAACCAGATAACATAAAGGAATTGAATAAATTTCAATATTCAGTCCTAAGTTCCTCAAGCTCTATCGAATATTATGTTGATATGCAAAGTTTTACTTGATCTTGCCCCGTAGGCTATACAGGGAAGATATGCAAACATCAATCAGGTGTTATAAAAAAATACAACATAACATCGGCATGTAATATCTTGTGTCAAGACCAGAAAATAATTTTATATAAGATAGCTACTGGCACGAACCCTCCTGACCAGTTGTTAAAACCACTGCTTTTAGTAAAAGAACCGGAATCCAGCACTACCTGTTTAACAAGAGATACAGATTGCGATAATGATTTTGAAGTGTGTGCGAATGACAACCCCATAGAGGAAGTAAATACCAGTGCTCTTATAAATGAGTGGAAACTATTTGCAACGAAATTTACATCCGATATCGAAAAAAATTTGAGGGATGACCCGGAAAACTTTCAAGAAGGAGTAAAAGTCTTTATTAACAGTTATAATCCGAATGTGAAAAGTTCCTCCAGCCTTTTAAGTGGCTTACATACTGCGTTTAAATTTAGGGGTACTAGCACCAAACGATTAATTAACGCTTCTCGAAAGGGCATGAAAATTTCTGTACAACCAACTACTATTATACGCAGAAAAACTAAATTTACAGGGAGAAGGCGATTCCAATCAGGAAGAAAACCGAAAAATGGAACTCAGAAACAGAGGTTAGCACCCCATGATTTACAAGAATGCGTTAAAGACAGTAAGTCCCTAGGCAGAGGGAAAATTGCTGAATAATATTTTTTATTCAAGGTACATACATACCTACTTCTTATAACTACCTATTACCTAGAATACATATTTTGTTAATTAAATTTGCAATAAAAGTGCCAAAATCTATTGAAGTTGTTTTATTCATTAACACATTACGCATACTTATAGCACTTTCAGAATTTGCAATCACGGATGCTATTTGCTAGACGGATAATGCGATATCGTCTGCCGTTTACAAAAGGGGTTAGGGCAGTTGAAATTTGCAATCACGGATGCTATTTAGTAAATAGGATTTCCGATATCGTATGCTCTTTACGGAAGAGGTTACGGCAGCGTTCGGGCTACAACCGAATCGCAATCATGGACGTCGTTTACAAATATGCGTGCCGCCAGACGAAGAGCTGCCGTTCGCTGTTTGGCAGAAACATTTTTGGCCATAATATTATAGCACAATCTTTTGTTATCCCGAGAACGGAATTTTGTTATTGATTTTTTTTAGGAACGGTGAATTACATCTGATTTGTTTGCAGTGTTGCCACGTTTTAAGTAAATTCTTAAGGTGTTTGTTTTCTGATAAGTTGTTATATTTTATGTATCTGCATAGTAAAATTATCTTTTTCAGTTGAATTGTGTCTGGTTACACAAACTGAAATATCTTACCGTTTGTATCTTGTTCAGTTGAATTGTGTCGAGTTACACAAACTGAAATATCTTATCTTACCTATTTTTAATATCGTTAATCAAGTGTTGCAGTGTTGCCAAAGTAACAATTTATCTTTAAACTCTCTTACTTTTTCTTATCTATATCGGTATCGGTATCCGCCAAAATAAACAGTACCGAAACAGAGAGTGCTGTGGAGTTGTTTATGTAATATGGATTTGTCATATTTGACTTAATTGTCATTAGTTGATATATTAATAGTACGCTGCAGTTAAATTTGATTTAAAAATGGTTCTAACAACAGAAGAAAAAGTGTTTTTGGTAGAGCATTATTTTCGTTCATACGGAAAATAGAATAATTTCTCGGGGAACAGACTTCGAATATCCTTCTCATTCACCTGATCTGACGCCACCTGACACATACATTTGGGGCATAATGAAGGACAAAATATTTCACTCGGAAAATCCGCCGGCGAATATTGCCGAACTACGGGAAAGAATACAAAATATTTTTCGGCAGTTACATCAACCACTTTTTATAAATATGTTTATTGACTTACAAAATCGATATGAAGCTTGTTTGCGTCGAAATGGTGAACATTTTGAACACTTACATTACAGAAATTAAAAATTAATTTTTATTTTTATTTTCGGTACAGTTTATTTTGACGGATACTGTATAACGTGCAGTGTTGCCAAATTAACAATTTATCGCTAAATATAAATATTTTGCAGTTCAGTTTTTTTGATAACAGAGAGATTGTGATGTGCTACAAAAAATTTTAATGACAATTTATGATACATTTTTGATCTTGATCAGTTATATATTTTGATACTTATACTTTTTATGGAGTTATTATGCAACATTTTTATTACTACGTATGACTTGTTGAAAATATAGTACGGTTTTGTTTATTTTAATTGACATCTATCGGCAATAAGTATTTGTTGTTTTTATACCTACAGTCGTTCACATACATACAGTTCCCATATCTATATTTCGTTGCCAGGCATTTATGTTCACTCGCTTTTGCTAGTGCTATATGATTAGTACTGTTGATTTAGATACCGTCTCTTATTCTTTTTCTCTCATTTTAAACATTTTCAAGATGCAGGCCAATCATTTAAAGTCACTTGAACTTTCGTATGAAATTCAAATCAGAAATATTCCTGTCCCGGATACTGTCGAACAGAAACGCAGAGTTTTAACAGGTCTTCTTGCTAGGGAAAATGCTTATAGAAGTTTTTCGTCCCCAGTCAATTCATATTCTTTTGAGGACGATATAGTGGAAGTTACAGAAACAATCAATGACTTAACAGACATTATCAATCAATTTAGTGGAAACAAAAATGAACCAGTATTTTCCAGAATCAATTCAAGACTGACACATTTGACAAATAGAATTAACAGATTAAATGCCGAAAGTAATGAACAATTACTAACACAACAAGCCTTGACAAATACGCTGATACCTTTAGAAGCTGACCTTGCGACAAAAACAACTCCCACCAACAATAGAACTGAAGACACTTTACCTTCAAACACATTTCCTTCCCCCACTCTTTCTGAAATCCCCCATCAAAAACATGATCCAGTTTACAAATGGAATGTTTTCTTCACTGGTAAAATGAATCACTTCATTTATTTTTGGATAAAGTTGAAGTCCTTAGACTTTCTAGAAGAGTTACAGAAAACGAGCTCTTTTTGCAGTCATGTGAACTTTTTAAAGACAATGCCTTCACATGGTATCTTAATAATCGTAGTAAATTTCAATCCTGGAAAGACATTGTTGCCAAATTAGGAGCTAATTTTTGCCATATAGTTATGAGACTGATTTAGAGTTAGAGATTTCTAATCGCACCATGGGTGCTAACGAACCAGTTGCTGTATACTTATCTTCAATGATAGGATTATTTAATCGCTTGTCTAGTGTTTTGTAGGAACCTTTTACCTTCTTTCATATCGTCATTAGCACTTCATAACCCCCAAACAGTTGACGAACTAACCGAGTTGTGCAAAAGAATTGAGGAATCCCGTGTTTGGTCAGACAGATATAGATCACCATCTTATAATAATCCTAGATTGCTCGAACCAGATTATCATGCCTTTATGTTGCCTCCTCGTCGAATCAAAGACAAAGAACTCCCGCAAACGTTTCAGCATTAACTTCCTTGGTTTGTTGGAATTGTGACAAAACTGGTCACTCATATTCTCAATGTTTCTCGCCCAAATCTATCTTTTGCTAGGGTTGTGGTGCAAAAAACACTACAAAACCAAAATGTCGTAAATGCATTCAAAAAAACTCAAGGCAGACTGGTCCACGGAATCTGGCCACTGTGTCCAGTCAAGCACAATCAACTACATCCCAGCCAGAAAACCCCAGAAGACAGAACAGACCTCAAACAGATCTTCAAACAATCACAACCCACCAACATACCAAAACTAACTTTTTCAACTTCCGCTGCTGAATGGCAAAATTATCTTATCTTTGTTAAATGTTTCCTAACGTCCAATCATTCTAAAAATACAGACAAACCATTACCTTCACCTATCGAACGAATTAAAAATACCGTACCGAACACTAGCGACATCCAGAAAACTAAAGATAATGACAAAAACTTCTCGATTACTAACAATACAACTCCCGTACCTGTCTGTGACATGCCAGTTGCCTTACCTTCAATACAGCCAAGCACTGTTTCAATCTCCAGTAATACTTGTCCCTTATTTGCAAAAAAACCTAATGATAACAGACCTTACCTTACCGTGAACATTTCAGACCTACCCGTTTTAGCTATGGTCAACACAGGCAGTAACTCTACTGTTCTTGGAAATCAGGGTTTCTCTTTGTTGCATTCCTTACATTTACCTATACAATATGACTCTTGTTTAAATATTACCACCGCTGACGGTGTACCTCAACAATATATGAGCTATATTTCCGCACCAATGACAGTGAATGACATTACAAAGACAATCAAAATCTTGATAATGCCGTCATTAACTCATAACCTTATCTTAGGAATGGACTTTTTGAGATTATTCAAAATAGACATGAGTTTTCATGACTTGTCATACTCATTATTATCTTCCATGTTATTAACACAATACGATCTGCTTCTACTCTCTCTATTGAAGAAAAAAACAAACTTGAGCAAACTGTAAGCTTATTCTCTTCTCTTTCCCCTCCTGACCGAATTGGTCAAACGAATTTTGTCGAACACGATATCGACA
This sequence comes from Lochmaea crataegi, assembly GCA_947563755.1. Classification (NCBI taxonomy): domain Eukaryota; kingdom Metazoa; phylum Arthropoda; class Insecta; order Coleoptera; family Chrysomelidae; genus Lochmaea; species Lochmaea crataegi. The sequence continues at coordinate 29,331,846 of OX387431.1, read as the reverse complement.
CTGGTGATGCAAAACCGATTGCACAACGCCAATATCCTCTATCCCCAGTCATGCAAGGAATTTTAGTAAAAGAAGTCGATGAGATGCTACGATTGAATGTCATACAACCTTCGAACTCCCCTTGGTGTTCACCCCTTTGGGTAGTCAAAAAAAAGTCTGGAGAATGCCGCGTCTGCTTCGATGGCCGAAAGCTGAATAAAGTTACTACTCCTGATTCCTATCCCATGGCTCAAGTAGACGTCATTCTTAGCAAACTCCGAGACGCTAAATTTCTTACCTCCATTGATTTGAAAAAAGCCTTTCTACAAATATCCCTTACTGAATCTTCTCGTCCCAAAACTGCTTTCGCTGTCTATGGCTTAGGTTTATTTGAATTCACGACCACTCCTTATGGTCTAATTAACGCCCCCAAAACTATGGCACGTCTAATGGACATTGTTATAGACCCTTCTTTAAGGCCCTACTGTTATTTGGATGACATCATTATTGCTACCCCTACCTTCGAACTTCATTTAGAAATACTTAATAAGTTATATCTTCGTCTTAGAGAGGCAAACCTTACCGTAAATTTTCAAAAATGTGAATTCTGTCGAGATTCCCTTGAATTTATTGGTTTTGTAGCTGGTCTTCGAACACATGCAGACGAGGTTTCCGCTATCCTTAACTACCCTGCTCCCAAAAACACTACCGAAGTCAAAAGACTTATTGGCTTAATTGGCTCGTATCGTCGATTCATCAAAGATTTCTCTGCCGTTTGCTCCCCAATAACTGACCATCTTCATGGCAGAAAAAAAAGGAAAACCAATTTCTTGGACCCCTGAGGCTGAAAACGCCTTTATCGAAGTCAAAAAACGACTTACTTCTAGCCCCATTCTTGCAAGCCCTGACTTTTCAAAAGAATTCATTATACAGACTGACGCTAGTGACACCGGACTTAGTGCAATCCTATATGAACAATGTGATGGTATCGAATACCCTATCGCATATGCAAGCCGTACATTGAACAAAACCAAGAGAAAGTACAGTACCACTGAAAAATAACTTTTAGGCGTAATTTTTGGTGTAGAAAAATTTAGAGGTTATGTGGAAGGAACTCATTTCACACTCGAAACTGACCATTCATCCTCACAGTAACTATCAAAACTTTCTAACCCCTCTGGACGTTTAGCTCGTCTTTCACTCAGACTATCGCAGTTTGATTTTGAAATCAAACATAGAAAAGGAACCACTATGGTTGTCAGTGATGCACTTTCCCGTTCATTTCCAGATGTTTCAGTGATTGATGTCACTACCTTCAAGCTAGATACTTGGTATACCGCTATGATTGATAAAGTCAATAATAATCCCGAGTCATTCCCCACTTTTAAAGTAGAAAATAATGTCCTCTACAAACATGTCTTCTCCCCAAACCCTATATCTAGTAATTTATCCAATTGGAAAATTGTAGTCCCTACCCCAAACAGGATTGATGTCCCGAAGACTTATCATGACGATCAAACTAGTGCACATCTCGAATTTCTGAAATCTACTATTGGCCAAAACTTAGAAGCAGTGTATCTCGTTATATCAATAAATGTCCCGTTTGCTCTTCCTGCAAAACCCAAAATGCAGACAAATTACAACTCATTGACGACCTACAAACCCTCCCCAAACTTTTTATTGATGTTCGCAAAAAAATCAAGCAAGCCCATGACAGAAATACAAAGTATTATAATTTACGAAAAAGAGATGTAGAATATCATGTCGGTGACCGCCTATGGAAAAATAATTATGTACTTTCATCCAAAAGTGATAACTTAGCAGCAAAATTTTCCCCTAAATTTATTCCATGTATTGTCCATAAAGTGATTTCTCGACTTGTTTATAATCTCAGAGACCTTTCGGGTAATGATCTTGGAAATTGGCATGTTTCAGATCTGAAAAACCAATTTATTGACGTTGACGAAAACCTTCCAGATGACTTAGACAATGAACAAGACAATAATATTTACACAGTCAATCTAGTATAACCCTATTGCCCACTAATTCCTTTTCCTATCCCGCATTTCATTCATTCCGTTCGAAATGGATTTTATGTCATTCAAATTTTTGATTCCTGTTGTCAAGTACCTAAGTTTTTGCTACCTGAGTTTTTTTACCGTTTCACAAACAAATGATAATTTTGCTTTTTATAACTAACGTAGAGTCACTTACTTCAGAAACCGTTTCATTCTCTTGGAGTTTCGCTATCGTTCTTCTAAAAAACGGTACAATTGAGTTTTAGTTGACAATTATCATTATTATTTCCGTTTTCGTTTGCTTCCTTACTTTAGGCAACCGCGTCATTCTCTTGGAGTTTCGCTATCGTTCTCCTACAAAAACGATACACTTGATTTGTTTTTTTTTTCACTTCTCTTTCCGTTTTCTTTCTTTTAGGCAACCGTGTAGAAAAGGAAGTAGACCAAGCTACATTGGAGTTTATACCGTTCTCCGGACAAAACGGCTCCTTTTCTTATCCCGCATTTCATTCATTCTGTTACAAAACATAAAAATACCGGCTAGACACCGTGAGAGCTCTCCATTGCGGAAATGGATTTTACGTCATTCAAATTTTTGGTCCCCCTTTTTGTTATATGTCTTTTTGTTGCCCCCAGTTTTCCTACCGTTTCTCAAACAAATAAATGGTAATTTTGCTTTTTATAACTAACGTAGAGTCTTGATTGACGTACCGTAAGACGTTAGGCCCCAATTGGACTGGGTTGGCCTTTGCTGAATGGCGGATTGCGCTCGGTTTACAAACACAATAGGTTTGAAAAATGACTACTTGGTCGCTCTATTTCTTCACCTGGGCTCCTATAGCAACCTCTTCCTTTCTCTTGCCTTCATTGGCAGTACTTCCTTAGTTTTTAGTCGTTTTTTATCTTGTTTAACCAAGTTGGCCACACTTTTATAGAGTTCTGGACCGATGTACCGTATTCCCAGACAGGGTCATGGGTGTAATTTTAGTCATAATACCTTTGTTCGATTTAACAAAGAGAGCATATCAACGGACTGAATGCATGTAGCTGGATTGACTTTCGGATCGATGACCAATGGCTACTGTGGACGCTAACTGGCAACCTCACCGAATGTCGATCGGGCGCTGTTGTTTCTGCCCTCTTCCTGTGCTCTCGGCGTATAAACCCGAATACCTTTTTGTCTGATCACGTAATAAGAATATATCGTCTTTCTTTTTATAATGTCGCCACAAACTATTCCTACCCACACATACAATTATTACAATTATGCAGGGTGGGTACTAGAAGTTACGAATTCTTAATACAGTAATACACAAGAAATTGTACATTAACACGGGAAGTTAATTCCAAATGATTTTCTACATGACATGGATAATCTTAAGACAGACAAGTGCGTTAAATTACAATTTTTTCAAATATTTCAAACTTTTGTTGTATATATAATGAGATATATACATAGGTACACATGGTTTCACAAACAAAGGGTAGAAAATTTTTTCAAAATGTAGTTAGCACAATCTGTTGAAAACATAAAATATTAGCTAGTCAATAGAAACGAAATTTATACGTTGAATAACAAAGTCAGTTACACGCCAAGATAAAAATATACACAATGAAAGGGTGTCGTTTTATTATTTATTTTATTTTTCAAGTATATCGGGAAGCATATTGTCCAAATAAAATGTCTGCAGCTTAGAAAGCATGTTATGCCAACATTGTTCATCCCTTCCTATTTTCTGGATAGACATACCCAGCGGTGTCCAAACTATAAAATAACAATATTTGGCTTTGGTTATTGCAAGCTGGCCTTGTATTTGATAGTAATAATTACTATTCAGTTTCAAGTGAATTTCGTCGTTTTCATCAATTTCCAAATATTTGATATTTTTTTCCGTAACTGCTTCTTTTGGTGAAGGTATATTTATATGCAAGGAACGGGCACTTAATTTCTATTATTTTCCTTTGTTCAGATATACCATCGGGACTAGCTGCTAAATATGGATATCCTTCCAAAATAAATAAACCACATTCATTCACAGTTATTTGAAATTCGTTTTCAAATTGCCTTTTAGCTATGTCCTCGTGGTCATTTCCCCATTCTCTTGCTGCGCTACCTTTAAACTGACTAGTTAAGTTAGTTAGTTAGTAAGTAGCCAATTTTTTTGGATTTGTTGTTTTTCGTTGTTTGCACACGCCAAATCGAGACGCTGTTAATCGATATGCCCTTTCTTCATTCCAAATTGGATTTGTGGATTGCCCTCTTGTTATAATTTCTAACAATTTCTTCCGTAGTTTCCGTTATATGGGTTGAATATTCTAGTTTTAATTGTTTCATGATTTCTTCATCCGCTACCTCTAATTCCTGGTCACCGTAATCAGTATCAGCGGGTGCTGATGACAGTTTAATTCTCTTTCTTGGGAACAGCTATCTACGCTTCAGGTTACGCAACCTCTTTTTTGTTTTGTTTATAACAAATTTCCTAGTATGTGTCCTGTTAATTGCCTATGAACCAAATTATAAAACTCCTCTTTGGAATTATAGTGTAAAGCAGCTTCTATACACCTTGTATCGTAGCTATTTTTCACTGAAAAATTTATTCCCCCATTACCCCCAACATATTTTGCTATTATGGAGTTATATGACTCTGCGGCATTATTATTCATATTCAACAATAAATTATGAACATGCTTCTGCAACCGATTTGCACAAACCAAAATACCTATCATCTTTTGCTCGTCCATGGATTTGTTTTCTTTTCGATGATGGTTTACGGCGGTTTTTATTCCAGCTCGCAGTTTCATTATATTTGATTCTAGGCATTTTCGCATGGATCGCCGACTATCAATTTCTTAGAACTTATTCTTTTTTTGCAACCTCCCTCAGCCGAGTGCAGTAGTTCCGCAGCAAATGGTTTGTACATTCAATTTTACTAATAGGAAACTGATATCCATACGGCCTTTCTACGCATAATTTTTCATGGACACTGTTATTCGAATGGTTCCAAAAATAACATAATATCCTGTAGGTACCTATAGCCCGTTCAGTATTAAAACCGTTGCACGTCACATCTGTCATAACTGTACTATGTTGCCAAGCCCTTGAAATAATATGAGAATCTAGTATATGTCAAATGAAGTTTATCAAATATTCTAGGTTAGGTTTAGTTATTGATGGATATTTCGTGCAAAGAAACTTCGACTTATTTTAGTTACATACAGAGATGTTACATATAAAACTTTAATTTGTATGTTAACCGTACAGCACTAAGAATTTCTTATTTTAAAAACTATGGAATTATTTTTGCACTAAAAAGGTATGTATGGAATAGATAACACTTTTATTTGTATGTTTATACCACACACTTAATTAGTTAGAAGTTATGGAACTATTCTAGTATTTAAAATGCATGTATATATAGTATCAAGGAAAAAATATTATCTAATATAATTTTTAGGTTACAATTACCTAAGCACATGTTGGCTTCTAAAATGTTGTCACTACAATATGAAAGATTGATGTAAGGTTTACAGACAAATTATAAATAAAAAAGTTCTGATAACCTGGATCTACCTCCTTTTTAAAGGTAGGCAATTTTATTTTATATTTTGTTGAAATAAATCTTACATTTTTTTTAGAAAAGCCGGGATGTGAAGCTTTAGTGTGTAGGTCATTCTCAACAAGGAAAATCACCCTGAGATATATGATCATTGATCATAGCAAAAGAAAATTGTGCAGCAAGCACCACCGCAGCTCAGAAAAGGAGAGCAAATCCATTCTATTCTCCGAGTGAAGGTATATGCAAATGATTGACTAAATCGTAGCACTGAAATCAATACATATTATAATTATCAGTATATTGGTGAATTATTTATCACTCCATCATCTTCTAATCAATCCAAATTTATATTTACTATTTTGTTTTAGCTCTCCAGCATCTACCGCAACTGAAAGTATTGCTAATAAATGATTGATCGAATGAGACCTTTCAATTCAATAAAAACTATTAAATTAATTCTTTGTAGTTTTTATAAAACTCTGTGATATACACATGTACATTTAGAAAATGCTGCCTGAATTACTTATTTTGAATATCATGATTAAAATAAAATAATAAATAATGCCACCCCAATTTTTATGGAATTGTTTTATTAAAAAGAAACATTGCAAATTTATAAATTAGTTACTACACCGAAAAGTTTGTAATACTACTTTTTTAAATAAGGTAGAACAATAATTGTCAAATAGAAATCTTTCAAATTTGAGAGGTTCACGGACAAACCAATTCCAACCCGCAACTTCTGGAATGCATCTATCGGCTTGCTTGGCAGTAGCCAGTATTAACTCAATAGGATTTTTAAAAAGATGGTACGTAATACTTTGTGACTATACTGTTCTATCATATCCACAATGTATTTTGTTGGGGGGTTTGTTTCTGAAAAAAACATTTATTCAAATAACCAATTCTTTTCTTTTCAAATATACCTATATTATTATTTTTGTAAAAATAAAAGTAAAACAGCATCTATTGTCTATTAGGTATAATTTGAAGTAAGAATTTTGAATGTATTAAACTAGTTGTGTAGTCTTCTGAATTCTAACATATAATTTGCTATATCAGGGTTCAAATATAGTTTGTATCTACTTACTAGGCTGTAATATAAATAAGCTCATCTTCAACATTTGTTGATTGAATTCTATATTGTGTCATTAACCTAATATTATCGAAAAGCATTGTCCATAATTTATTATAGGTTCAGAAAGATTCAATAGTAAGTAATTGGTTTTCAAACCATTTAAAAACATGTTCTTCATTCATTTTCCCATGATAATAACTCAACTGAGATTCATATAAAAATATACTTTCTGCTTCATCAATATAACCATTTTCATTCTCAGCATGTAATACAAAATACCTAGAATAAAAACAATTTTGCATTCTAAAATTTTACATTATCATTGTAACATACCTTTTGACATGAACAGCCTTACAGCACCATTTTGGAAAATTCAGGATTCATTAATAAAAACAAATTTATACAGTGGTTTATTTTTGTTGAAAGTTCCAAAAGTCCTCTTTGTGGATGTGTATCATATTTTAGTAAACTACTCAGGAACATTCTACATTGAATAATTATTGTTCTTCCTTCAATTACTGTAGTAACATTCCTAAAGTGACATGATTATCTATAAAAAATGTCCATGTATAATTGCCAAGTATTAAGAATAATGTAACAGAATATAATAAAAACAGTTGATTGGGTATAATATTGAACTTATATATACTTGCTTCATAAACGCTGTAAATAGTATCAGGAGTAAATGCATCAACTATTGCAGTATTATTAAGTTTCATTTATACATTTTTTTGGATGTGACTTCAACTTTGATAACTCATTACTGCTTGTGAAAAATTACTCACAGTTCTTTGCAGTTTTTGTCACAACATAACCCCAAAAATGTCAAGACGTCAACTGAACCTGAAATAAACCATTTTAATCGCGGCAACAACGCGCATTTTTGCCAACATAAAAAGTTTTTATTAAGACTGACGCTAGTTTGAGTTTAATATTTAATTAACCTATTAGCTGTATTTGATATGAAATTAATTACGAAACCTTTCTTTGAACATATATTTATATTCTTTAATACAATGCGACCTACAAATTTCAACATTTATTGAGTTTAGAGAGGCTTAACATAGTGATTGACAGAGGATTGACAGCAGCAATCGAATGACATGATATAAACGAACGTCTTTTTTTCGACAATTTGATGACGTGCAACGGTTTTTGGACTGAAGGGGCTATAGTTAACAATTGACTACCCGTTTTAAAAAAGTATCAGATGATTTTCATTATATCGTGAGTCAAAAGTCTTACCATCTGTTAGTGTTTTCATTTTTTTCTCTATCTGTATTTATTAAATCATCACTTTTTTGACATATTTTTGCATATAATACTGCATATTTCATTTAAAACAGTGCATATTTTCTTCATTTGCAGTGAATATAAATGTGCATATTTTTTCAATTTTTCTTGAATATAAATCCGCGTTTTATTATGACAATAATATATTTCATTTAAAACAGTGCATATTTTCTTCATTTGCAGTGAATATAAATGTGCATATTTTTTCAAAATTTTTCTTGAATATAAATCCGCGTTTTATTATGACAATAAAATGAGTTCATTCATTAATTCAGAAGAATTTGAAGGGGATCGTATACTATTTTGAATTCTTTTCCTTTTCATATTTTTATTAGGATACTTTGTATTTCATCATGGATGCCCCATTCAATATTCTTTTAAAATTATAAATGATAAAAATTCATTTAGCTCTAGCTATACTATAACATCCTCACCGATTCCCATAATTTCATTGAAAATCAGTATTTATGTTACTTTTAAAAATCTCTCATCAATTCATCAATAAATCCCTACATTTCTCAATATTAAACTGTGATTTTCGCTGATATCGCACTCTTAGCATTTCCTTTAATGAGGTTGATGTATTGGTGTGGTATCAACGTAGTCGCTAGTCCAGGATTATGCTCTCAGTGATTCTGGACGAATAGCATCTACCTTGTACTGATGAGGCGCAAATACGCCGAAACCGGTCTACAAGTGATGTTATTCCTTCTAATCACAAACCAGAATGGTTGCTTCTATCTTGCAGATATACTAACCCCGTTTACTTTAAAAGTGTAATTCAATGTCTGTCGGTGCATATAGCACGAGAAGTAGTTGTTGCTTCTTAGTGAACGGTTCTTTGAAGATTATTTTTCAAATTTTGTAAAGCGTTATAATAGTATTGAACTATAATTTTTTTATCACGCTTTACTAAAATATGACAATTTTTTACAGGTAACTGCAATTAAGTAAATGTGAATTTCGTATTCACTTCTTGATATTTTGGTTTTTTTTATCACATATAACTGTCATAAATGTATTACTATAATTAATGAATATACTAGGTATATTGATTTGGTAATAGTAGTTTGTGCAACTAGTGTGGATATGATGACCATATCGCACGAGGACGAAGTTTGAGCACGACGCAGTAGGCGGAGTGCTCAATCGTCCGAGAGCGATATGGAAAATCCACACGAGTCGAACAGTATATTTTTTCTACGACCCACTTAAGAAAAAATCTAGAAAATAAACATTTTATTAAACTATAATATAACTTCAAATTAAAAATTTTTAATAATTTTACTATTATTATTATTATTTTATTATTATTTAGTAATAAAATTAAATTTAAAAAAAAAATTCCCAACGGGGAATCGAACTCGGATCTACCGCGCAAGAGGCTGGGATACTTACCACTGGACTACTGACGAATATAATACTAATCATCTATCTATAACGTCAAATGTATTACATAAAAACTGACATTTGTCAGGAGTACTCTTGAATATTTAATTTATTCTGTTTCTATACGTTATACGTCTCCTTTGCGGCTAAGCGAATATCTGGTGGAAAATTATTTATTGATTCATCACTGGAATCACTCATTTTTACTAATATTTTTCTTAAAAACTATAGAAATATTTTGACAAGTTATTTTGACGTTTCTATGAAATTGAAAAAATATTAGTGGGCGGGTACTAAACGAAAATGCTGATTGGTGGATTTCATATGCGTTCTAGGATGTATATCAAATCATATCCGTTCAGTTAACCGGAATGGCCTACATTTACATTCTGTAAATTGTGCAGAAAATGGATAATATACATGTGGGTGTAGAAAAAAATAGTTTCTTGTCGTCAGTAGTCGACCCAACTTTCCCCTACAAGACTCATCACACTGCCGATAACGAAGTAGACACGTGCATGCATACCATGTTTCACTTTTAAGTTTCAGTAATTTTTGAAGAAAACAATCAAACTTATTGTCAATTTTTTGAGTTTAATACTTAACTGATTTTAAAAATTTAAACAGTTTTAAATTCCGAAAAATAATGTCTATGCTTTGATGGGATGAATTTTCTAATTTTAATTTTTTTTAAATTCACATTTTTCAAGTTTTTGTTTTTAACTAAAACTGATTCGAATTTTAAAAATCGAACGCCATCAAAGCATAGGTATTATTTCTGTGAATTCAAAAGTCTTTCAATTTTTGGAATCGGTTGAAAATTAAGCCCAAAAAATTTACAGAAAGTTTTAGTAGTTCCAGATATTATTCGAGAATCCCCTTAATATGGGACATATAATGTTGGAAAGCTTTCAGTAAATTGAACATTTTTTACTTTGAAACAACTGCCTTCCTTTTTTTAATCTGAAAAGCTGACCAACATAATGTGCCATTACATTCAAGTTCCTACATATCCCTGATCCACCTGTACTTCTAGGTAAGCACAGGCCCGAGGATATAACCCCAAGCCCTAGGCAAGGATACAACCCCAAGACCTAGGCTATAATTTAAGCCCTAGGCAAGGATATAACCCCGGACACAGCAGTTCAAATCAAGACTGTCTACCTATCTTCTTCGAGATCTTCTCGAGACTCCGTAGAGGCAAGACCTGTCTATCTTCTTCAGGAAACCACTTCATATAAGCTAAGTACCTATAAAAGTACAAATTCCTCACTGTTCATTTCCTGTGGCAGAATAATTTATAAATTTGTTTTTAAATCTGTTTTTTTATTTTTTTTTTCTAAATCCTCAACTATAAAAGTTGAGGGAGATATCGCCCGGGTGTAAAATTTTAATGTTCTGTTCTTAAGTAATTTTTTAACTTTTATCTAAATTTCACAAGGCGTTTCTACCTTTTCCGCCTTAGTTTTTTTAATTACTATTTTTTTATCAACGTCAAAAAGGTAGTTACTGAATTTAATTCTATTCTATTAGTACCTTAAGAGAGTCACATCTACTCCCGCTATTTAGCCGAGCTTGTTGTGTATTTACATACGTGAAAGTGATAGAATTCATTTAGTGACGCGCATCTATTACTACCTTGAGAAAGTCACATCTACTCCCGACATTTAGCCGTGCTTGTTTTGTATTTACATACGTGAAAGTAGAAGAATTCATTTAGTGGCGCGCCTCTATTAGTTCCTTAAGAGTCACATCTACTCCCGACATTTAGCCGCGCTTTCTGTGTATTTACAAACATGAAAGTAATGGAATTCATTTAGTAGCGCGCCTCTATTAGTACCTTAAAAGTCACATCTACTTCCGCTATTTAGCCGCGCTTGTTGTGTATTCACATACGTGAAAGTAATAGTATAGGTACGTTTTGTGCAATATGGTACCTAGCAGCTATAACGCTCTAGTTATAAAGGGATGTTAAGGAAATTGAAGGGTAGAAATAAAGATATCAAACACCCTTTGAATATCTCAGGGTTAAGGAAGGGGTTCTTAAGGGGGGCAAATAACACTATCGCGTTATGTAGATATGTGATTTATAAAATAAATACTAGCGATCGACCTCCCAGGTGGTAGGCCATACAGATTACAAGTAGGTATTGTTAGGTACTCACAAAAAGGGGCTCTGAAATGAGGTTACTGGAAAAATGTGGTCTCTCCATGGTGCAAACCACCGATATACTTTAACTTCAACTATCACAGTTGAAGGGTGACGTATGTCTAAAATGATGGCCACGTGCAAATTCCAGAGAAGGTTAGCTGAATCAGAGCTGAATTTAATAATTAAAATATACATGAAATGAAGGTGAAAATGAATATGAAGCTGAAGATGAAACTGAAGATGAAGGCCTGAAATAGAAATAAACGTAAGCAAATGATATTGAGCCAGTATTCAGAATATTATCTCATCGAAGTGAGTGGTCGACAAACTTACCGTTGATGTTGGGTGGCCTTTAAGTTGAACAAGACAAGTTGAGGTAATTACAATTTATTTTAAAAAGAATAGATCCAACCCACTGGTTGAGTTTCCAGTTCTAAGGAACCTTGGAAACGTTCCTTTTAAAGCTTCTTGTAAATTACAAAAAAATCCGTTACTTGAACGTTAGGTGCTCTTCGCTAGCATCCAAAAAGCAAAATGAGACAAACTCTCTCTTCCCTTGTTCACAACCTGTCTTGAATGGTTGGTTCTTTTCCTTTACCAGTAGCTTTTAAGAGTTCAAAAGATATGTAGATGTGGATTTACAAAGATGGAAAAGGATAAAGAATGTCATGACTTTGTACAACCTCCACTTTGTTAATCAGTGATTGATTATCAGTCACATCTGATTATCAATCAATTAATTTGATTTAATCTTCTTAGACTGACAAATGTCAATTTAACCTATATGATACCAATGTAAACATTGGAACTTTTGAGAAATATATTGTATTTTTACAACTAAATACCTTATATTCTGAAACTGATAGTGTTCGCAACCATTACTTAAGAATAATTTTCTATTTGTACCTATATTTTTAGGGAATTGAAGTGGATACGAAAGTCTGGAGGATGTACTTCTGAAGATGTGGGATATGAAAAATTTAAAAGAGGAAATGTAGGTCAATTCCGAATGCTAAGTAAAAGTAGTATGATCAGAATACAAAATAAACCCAAATAAGTCCTAATATTTATTTCTTTTTACTATAATTTGTTGGTAAAGTTTGGCATACTGAGTAAGTGTTTGTATTTGACTTTTTACCTGTAACAACACCCCCTTTTCCCAAGAAGAAGTTTTACTTCCCAAAAGGAAAACTTCGTTGAAGAGTAATCCACCCGTACTACCTTTTTTCTGTATGAGACTAAGTGAATCAAGGAAAAAAATTTAAAACTTATAAGCTAATAAAAAAAAATAAAATGACTAAACTAAATTAGTCCTCATCACTCTCATCTGGAGGATGAGCCTTCAAATCTTTGGCGTGCCACACACCAATCCTTATCATCTCGGTCTTTCAATAAGTAACTCCTTGGGGAAATAATTTTGGTGATGGAGGATGGTCCCGAAAACTTTGGAGCAAGTTTAGCCGTTATGTTATTGGCCTTGTTCGATAAGGTGTAGGTTTTCTTCCAAACTTGTTGGCCAACTACATACTTATCTGGTCTTCTCCTTAGGTCGTATACCTGCTTACTCCGCTCATGAGCTCGCTTAAGGCGTTTACTCACGTCGTCATACACCTTCTCTAATATTTTCGAGCGTTCTTCAGGATTGATAGGGTTATCTGATAGTGGATAATGTGAGGGATTTCGGCCACGGACATTTACTTCTCGACCAAACATTACAAAGTTTGGAGTGAAGTTGGTGACTTCATGTTTAGCCGATCGTAAAGCCCAAGCTACCTTAGGGAGATATTTTTCCCATGTCTTGTGGTTATCTCTCACATAGGCACTTAGCATTGTCTAAAGGACACGGTGCATTTTTTCAACAGGTGAGGCCTGAGGATGGTAATTTACCAGATAACATAATTTAATATTATATTCATTCATCTTAGAAACAAATGTTTTGTTTTTAAATTGAGAGCCATTATCCAAAATTATTCGAGATGGAGTACCGAATACCATAAATACTTGGTCTTCAAGAATTTGAGCAATTTTATCTCCAGTGTCGGTACGCATGGGAAAAAATAAGACATATTTTGAGAAACTATCACAAATGGAGAATAAGTACGTGTATCCTGAAGAGGTGCGGGGTAGTGGTCCTACAAGATCTATGGACAGTAAGTCCCAAGGCTGAGTCACGGTCGGAGATTGACTTAGCATTTGTCCTGCTGGTTTCATCTGCAGTGGCTTAGTGCTAAGGCAGACATGACACCTTCTGATGTATCTAGCGACGTCTGTCCTCATCTTCGGCCAATAAAAGTGGGCAGAAAAACGCCCTAGAGTTTTAAAAACTCCTAGATGACCACAGGTAGGTGGATCATGATGGTCTTGTATGATCTGTTTCCGCTTCTTTTTGGGGATCACTTCTAGCCAATCATCGATTTCATTTGTAAGGTTAGGGTAGTTTTTCTTAGTCAAGCGGTAGAGTCGTTGATTTTCAACTCTCCACAACAGATACTTAATAGGGTCGCGCTCTACTTTCTTCATTATAGTATTATAACATTTATCTAAGAGGAGGGTAGGATGATTATTTTTGGGATTATCTGCATGATGATCGACAGACTCTACTGCAGGTACTGATCGAGAAAGTGCATCGGCGATGACTTGATCTTTACCTTTCCGATGTACGATAGTGAAATAAAACTGCTGAAGGCGCATACTCCATCGAGCGATTCTTCCAATGGGATCCTTGATCTTGTATAGCCATTGTATTGCATGATGATCAGTCCACACCGTAAAATGTGTTCCTTCGAGGTAGGGACGAAGTTTTTCCACTGCCCATATCACGGCTAGACATTCTTTCTCGGTGGTGGAATACTTTCTCTCTGCCTTTGTCAGTGAACGGCTCAAGTAGCAAACGACTTTTTCTGTCCCATCCTGTTTCTGAAACAATACCGCACCAAGACCAAAATCCGAGGCATTGGTTTGAACAATAAACGGAAGTTCAAACTGCGGACAAGAGAGGATTGGAGCTGAAACCAAGTGGTTCTTGATAGCATCCATTGCGTTCTGACACCCTTCATCCCACACAAACTTTTTATTCTGGTTAAGAAGTGTCGAAAGTGGTGCGGTGAGGTTCGAAAAATCGGGAATGAAACGTCGATACCATGATGCTACTCCAATTAAACGGCGGACCTCTGTCACTGTTTTTGGCACAGGTATCCTAAGGATGGCATCCACTTTGTCTGGATCTACCAACAAGCCTGTTGAATTCAGTACATAACCCAAGTAACGCAATTCGGATTTGCAAAAGTTACACTTATCTTTGTTAAGAGTCAATCCTGCCTCAGTAAGTCTTTGCAAAACTTTTCCCAGAACATCTAGATGTTGTTCAAAAGTAGACGTGCATATGATGATGTCATCGAGATACACGAATACTTTTCCAGATCATACCCGAGAACCCTCTCTACAAATCGTTGCCACGTCGCTGGAGCGTTATGCAACCCAAATGGCATGCGCTTGAATTGGTATAACCCGCGAGTGGGAACTACAAAAGCGGTCAATGGTCGGCAAGATTCGGCTACAGGAATTTGCCAGTATGCTGCCTTAATGTCTAGCGTCGTGAGGAACTTTGCGTCTCTGAGTTTGTCTAAGGTGGCAGAAACAAACGGTAGAGGATAGGCATCTCGCTCACTAACCTCATTCAACTTTTTATAGTTAACACAAAATCGGTAAGTGTTATCAGGCTTTTTAACCAAGACGATGGGAGACGCCCAAGGAGAACTCGACGGTTCAGTCACATCCTTGGCAAGCATATCGTCCAGTTCCTTATTGACCTGAATTTGCAAAGCTGGTGATAGGGGATAATGCCTTTGCTTAATGGGTGAGTGTGACGTTTTAATGACATGCTCCACTAGATGAGTACACCCTAATTTTGTTCCCATTTTTTCAAAAGTGGGGTCAAGAAGACGATCGAGCTGATTCTTTTGGTCAGCCGATAACTGATCAAGTGAGTGAATGGCACTTATTTCGGGTGGTAAACTTCCAACACCGGATGTAAAAGACCACTGATCCGAATATAAATCTGGAACAATACCCATACTAACCCAAAAATCGATACCTAGAATGAGATGATGTGGAATCGACGGTACTACTAAGACTGTAACTGTAAGGGAATTGTAAGCGAACCCACGACATCACACTTAGCTCCATTTGCTACTGTGCATTCTGTGGTTCTCCCACGGTTCAATTTACACACAGATTTCAAAATATCCCATCCAGGACCTCCAATAACAGTTTTTGAACATCCACTGTCTAAAAGAGCTAAAAATTTTGCGGTTTTTCAAAATCCGATAACTACACTCGATAAGTTTGTCGTTAGTGCAGTTTAAGCTTTACTACAGTGATCAGTGCTTCTCGTTACCACGTGTTTACGTGTTTTGTTTTTCTTTTTAAAATATGGATGAAATAAATGAAGAATGTAGTAAAAACGTAGGCCTTACGCAAAAGGGGAGAAAATTTCGTATTTCCAAAAACAACCGTGGTCAAGAAAGACCAAAAATTACGCGCTATAAAAAAGAGAGGTCAGGTGAAGCGGACATCGCATGTAATCATTTCCAAGACAAGACAAAAGGCGTTGTTTGTAATGCAGGAGAACTGACAAGAAATGAAATACTTGGTAAGTACATATTTTTAAATTCGCTTTTGAATGAAGATTTTCGCAGACTGTTTAGCTTTTATAAACATGATATATGCAATTGACGCGAAAAAAATTGAGCAAGATAAAATATTGCTAAAGTTCATGCAAGTTGTTGTACCTAAGCAAAAAACTACAGATGAAACTAATCTGAGGAGAAACAGAAAACTTTCGGTCAAATACTCCATTAGAACTTCTAAGGGTAATGTTCCTGTTTGTGCTGCTACTTTTCAAAAGATAACTGGTAAGTCAAAAATTTATTTTTATTTATTTGTCATTCCGAACTTGTCTCATGTTTTAGGTGCAAGTAAAGACAGTCTGTCCGGTATTTCAAAAAAATTTCTCGCCGGAGAACTATTGGTTTAGAAGCGGGGAGGTCGTGTACAAAAGCAGGTTGATAAAGATATTACTGAAGCAATAAAAGCACACATAAGCAGCTACAAATGCAGAGAAAGTCACTACTCGAGAGCAAAATGCAGAAGCAGCTACCTACCACCTGAGTTAAACATACAGAAAATGTACAACAAAATTTGTGACACAACAAATTTTAAATGTTCTTTGGCTAAGTACAAGAACATTTTTTATCAAAACTTTAACCTCGGCTTTGGAAGTCCACATTCAGATACATGTTTTATCTGTAAGGAGTTTCTGGTAAATATGAAAAGAACCAAGGTGTTAGAAGCAAGAAATGAACTCCGCATCAAGTATAGTCTTCATAAGATGAGAGCAAAGGCCTTTTTCAAATACATGAATACATTCCGAGAAAATACATTCAAAGTTTGTTTCGATTGCCAACAAAATCAGCCGTTGCCAAAAATGTCTGTTGGTGAAGTTTTTTATTCAAGACAAGTTTGGCTCTATAACCTAGGCATTGTACATCATCAACATAAAAAGCAATCCAAAGAAGATACCATCTTCTACGTTTGGTTGGAAACGCAGGGAGGACGGGGCTGCAATGCGATAGCTTCTGGTCTGTTAGATTATCTAAGCAAACTTGAAAACACATTGTCTGATGAAGGCAATAATGAGTTGATCTTGGAGTTGTTTTCAGACTCGTGTTCCTCCCAAAGCAAGAACAGCACCATGATGACAGTTCTTATCTACTTTTTGGAAAAGTCTACAGTTTTTAAGGAAATACGACATGTTTTTCCCATGAGAGGTCATAGTTCCATGCCTGCAGATAGGGTTTTTTGAAGAGTGAGAAGGAATATCGAAGACGAGAAGAAATTTTAGGACCGAGGGAGTATCACGAGATTTTGAAAAACCATGGAACTGTCAATGTTTGTGGACAAGACTGGAATACATTTGATTATAAGTCGGTATCGCAGAATATTGTGAAGAAAAAGCTACCTTTTAAAATAAGTGAAGCTCGGGTCCTAACGTACCAGAAAAGAAATAAGACAGTGATTTGCAAAGTCCGCAATACGTTTACTTGTCATGACATAGAAGTCAGCAGTTTTAAAAAAGGTGTCAAAAACGCAAATCAGATATCAGCATCTCAGGAGCTTCCAGCAGTCAATTATGTAAGTGATCTTAAGAAAGCCGATGTCAAAAAGCTGTTGCGTGGCATTGAGCTGACTGATGAAGTATCTTCTTTTTATGATGAAGTTGTGAAAGGAACTGCCCTTAGTGCTGACGATAATACTGATTTGGGAGTGGATGTGTGAAATACTTTCAATGTTTCATAGAGTTATTTTTTATTTAAAAAATGTTATTTGCCTTTAACATGAAAGTATTTATTTTAATTTTCACTACATAAGTACGTACTTATCGAGTTTTCAAAAAACTGCGTATATGTTTATTTTTTGTTAATTTATAATAAAGTTGATATTACATAATTTTTCCTCATTTATTTGTTCCCTTTTATTATTACTTTCTTAATTAAATGTTTTCATTGGTCATTAAGTATTGTCGTGTTAACCAGATAAAAAAAATGCTCTCCTGAAAATTCTTCATTTTGTAGTTATCGAGTTTTAAAAAAATGGTCCTCATATACAAACCTTAAGGAATGGTCGTGTGTCATCTTTAGCATGAGCTAAAATAAAATCCAAGACAACAGATACCGGATTGGTCGGAATTTTCGGAAACGGGGTTTTTGACCGACCTATTGCTGAACCCGATTCACATTTTTTTGACACGAGGGGGAATTGTTATGTGTGACATTCTGCTTTCCACACTTCCAACAAAAGAGTGTGCGCTTTTCACGACACTGTTTAAATTTATGACCTATTTGCTTACAGTTCCAGCAGTTTGGTTGAGCTGAAGGCGTGACTTCCGGTACTGATGTTAGGAATACCTGATCTGAAGTTACGTCTATCTGTGCAGTTGTAGAAGAGGCTTGAGCAGTATTACCGGTAGTAGAATGAGCTGGACGACGATATGCTAGATCCGGCTCGAGTAGTGTCCGATGTGAGGTTGGAGGAGGAATGAACTTCTGCACTCTCTCTTCAGTCGCTTCCAAGTTCCTACATAACTTCAGTAATTTCCTTACCGAGTGTATTTCTAAGAGAGACAACCGTGTTTGGAGGTAGGGGAGCAAGTTTCTCCTGATTAATTGTACCCTGGCCTCCTCTGAGGGCGGTTGATCTAATCTCCCGAAAAGGTTTTCCACAGAGGTAATGAAAGTGAGGACCTTTTCTTGAGATCCCTGAGTTCTTCTCCTTATCTCATCCCACAGGCTGTACTCGTAATCGTACGGTCTGAAGTATTCTTTAAGTTGCGACACTAATTCCTCCCACGAAGAAAAGGTGTTCGTTCTGTACCAATATAGTGCGTCTTGTACGAATAGTTCTGGTGCAGAGCGAAGCTACTGTTCCTTGGAAATACCTCGAGATAGGCGAATTTCTTCAATTCGTTCCAGGAAATCGTTTACACTGGTGCGTCCATCAAATTTTACATTCCATCTATGTATAAATGGGTTGGGTGGTGAGATACTCCGTTTAAGAGGTCGTTGCGGAGGGATTGGAGACATGTTGAAACTGTTAAGACAATCTGCCAAATACCTGATTGGGTCTAAATTCTGGCACGGTGATCTTCTGACGTCTTCGTCCCAAGCTGACATCCGAGATGAGGATGGTGCGAACCGTACCCGTGAGTGGTAAGCATCTCTAGGTTCACTATCATACTCTTCATCACAGCGGCTAGGAGGGTTACCAACTAAAGATGTGGAAGGTCGCGAATAGTGTGATGGTTGAATATGAGGTTCGTTCAGGTCGTCCTCTGGTAGATCAATTAGATCTCCCAATATCGGAAGACTTCTTGAAGCCCTGGGGTGTGGTGGATTTGAATTCATTTAGTGACGCGCTTCTATCACTAATTTGTGACGCGCATGTTTTGCTGCACGCGACTTCCCTACGGTCGAGGTGGTCCTCTTTGGAAAACGATAGTATAGGTACGTGGTTGCAAATGCAAGCAATTGCCTCTTTCCACGCGGAGCCTAAAATTCATTCCCACTATCCCACAGACTATCAAAACCTTGCTTCGGAAAGAGAGTTTAGGGTAGCGAGAAAGAACATCGCCTCCCGGCGAACCGGAAGACCGGGCTCGGAAAAACCCTGACGTAATGAACCCGTTTTGTGCAATATGGCACCTAGCAGCGTCCGAAGAGACTGTTAGCCTCTCACTTGGTCATATGAACCGTAGAGAGTTGCCAATATCAACGTGCGGTTCACCAGTCAAGTTGGTAGTTACCCCTTTTACATTAGTTCGATGGGGAACAGTGTCACTTGGCCTCCGGGATCTTGGCCAGTACTGATATACTACCCTGGACCCAGTCGGCTACTCCGGAGTTGTCCAGCGGGAACCACGTGGAGGTAGACACTGTCATTGCATCCGCCTGGACCATGCACCACCCAGCCGAGGCCACTAGATGTTTAGAGGCCTTTTCTGGCAAAGTCCTTCCTTTTCAAGAAGGTTCGGCTGCTTCACCAGAGTTCTCTCATTTTTGCTGGAACATGCTCCGTAAACGAAGCATGATCCACCCGACTCCCACGTGCCAAGCCAAAGGTGCGTGACAATGACTTAGCGAACGTATGAGGACTAGACGTCCCGGCAGGAGCTCAGAGCTACTGAGCTCCCAGTAGCAAATACCCCTGCGGGCCATCCTTAAGAGCCGCAGCGTCTTAAGAGAGTCCCATCTACTCCCGACATTTAGCCGCGCTATTTTGTATTTACATACGTGAAAGTAACAGAATTCATTTAGTTACGGGCTTCTATTAGTACCTTAAGAGAGTCACATCTACACCCGACATTTAGCCTCGCTTGTTGTGTATTTACATACGTGAAAGTAATAGAATTCATTTAGTGACGCGCTTCTATTAGTACCTTGAGAGAGTCACATCTACTCCCGCTATTCAGCCGCGCTTTCTATGTATTTACATAGGTGAAAGTAGTGGAATTCATTTAGTGAAGCGCTTCTATTAGTACCTAAAGGAAGTTACATCTACTCTCGACATTTAGCCGCGCTTGTCGTGTATTTACATACGTGAATGTAATAGAATTCATTTAGTGACGCGCTTCTATCACTAATTCGTGACGCGCATGTTTCGCTGCACGCGACTTCCCTACGGTCGAGGTGGTCCTCTTTGAAAAACGATAGTATAGGTACGTGGTTGCAAATGCAAGCAATTGCCTCTTTCCACGCTGAGCCTAAAGTTCACTCCCACTATCCCACCGGCTATCAAACCTCTACCACAGGAAAGAGAGTTTAGGGTAGCGAGAAAGAACCTCGCCTCCCGGCGAACCGGAAGACCTGGCTCGGAAAAACCCTGACGTAATGAACCCGTTTTGTGCAATATGGCACCTAGCAGCGTCCGAAGTGACTTAAGAAAGTCACATCTACTCCCATCATTTAGCCGCGCTTGTCGTGTATTTATATACGTGAAAGTAATAGAATTCATTTAGTGACGCGCTTCTATTAGTACCTTGAGAGAGCCTCATCTACTCCCGACATTTAGCCGTGCTTTTTGTGTATTTACATACGTGGAAGAAATAGAATTCATTTAGTGACGCGCTTCTATAAGTACCTTGAGAGTGTCTCATCTACTCCCGACATTTATCCGCGCTTTTTGTGTATTTACATATGTGAAATAAATATAATTCATTTAGTGAGGCGCTTCGATTAGTACCTTAAGAGAGTCTCATCTACTCCCGACATTTAGCCGCGCTTTTTGTGTATTTACATACGTGAAAGAAATAGAATTCATTTAGTGACGCGCTTCTATAAGTACCTTGAGAGTGTCTCATCTACTCCCGACATTTATCCGCGCTTTTTGTGAATTTACATACGCGAAAAAAATATAATTTATTCAGTGAGGCGCTTCAATTAGTACCTTAAGAGAGTCACATCTACTTGTTGTGTATTTACATACGTGAAAGAAATAGAATTCATTTAGTGACGCGCTTCTATTTGTACCTTAAGAGAGTCACATCTACTCCTGACATTTAGCCGTGCTTGTTTTGTATTCACATACGTGAAAGAAGTAGAATTCATTTAGTAGCGCCTCTATTAGTACCTTAAGAGTCACATGTACTCCCGCTATTTAGCCGTGCTTGTTGTGTATTTACATACATGAAAGTAATAGAATTCATTTACTGACGCGCTTCTATTAGTACATTAAGAGAGTCACATCTACTCCCGTCATTCAGCCGCGCTTTCTGTGTATTTACGTACGTGAAAGTAATGGAATTCATTTAGTGACGCGCTTCTATTAGTACGTAAAGAGAGTTACATCTACTCTCGACATTTAGTCGCGCTTGTTGTATCTTCACATACGTGAAAGTAATAGAATTCAATTTGTGACGCATTTCTATTTGTACCTTGAAAGAGTCTCATCTACTCCCGACATTTAGCCGCGCTTGTTGTGTACTAACAAACGTGAAAGTAATAAAATTCATTTAGTGACGCGCTTCTGTTAGTACCTTGAGAGAGTCACATCTACTCCCGCTATTCAGCCGCGCTTTCTGTGTATTTACATAGGTGAAAGTAATGGAATTCATTTAGTGACGCGCTTCTATTAGTACCTAAAGGAAATTACATCTACTCTCGACATTTAGCCGCGCTTGTCGTGTATTTACATACGTGAATGTAATAGAATTCACTTAGTGACGCGCTTCTATCACTAACTCGTGACGCGCATGTTTCGCTGCACGCGACTTCCCTACGGTCGAGGTGGTCCTCTTTGAAAAACGATAGTATAGGTACGTGGTTGCAAATGCAAGCAATTGCCTCTTTCCACGCGGAGCCCAAAGTTCATTCCCACTGTCCCACAGATTATCAAAACCTTGCTTCGGGAAGAGAGTTTAGGGTAGCGAGAAAGAACCTCGCCTCCCGGCGTAGCGGAAGACCGGGCTCGGAAAAACCCTGACGTAATGAACCCGTTTTGTGCAATATGGCACCTAGCAGCGTCCGAAGAGACTGTTCGGCCTCTCACTCGGTCATATGAACCGTAGAGAGTTGCCAATATCAACGTGCGGTTCACCAGTCAAGTTGGTGGTTACCCCTTTTACATTAGTTCGATGGGGAACAGTGTCACTTGGCCTCCGGGATCTTGGCTAGTACTGGTAGACTACCCTGGACCCAGTCGGCTACTCCGGAGTTGTCCAGCGGGAACCACGTGGAGGTAGACACTGCCATTGCATCCGCCCGGATCTTGCACCACCCAGCCGAGGCCACTAGATATTTAGAGGCCTTTTCTGGCAAAGTCCTTCCTTTTCAAGAAGGTTCGGCTGCTTCACCAGAGTGGTGAAGTGTGAGTGAGTGGTTTCTAGACAAAATGACGGCCAAGCGCCTGACACACCATCTGGAAGTCAATAACATGCTAAACAAAAACCAGCATGGATTTAGAAGGGGACACTCGACCAAGGAGGCTATTTTAGCAATAACGGACAAAATACAAGAAAATAAAAAACACAAAATTCACACGGCACTAATCACTTTAGACTTGACGAATGCCTTTAACACGGCATGGATACCAGTTATAGCGGAGAAACTAAGAGAGACTAAGACGCCACGAAATATACAAAGACTATGTACAGACTTTTTACTAAACAGACAGATACAAACGGAAAATATAAAGGACAGGACAGAAAGGGGTTGCCCACAAGGATCGAGTCTTGGATCAATCCTATGGCTCCTAATTATGGAAGAATGGTTTGATAACGTAAATCAGGGCGTTTTGATCTCAGATTCTGACCTAATCCAAGCATTCGCGGACGATCAGATCATCTTAATATCAGGCAAGTCATTATCTAAAATAGAGACAAAATGGAAGAAGATTTGGGAGAACTGTGAAAATTGGGCCAACAATAACAAACTTAGGTACAACCAGATCAAAACAGAAGCCATCTTCATTTCCTACAAACCGACGCGTACGCCACGACTTAAAATACAAAACGACAACATCGAATTCAAAGACAATTTAAGGTACCTTGGACTGACAATCGACACTGGCCTACTATACCTCGAGCACGTCAAACAGAACAGACAGAAAGCAACGGACATAGGACATAAATTATTCATAATTTCGGGACGAGAATGGGGACGCAAAGCACAGACACTGAAAGAGATATACACCAAGGCCATAAAACCTATGCTTCTATACGGGGCAGAAATATGGGGAAAACGGGCCACAGATAGCAGAATAGCAAAACAGCTGGCTGCATCTGAACGACCGTTTTTACTAGCAATTACTAAAGCATACAAAACAGCACCCAATACGGCTCTGCACGTATTGGCAGGAGTGACCCCACTGGAAGTTGACGCTTTGGCCATATACAAAACTTACACGGACAACGCGACGGAACTAGACAAATTAAAAATAAGGACAATAGACTTGCCACACCCGACTGCCATGACAATAAGAACGACCAAATTACAAGACACGCCAGACATTACTTTATACACAGACGCCAGCATAAAAAACAATAAAAAAACGCTGGGAATTTATATGGCAACTAATACGCAGCAAATAAAAAAGAATTACGAAGTCATAGCAGAAATAGACATTAACAATTTAGAGGCCATGGCAGTGGAAGAAGGACTCAGACTCATAATAACGGACATAGACGATTACGGTGGCAAGACTATGACATTAAACACGGACTCGAGGTCAGTGGTCGACCAACTTACGAACGGGAGCAACAGAAATAAAATCATCGTAAACATCAAGAAACAACTAGAGACACTGACGCATCACAACATACAATTCAACATACACAAAACAGGACGGGACAATTTAGGCGTTAAAGAAGCAGACAGACTGACAAAACTGACGGCCGAAAAAACAATACGGACTAAGACTAAGAGAGAAATCAAGGACGACAGAACCAGAACTCAGCTGGAAAAATGGCAGCACAAATGGGACACTGCGACTACTGGCAGGAAAACATACAATATCATTAATAAAGTAAGCACAAACACACTGACACTAAATTGGAAATCTACGCAGTTAATAACAGGACATGGTCACATGAACGACTACTACAAAAGATTTCGACTCAGAGACACAGACGGGACATGTGACCATTGCAACACAACGGAAGACCAGACACACATTATCCAGGACTGTGACATACAACAAAGACGGCTGGCCCGACAAACCCTTACGGACAAACTAAAACAGAGACAAAGACAGTACCCACCGACTAATGTTGACCTCAGTGACAATTTCACAATCAACTTATTGAACAACTGGGGCAACGACATGATACTCGACGACCACAACACTGACTGACTGACTGACGTAACCGAGGGTAGCGCTAACATCAACAACATTGGGTAGACTGCGTACACTGGTTGAATTTTCAAAACCGAGTCATTATGAACTCGATTTTGTGTATATATATTCTATGTTATTCTATCAACCCATGTATATTTTACTATACTTATTGCACTATACTGATCATTAGTACTTACTTTTCATTTATTTTATTATTATGTTATACTGATATTATTTTATTTTTATTTTATTTTATTCTATTTTATTTTATCTTATTTCTTTTTTGTGTTTTGTCAAATCGAATGCCAATCATGGCATGAGATAATAATTTTGACAATCTATTTCACGATTAGACTGTATCTCATTGCTAATTATGTATTTTGGGAATAAAAAAAAACGGGAAAAGTTTGGACCTCGCTAATTTTTGGAGTGTGGATGATGGGATGGGTTCTCTTGACAATGGATTGGCTAGATGGCGCGTAGATCAGGTCATATGCCGAAAGGTAGGTGGACCATTGCACTGTGATTTGGTCCCGGCTCCCCACGGGGCACCGGAACCAAAACACAGGAGCATAAATGCTTCTTTCTCTGCTTCACCAGAGTTCTCTCATTTTTGCTGGAACATGCTCCGTAAACGAAGCATGATCCACCCGACTCCCACGTGCCAAGCCAAAGGTGCGTGACAATGACTTAGCGAACGTATGAGGACTAGACGTCCCGGCAGGAGCTCAGAGCTACTGAGCTCCCAGTAGCAAATACCCCTGCGGGCCATCCTTAAGAGCCGCAGCGTCTTAAGTAAGTCACGTCTACTTCCGACATTTAGCCGCGCTTGTCGTGTATTTACATACGTGAAAGTAATAGAATTCAGTTAGTGACGCGCTTCTATTAGTACCTAAAGAGAGTCCGATCTACTCCCGACATTTACCCGCGCTTTTTGTGTATTCACATACGTGAAAGTAATAGAATTCATTTAGTGACGCGCTTCTATTAGTACCTCAAGAGAGTCACATCTACTCCCGACATTTATCCGCGCTTGTTGTGGATTTACATACGTGAATGTAATAGAATTCATTTAGTGACGCGCTTCTATTAGTACCTTAAGAGAGTCCGATCTACTCCTGACATTTACCCGCGCTTTTTGTGTATTCACATACGTGAAAGTAATAGAATTCATTTAGTGACGCGCTCCTATTAGTAGCTCAAGAGAGTCACATCTACTCCCGACATTTAGCCGCGCTTTTTGTGTATTTACATACGCGAAAGAAATATAATTCATTTAGCGAGGCGCTTCAATTAGTACCTTAAGAGAGTCACATCTACTTGTTGTGTATTTACATACGTGAAAGATATATAATTCATTTAGTGACCCGCTTCTATTTGTACCTTAAGAGAGTCACATCTACTCCTGACATTTAGCCGTGCTTGTTTTGTATTTACATACGTGAAAGTCATAGAATTCATTTAGTGACGCGCTCCTATTAGTACCTTAAGAGAGTCCCATCTACTTCCGACATTTAGCCGCGCTTGTTGTGTCTTCACATACGTGAAAGAAATAGAATTCAATTTGTGACGCATTTCTATTTTTACCTTGAGAGAGTCACATCTACTCCCGACATTAAGCCGCGCTAGTTGTGTATTCACATACGTGAAAGTAATAGAATTCATTTAGTGACGCGCTTCTATCACTACTTTAAGAAAGTCACATCTACTCCCATCATTTAGCCGCGCTTGTCGTGTATTTACATACGTGAAAGTGATAGAATTCATTTAGTGACGCAGTTCTATTAGTACCTTAAGAGAGTCCGATCTACTCCCGACATTTACCCGCGCTTTTTGTGTATTCACATACGTGAAATTAATAGAATTCATTTAGTGACGCGCTCCTATTAGTACCTCAAGAGAGTCACATCTACTCCCGACATTTAGCCGCGCTTTTTGTGTATTTACATACGCGAAAGAAATATAATTCATTTAGTGAGGCGCAACAATTAGTACCTTAAGAGAGTCACATCTACTCCTGACATTTAGCCGTGCTTGTTTTGTATTTACATACGTGAAAGAAATAGAATTCAATTTGTGACGCATTTCTATTTTTACCTTGAGAGAGTCACATCTACTCCCGACATTAAGCCGCGCTAGTTGTGTATTCACATACGTGAAAGTAATAAAATTCATTTAGTGACGCGCTTCTATAAGTACCTTAAGAGAGTCACATCTACTCCTGACATTTAGCCGCGCCTGTTGTGTACTTACAAACGAGAAAATAATAAAATTCATTTAGTGACGCGCTTCTATTAGTTCCTTAAGAGAGTCACATCTACTCCCGCTATTCAGCCGCGCTTGTTGTGTATTTACATACGTGAAAGTAATAGAATTCATTTAGTGATGCGCTTCTTTAAGTACCTTAAGAGAGTCACATCATCTCCCGACATTTAGCTGCGCTTTTTTGTATTTACATTCGTGAATGAAATATAATTCAATTTGTGACGCATTTTTATTTGTACCTTGAAAGAGTCTCATCTACTTCCGACATTTAGCCGCGCTTGTTGTGTCTTCACATACGTGAAAGAAATAGAATTCAATTTGTGACGCATTTCTATTTGTACCTTGAAAGAGTCACATCTACTCCCGACATTTAGCCGCGCTTGTTGTGTCTTCACATACGTGAAAAAAATAGAATTCAATTTGTGACGCATTTCTATTTGTACCTTGAAACAGTCTCACCTACTTCCGACAGTTAGCCGCGCTTGTTGTGTACTAACAAACGTGAAAGTAATGAAATTCATTTAGTGACGCGCTTCTATTAGTACCTCGAGAGAGTTACATCTACTCTCGACATTTAGCCGCGCTTGTCGTGTATTTACATACGTGAATGTATTAGAATTCATTAAGTGACGCGCTTCTATCACTAACTCGTGACGCGCATGTTTCGCTGCACGCGACTTCCCTACGGTCGAGGTGGTCCTCTTTGAAAAACGATAGTATAGGTACGTGGTTGCAAATGCAAGCAATTGCTTCTCTCCACGCGGAGCCTGAAGTTCATTCCCACCGTCCCACAGACTATCAAAACCTTGCTTCGGGAAGAGAGTTTAGTGTAGCGAGAAAGAACCTCGCCTCCCGTCGAACCGGAAGACCGGGCTCGGAAAAACCCTGACGTAATGAACCCGTTTTGTGCAATATGGCACCTAGCAGCGTCCGAAGAGACTGTTCGGCCTCTCACTTGGTCATATGAACCCTAGAAAGTTGCCAATATCAACGTGCGGTTCACCAGTCAAGTTGGTGGTTACCCCTTTTACATTAGTTCGATGGGGGATAGTGTCACTTGGCCTCCGGGATCTTGGCCAGTACTGGTAGACTACCCTGGACCCAGTCGGCTACTCCGGAGTTGTCCAGCGGGAACCACGTGGAGGTAGACACTGCCATTGCATCCGCCCTAACCCAGCCGAGGCCACTAGATGTTTAGAGGCCTTTTCTGGCAAAGTCCTTCCTTTTCAAGAAGGTTCGGCTGCTTCACCAGAGTTCTCTCATTTTTCCTGGAACATGCTCCGTAAACGAAGCATGATCCACCCGACTCCCACGTGCCAAGCCAAAGGTGCGTGACAATGACTTAGCGAACGTATGAGGACTAGACGTCCCGGCAGGAGCTCAGAGCTACTGAGCTCCCAGTAGCAAATACCCCTGCGGGCCATCCTTAAGAGCCGCAGCGTCTTAAGAAAGTCACGTCTACTTCCGACATTTAGCCGCGCTTGTTGTGTATTTACATACGTTGAAGTAATAGAATTCATCTAGTGACGCGCTTCTATAAGTACCTTGAGAGTGTCTCATCTACTCCCGACATTTATTCGCGCTTTTTGTGTATTTACATACGTGAAATAAATATAATTCATTTAGTGAGGCGCTTCAATTAGTACCTTAAGAGAGTCTCATCTACTCCCGACATTTAGCCGCGCTTTTTGTGTATTCACATACGCGAAAGAAATATAATTCATTCAGTGAGGCGCTTCAATTAGTACCTTAAGTGAGTCACATCTACTCCTGACATTTAGCCGTGCTTGTTTTGTATTCACATACGTGAAAGAAGTAGAATTCATTTAGTAGCGCCTCTATTAGTACCTTAAGAGTCACATGTACTCCCGCTATTTAGCCGCGCTTGTTGTGTATTTACATACATGAAACTGACGCGCTTCTATTAGAGAAGTCACATCTACTCCCGACATTTAGCCGTGCTTTCTGTGTATTTACGTACGTGAAAATAATGGAATTCATTTAGTGACGCGCTTCTATTAGTACGTAAAGAGAGTTACATCTACTCTCGACATTTAGTCGCGCTTTTCGTGTATTTGCCTACGTGAGTGTAATAGAATTCATTTAGTGACGCGCTTCTATTAATACCTTAAAAAAGTCACATCTACTCCCGACATTTAGCCGCGCTTGTTGTGTATTTACATACGTTGAAGTGATAGAATTCATCTAGTGACGCGCTTCTATTAGTACCTTGAGAAAGTCCGATCTACTCCGGACATTTAGCCGCGTTTGTTGTGGATTTACATACGTGAATGTAATAGAATTCATTCTGTTACTAATTTGTGACGCGCATGTTTCGCTGCACGCGACTTCCCTACGGTCGAGGTGGTCCTCTTTGAAAAACGATAGTATAGGTACGTGGTTGCAAATGCAAGCAATTGCCTCTTTCCACGCTGAGCCCAAAGTTCACTCCCACTATTCCACCGACTATCAAAACCTTGCTTCGGAAAGAGAGTTTAGGGTAGCGAGAAAGAACCTTGCCTGCCGGCGAACCGGAAGACCGGGCTCGGAAAAACCCTGACGTAATGAACCAGTTTTGTGCAATATGGCACCTAGCAGCGTCCGAAGAGACTGTTCGGCCTCTCACTTGGTCATATGAACCGTAAAGAGTTGCCAATATCAACGTGCGGTTCACCAGTCAAGTTGGTAGTTACCCCTTTTACATTAGTTCGATGGGGAACAGTGTCACTTGGCCTCCGGGATCTTGGCCAGTACTGATATACTACCCTGGACCCAGTCGGCTACTCCGGAGTTGTCCAGCGGGAACCACGTGGAGGTAGACACTGTCATTGCATCCGCCTGGACCATGCACCACCCAGCCGAGGCCACTAGATGTTTAGAGGCCTTTTCTGGCAAAGTCCTTCCTTTTCAAGAAGGTTCGGCTGCTTCACCAGAGTTCTCTCATTTTTGCTGGAACATGCTCCGTAAACGAAGCATGATCCACCCAACTCCCACGTGCCAAGCCAAAGGTGCGTGACAATAACTTAGCGAACGTATGAGGACTAGACGTCCCGGCAGGAGCTCAGTGCTACTGAGTTCCCAGTAGCAAATACCCCTGCGGGCCATCCTTAAGAGCCGCAGCGTCTTAAGAGAGTCCCATCTACTCCCGACATTTAGCCGCGCTTTTTTTGTATTTACATACGTGAAAGTAACAGAATTAATTTAGTGACGCGCTTCTATTAGTACCTCAAGAGAGTCCCATCTACTCCCGACATTAAGCCGCGCTTGTTGTGTATTCACATACGTGAAAGTAATAGAATTCATTTAGTGATGCGCTTCTTTGAGTACCTTGAGAGAGTCACATCATCTCCCGACATTTAGCCGCGCTTTTTGTGTATTTACATACGTGAAAGAAATATAATTCATTTATTGAGGCACTTCTATTAGTACCTTAAGAGAGTCACATCTACTCCCGACATTTAGCCGCGCTTGTTGTGTCTTCACATACGTGAAAGAAATAGAATTCAATTTGTGACGCATTCCTATTTGTACCTTGAAAGAGTCTCATCTACTCCCGACATTTAGCCGCGCTTGTTGTGTACTAACAAACGTGAAAGTAATAAAATTCATTTAATGACGCGCTTCTATTAGTACCTTGAGAGAGTCACATCTACTCCCGACATTTACCCGCGCTTTTTGTGTATTCACATACGTGAAAGTAATAGAATTCATTTAGTGACGCGCTCCTATTAGTACCTCAAGAGAGTCACATCTACTCCCGACATTTAGCCGCGCTTGTTGTGGATTTACATACGTAAAAGTCATAGAATTCATTTAGTGACGCGCTCCTATTAGTACCTTAAGAGAGTCACATCTACTCCCGACATTTAGCCGCGCTTTTTGTGTATTTACATACGTGAAAGTAATAGAATTCATTTAGTAACGCGCTTCTATTAGTACCTTAAGAGAGTCACATCTACTCCCGACATTTAGCCGCGCTTTTTATGTATTTACATACGCGAAAGAAATATAATTCATTTAGTGAGGCGCGTCAATTAGTACCTTAAGAGAGTCACATCTACTTGTTGTGTATTTACATACGTGAAAGAAATAGAATTCATTCAGTGACCCGCTTCTATTTGTACCTTAAGAGAGTCACATCTACTCCTGACATTTAGCCGTGCTTGTTTTGTATTCACATACGTGAATGTAATAGAATTCATTTAGTGACGCGCTTCTATTAGTACCTCAAGAAAGTCACATCTACTCCCGACATTTAGCCGCGCTTGTTGTGTATTTACATACGTGAAAGTCATAGAATTCATTTAGTGAATCCAAATGAAACCGGCAACTATTATTCCGACAATTAGAAAAAAACAAAATATAAATAATGATTATACGAAACGGGAAAAGAACGATTTAGATCTGCCGGGAAATCAAACAAATTGTGGCTAAGCCTCTTCCAAGTCTGATTAACCCTTGAATCTAAAGAAAGCCGGTAACTATTATTCCGAAAAAAAATAAAATTCAAGAACGAATTAGATCTGCCGGGAAATCAAACAAATTGTGGCTAAGCCTCTTCCAAGTCTGATTAACCCTTGAATCTAAAGGAAACCGGTAGCTATTATCCGAAAAAAAATAAAATTTAAGAACGAATTAGATCTGCCAGGAAATCAAACAAATTGTGGCTAAGCCTCTTCCAAGTCTGATTAACCCTTGAATCTAACTAAAGCCGGTAACTATTATTCCGAAAAAAAAATAAAATTTAAGAACTAAATAGATCTGCCGGGAAATCAAACAAATTGTGGCTAGGCCTCTTCCAAGTCTGATTAACCCTTGAATCTAACTAAAGCCGGTAACTATTATTCCGAAAAAAAAAAAAAAAAAAATTCAAGAACGAATTAGATCTGCCGGGAAATCAAACAAATTGTGGCTAAGCCTCTTCCAAGTCTGATTAACCCTTGAATCTAACTAAAGCCGGTAACAATTATTCCAAAAAATAAAATATTTTCCCTCGAGTTAAACGGTACCCAACTATCGACACACAGAGTAAAAATATTTGTACTAGCATAAAATTAAAATATTATAATCCACTTGGATATCAATTTAATATAAAACTACTGAGAACCAAAAGCATAAAATAATTCGAGAATCCACTAATAATTCATATCAGTTAATTAATATATAATAAACGCTGTAAATGAAATTCGAAATCAAATTACAGTTGACAAATCTTTATTTCCATATAAAAGAAACAAATAAAAAAAAACCCAATTTCAGTTCAACAACAAAAAGAAAAAATAGCTGTTCGGAAAATTTTCAAAACCATACATTTAACAATTTAATATTGAGCGGCGATACGGAAAGTTTCGAATACACAGTTTAATTGTAAAAATGATTTACCTTATAAAATACAGCTAAACACACAATCTTAATGCACTAAATGTTCACAATACGGTTTATCGGTTTTCGGAAGAAAGTTGAGCGAAGAATCACGAAATACTATTTTAGAGCCGGAATAAATCAGAGCGCGAATGAATCAGAGACAATAATTGATTGCTAGCGAATTTATATCCAAAATTTTTAGTTACATTTTTCGGCCGTCGCTGAGGTGAGGGAATTAAAAATTAAATTTATCTACTCTCGACAAAAACTTGTACCTATACTGGACGGCTTCGGTTTTAATTAAAATGTTGTATATACCGGGCGTCCATTCAGTTGAAAAATTTAAATATCGGAAATGAATAAATTGTGTATGGTAGAATTTGGATTTGCGTAACTCGGACTTAACTCGGAATAAAATATACAACGGTAATAACAAAAAAAAAATGAATCAATGCGGTAGTAGAAAGAGTTGTAAAGTAACGAGTTATATACACCCTAGTGGTAAAATAAAATATATTACGGAACAAAATAAAAATTAAACTTGCAAAAAAAAATAACTCGTTACAGTACCTTGAGAGAGTCACATCTACTCCCGCTATTTAGCCGCGCTTGTTGTGTATTTACATACATGAAAGTAATAGAATTCATTCAGTGACGCGCTTCTATTAGTACATTAAGAGAGTCACATCTACTCCCGACATTTAGCCGCGCTTTCTGTGTATTCACATACGCGAAAGTAATGGAAATCATTTAGTGACGCGCTTCTATTAGTACCTAAAGAGAGTTACATCTAATCTCGACATTTAGCCGCGCTTGTCGTGTATTTACTCACATGAAAGTAACAGAATTCATTTAGTGACGCGTCTCTTTTACTACATTAAGAGAGCCACATCTACTCCCGACATTTAGCCGCGCTTGTTGTGTATTTACATACGTGAAAGTCATAGAATTCATTTAGTGACGCGCTCCTATTAGTACCTTAAGAGAGTCCCAGATACTCCCGACATTTAGCCGCGCTTTTTATGTATTTACATACGTGAAAGTAACAGAATTCATTTAGTGACGCGCTTCTTTTAGTACCTTAAGAGAGTCACATCTACTCCCGACATTTAGCCGCGCTTGTTGTGTATTTACTTACATGAAAGTAATAGAATTCGTTCAGTGACGCGCTTCTATTAGTACCTTAAGAGAGTCACATCTTCTCCAGACATTTAGCAGCGCTTGTTGTGTATTTACATAGATGAAAGTAATAGAATTCGTTCAGTGACGCGCTTCTATTAGTACCTTAAGAGAGTCACATCTACTCCCGCTATTCAGCCGCGC
Source organism: Lochmaea crataegi (assembly GCA_947563755.1). Lineage (NCBI taxonomy): Eukaryota > Metazoa > Arthropoda > Insecta > Coleoptera > Chrysomelidae > Lochmaea > Lochmaea crataegi. The sequence goes on along the minus strand of OX387431.1, from coordinate 29,298,042 downwards.
TTGTTGTGTATTTACATACGTGAGAGTAATAGAATTCGTTTAGTGACGCGCTGCTATTAGTACCTTAAGAGAGTCACATCTACTCCCGATATATAGCCGCGCTTGTTGTGTATTTACATACGTGAAAGTAACAGAATTCATTTAGTGACGCGCTACTATCAGCACCTTAAGAGAGTCACATCTACTCCCGACATTTAGCCGCGCTTGTTGTGTATTTACATAGATGAAAGTAATAGAATTCGTTCAGTGACGCGCTTCTATTAGTACCTTAAGAAAGTCACATCTACTCCCGACATTTAGCCGCGCTTGTTGTGTATTTACATACATGAAAGTAATAGAATTCGTTCAGTGACGCGCTTCTATTAGTACCTTAAGAGAGTCAGATCTTCTCCAGACATTTAGCTGTGCTTGTTGTGTATTTACATACGTGAAAGTAACAGAATTCATTTAGTGACGCGCTTCTATTAGTACCTTAAGAGAGTCACATCTACTCCCGACATTTAGCCGCGCTTGTTGTGTACTAACAAACGTGAAAGTAATAAAATTCATTTAGTGACGCGCTTTTATTAGTACCTTAAGAGAGTCACATCTACTCCCGCTATTCAGCCGCGCTTGTTGTGTATTTACATACGTGAAAGTAATAGAATTCGTTTAGTGACGCGCTGCTATTAGTACCTTAAGAGATTCACATCTACTCCCGATATATAGCTGCGCTTGTTGTGTATTTACATACGTGAAAGTAACAGAATTCATTTAGTGACGCGCTTCTATTAGTACCTTGAGAGAGTCACATCTACTCCCGACATTTAGCCGCGCTTGTTGTGTATTTACATACGTGAAAGTAACAGAATTCATTTAGTGACGCGCTTCTATTAGTACCTTAGGAGATTCACATCTTCTCCAGACATTTAGCTGTGCTTGTTGTGTATTTACATACGTGAAAGTAACAGAATTCATTTAGTGACGCGCTACTATCAGCACCTTAAGAGAGTCACATCTACTCCCGACATTTAGCCGCGCTTGTTGTGTATTTACATAGATGAAAGTAATAGAAATTCGTTCAGTGACGCGCTTCTATTAGTACCTTAAGAAAGTCACATCTACTCCTGACAATAAGCCGCGCTTGTTGTGTATTTACATAGATGAAAGTAATAGAATTCGTTCAGTGACGCGCTTCTATTAGTACCTTAAGAAAGTCACATCTACTCCCGACAATTAGCCGCGCTTTTTGTGTATTTACATACGTGAGAGTAACAGAATTCATTTAGTGACGCGCTTCTATTAGTACCTTGAGAGAGTCACATCTACTCCCGACATTTAGCCGCGCTTGTTGTGTATTTACATAGATGAAAGTAATAGAATTCGTTCAGTGACGCGCTTCTATTAGTACCTTAAGAAAGTCACATCTACTCCCGACAATTAGCCGCGCTTGTTGTGTATTTACATACGTGAAAGTAACATACTTCATTTAGTGACGCGCTTCTATTAGTACCTTAAGAGAGTCACATCTACTCCCGACATTTAGCCGCACTTGTTGTGTATTTACATACATGAAAGTAATAGAATTCGTTCAGTGATGCGCTTCTATTAGTGCCTTAAGAGAGTCACATCTACTCCCGACAATTAGCCGCGCTTTTTGTGTATTTACATACGTGAAAGTAACAGAATTCATTTAGTGACGCGCTTTTATTAGTACCTTAAGAGAGTCACATCTACTCCCGACATTTAGCCGCGCTTGTTGTGTACTAACAAACGTGAAAGTAAAAAAATTCATTTAGTTACGCGCTTTTATTAGTATTTTAAGAGAGTCACATCTACTCCCGCTATTCAGCCGCGCTTGTTGTGTATTTACATAGATGAAAGTAATAGAATTCGTTCAGTGACGCGCTTCTATTAGTACCTAAAGAGAGTCACATCTTCTCCCGACATTTAGCCGCGCTTGTTGTGTACTAACAAACGTGAAAGTAAAAAAATTCATTTAGTTACGCGCTTTTATTAGTATTTTAAGAGAGTCACATCTACTCCCGCTATTCAGCCGCGCTTGTTGTGTATTTACATAGATGAAAGTAATAGAATTCGTTCAGTGACGCGCTTCTATTAGTACCTTAAGAAAGTCACATCTACTCCCGACAATTAGCCGCGCTTTTTGTGTATTTACATACGTGAGAGTAACAGAATTCATTTAGTGACGCGCTTCTATTAGTACCTTGAGAGAGTCACATCTACTCCCGACATTTAGCCGCGCTTGTTGTGTATTTACATAGATGAAAGTAATAGAATTCGTTCAGTGACGCGCTTCTATTAGTACCTTAAGAAAGTCACATCTACTCCCGACAATTAGCCGCGCTTGTTGTGTATTTACATACGTGAAAGTAACATACTTCATTTAGTGACGCGCTTCTATTAGTACCTTAAGAGAGTCACATCTACTCCCGACATTTAGCCGCACTTGTTGTGTATTTACATACATGAAAGTAATAGAATTCGTTCAGTGACGCGCTTCTATTAGTGCCTTAAGAGAGTCACATCTACTCCCGACAATTAGCCGCGCTTTTTGTGTATTTACATACGTGAAAGTAACATACTTCATTTAGTGACGCGCTTCTATTAGTACCTTAAGAGAGTCACATCTACTCCCGACATTTAGCCGCACTTGTTGTGTATTTACATACATGAAAGTAATAGAATTCGTTCAGTGACGCGCTTCTATTAGTGCCTTAAGAGAGTCACATCTACTCCCGACATTTAGCCGCACTTGTTGTGTATTTACATACATGAAAGTAATAGAATTCGTTCAGTGACGCGCTTTTATTAGTACCTTAAGAGAGTCACATCTACTCCCGACATTTAGCCGCGCTTGTTGTGTACTAACAAACGTGAAAGTAAAAAAATTCATTTAGTTACGCGCTTTTATTAGTATTTTAAGAGAGTCACATCTACTCCCGCTATTCAGCCGCGCTTGTTGTGTATTTACATAGATGAAAGTAATAGAATTCGTTCAGTGACGCGCTTCTATTAGTACCTAAAGAGAGTCACATCTTCTCCCGACATTTAGCCGCGCTTGTTGTGTACTAACAAACGTGAAAGTAAAAAAATTCATTTAGTGACGCGCTTTTATTAGTACCTTAAGAGAGTCACATCTACTCCCGCTATTCAGCCGCGCTTGTTGTGTATTTACATACGTGAAAGTAATAGAATTCGTTTAGTGAGGCGCTGCTATTAGTACCTTAAGAGAGTCACATCTACTCCCGATATATAGCTGCGCTTGTTGTGTATTTACATACGTGAAAGTAACAGAATTCATTTAGTGACGCGCTTCTATTAGTACCTTGAGAGAGTCACATCTACTCCCGACATTTAGCCGCGCTTGTTGTGTATTTACATACGTGAAAGTAACATAATTCATTTAGTGACGCGCTTCTATTAGTACCTTAAGAGAGTCACATCTACTCCCGACATTTAGCCGCGCTTGTTGTGTATTTACATAGATGAAAGTAATAGAATTCGTTCAGTGACGCGCTTCTATTAGTACCTTAAGAAAGTCACATCTACTCCCGACAATTAGCCGCGCTTGTTGTGTATTTACATACGTGAAAGTAACATAATTCATTTAGTGACGCGCTTCTATTAGTACCTTAAGAGAGTCACATCTACTCCCGACATTTAGCCGCACTTGTTGTGTATTTACATACATGAAAGTAATAGAATTCGTTCAGTGACGCGCTTCTATTAGTACCTTAAGAGAGTCACATCTTCTCCAGACATTTAGCTGTGCTTGTTGTGTATTTACATACGTGAAAGTAACAGAATTCATTTAGTGACGCGCTTCCATTAGTACCTTAAGAAAGACACATCTACTCCCGCTATTCAGCCGCGCTTGTTGTGTATTTACATAGATGAAAGTAATAGAATTCGTTCAGTGACGCGCTTCTATTAGTACCTTAAGAGAGTCACATCTACTCCCGATATATAGCTGCGCTTGTTGTGTATTTACATACGTGAAAGTAACAGAATTCATTTAGTGACGCGCTTCTATTAGTACCTTAAGAGAGTCACATCTACTCCCGCTATTCAGCCGCGCTTGTTGTGTATTTACATAGATGAAAGTAATAGAATTCGTTCAGTGACGCGCTTCTATTAGTACCTTAAGAGAGTCACATCTTCTCCCGACATTTAGCCGCGCTTGTTCTGTACTAACAAACGTGAAAGTAAAAAAATTCATTTAGTGACGCGCTTTTATTAGTACCTTAAGAGAGTCACATCTACTCCCGCTATTCAGCCGCGCTTGTTGTTTATTTACATACGTGAAAGTAATAGAATTCGTTTAGTGAGGCGCTGCTATTAGTACCTTAAGAGAGTCACATCTACTCCCGATATATAGCTGCGCTTGTTGTGTATTTACATACGTGAAAGTAGCAGAATTCATTTAGTGACGCGCTTCTATTAGTACCTTGAGAGAGTCACATCTTCTCCAGACATTTAGCTGTGCTTGTTGTGTATTTACATACGTGAAAGTAACAGAATTCATTTAGTGACGCGCTTTTATTAGTACCTTAAGAGAGTCACATCTACTCCCGACATTTAGCCGCGCTTGTTGTGTACTAACAAACGTGAAAGTAAAAAAATTCATTTAGTTACGCGCTTTTGTTAGTATTTTAAGAGAGTCACATCTACTCCCGCTATTCAGCCGCGCTTGTTGTGTATTTACATAGATGAAAGTAATAGAATTCGTTCAGTGACGCGCTTCTATTAGTACCTAAAGAGAGTCACATCTTCTCCCGACATTTAGCCGCGCTTGTTGTGTACTAACAAACGTGAAAGTAAAAAAATTCATTTAGTTACGCGCTTTTATTAGTATTTTAAGAGAGTCACATCTACTCCTGCTATTCAGCCGCGCTTGTTGTGTATTTACATAGATGAAAGTAATAGAATTCGTTCAGTGACGCGCTTCTATTAGTACCTTAAGAAAGTCACATCTACTCCCGACAATTAGCCGCGCTTTTTGTGTATTTACATACGTGAGAGTAACAGAATTCATTTAGTGACGCGCTTCTATTAGTACCTTGAGAGAGTCACATCTACTCCCGACATTTAGCCGCGCTTGTTGTGTATTTACATAGATGAAAGTAATAGAATTCGTTCAGTGACGCGCTTCTATTAGTACCTTAAGAAAGTCACATCTACTCCCGACAATTAGCCGCGCTTGTTGTGTATTTACATACGTGAAAGTAACATACTTCATTTAGTGACGCGCTTCTATTAGTACCTTAAGAGAGTCACATCTACTCCCGACATTTAGCCGCGCTTGTTGTGTACTAACAAACGTGAAAGTAAAAAAATTCATTTAGTTACGCGCTTTTATTAGTATTTTAAGAGAGTCACATCTACTCCCGCTATTCAGCCGCGCTTGTTGTGTATTTACATAGATGAAAGTAATAGAATTCGTTCAGTGACGCGCTTCTATTAGTACCTTAAGAAAGTCACATCTACTCCCGACAATTAGCCGCGCTTTTTGTGTATTTACATACGTGAGAGTAACAGAATTCATTTAGTGACGCGCTTCTATTAGTACCTTGAGAGAGTCACATCTACTCCCGACATTTAGCCGCGCTTGTTGTGTATTTACATACATGAAAGTAATAGAATTCGTTCAGTGACGCGCTTCTATTAGTGCCTTAAGAGAGTCACATCTACTCCCGACAATTAGCCGCGCTTTTTGTGTATTTACATACGTGAAAGTAACAGAATTCATTTAGTGACGCGCTTTTATTAGTACCTTAAGAGAGTCACATCTACTCCCGACATTTAGCCGCGCTTGTTGTGTACTAACAAACGTGAAAGTAAAAAAATTCATTTAGTTACGCGCTTTTATTAGTATTTTAAGAGAGTCACATCTACTCCCGCTATTCAGCCGCGCTTGTTGTGTATTTACATAGATGAAAGTAATAGAATTCGTTCAGTGACGCGCTTCTATTAGTACCTAAAGAGAGTCACATCTTCTCCCGACATTTAGCCGCGCTTGTTGTGTACTAACAAACGTGAAAGTAAAAAAATTCATTTAGTGACGCGCTTTTATTAGTACCTTAAGAGAGTCACATCTACTCCCGCTATTCAGCCGCGCTTGTTGTGTATTTACATACGTGAAAGTAATAGAATTCGTTTAGTGAGGCGCTGCTATTAGTACCTTAAGAGAGTCACATCTACTCCCGATATATAGCTGCGCTTGTTGTGTATTTACATACGTGAAAGTAACAGAATTCATTTAGTGACGCGCTTCTATTAGTACCTTGAGAGAGTCACATCTACTCCCGACATTTAGCCGCGCTTGTTGTGTATTTACATACGTGAAAGTAACATAATTCATTTAGTGACGCGCTTCTATTAGTACCTTAAGAGAGTCACATCTACTCTCGACATTTAGCCGCGCTTGTTGTGTATTTACATAGATGAAAGTAATAGAATTCGTTCAGTGACGCGCTTCTATTAGTACCTTAAGAAAGTCACATCTACTCCCGACAATTAGCCGCGCTTGTTGTGTATTTACATACGTGAAAGTAACATAATTCATTTAGTGACGCGCTTCTATTAGTACCTTAAGAGAGTCACATCTACTCCCGACATTTAGCCGCACTTGTTGTGTATTTACATACATGAAAGTAATAGAATTCGTTCAGTGACGCGCTTCTATTAGTACCTTAAGAGAGTCACATCTTCTCCAGACATTTAGCTGTGCTTGTTGTGTATTTACATACGTGAAAGTAACAGAATTCATTTAGTGACGCGCTTCCATTAGTACCTTAAGAAAGACACATCTACTCCCGCTATTCAGCCGCGCTTGTTGTGTATTTACATAGATGAAAGTAATAGAATTCGTTCAGTGACGCGCTTCTATTAGTACCTTAAGAGAGTCACATCTTCTCCCGATATATAGCTGCGCTTGTTGTGTATTTACATACGTGAAAGTAACAGAATTCATTTAGTGACGCGCTTCTATTAGTACCTTAAGAGAGTCACATCTACTCCCGCTATTCAGCCGCGCTTGTTGTGTATTTACATAGATGAAAGTAATAGAATTCGTTCAGTGACGCGCTTCTATTAGTACCTTAAGAGAGTCACATCTTCTCCCGACATTTAGCCGCGCTTGTTCTGTACTAACAAACGTGAAAGTAACAGAATTCATTTAGTGACGCGCTTCTATTAGTACCTTAAGAGAGTCACATCTACTCCCGCTATTCAGCCGCGCTTGTTGTGTATTTACATAGATGAAAGTAATAGAATTCGTTCAGTGACGCGCTTCTATTAGTACCTTAAGAAAGTCACATCTACTCCCGACAATTAGCCGCGCTTTTTGTGTATTTACATACGTGAGAGTAACAGAATTCATTTAGTGACGCGCTTCTATTAGTACCTTGAGAGAGTCACATCTACTCCCGACATTTAGCCGCGCTTGTTGTGTATTTACATAGATGAAAGTAATAGAATTCGTTCAGTGACGCGCTTCTATTAGTACCTTAAGAAAGTCACATCTACTCCCGACAATTAGCCGCGCTTGTTGTGTATTTACATACGTGAAAGTAACATACTTCATTTAGTGACGCGCTTCTATTAGTACCTTAAGAGAGTCACATCTACTCCCGACATTTAGCCGCGCTTGTTGTGTACTAACAAACGTGAAAGTAAAAAAATTCATTTAGTTACGCGCTTTTATTAGTATTTTAAGAGAGTCACATCTACTCCCGCTATTCAGCCGCGCTTGTTGTGTATTTACATAGATGAAAGTAATAGAATTCGTTCAGTGACGCGCTTCTATTAGTACCTTAAGAAAGTCACATCTACTCCCGACAATTAGCCGCGCTTTTTGTGTATTTACATACGTGAGAGTAACAGAATTCATTTAGTGACGCGCTTCTATTAGTACCTTGAGAGAGTCACATCTACTCCCGACATTTAGCCGCGCTTGTTGTGTATTTACATACATGAAAGTAATAGAATTCGTTCAGTGACGCGCTTCTATTAGTGCCTTAAGAGAGTCACATCTACTCCCGACAATTAGCCGCGCTTTTTGTGTATTTACATACGTGAAAGTAACAGAATTCATTTAGTGACGCGCTTTTATTAGTACCTTAAGAGAGTCACATCTACTCCCGACATTTAGCCGCGCTTGTTGTGTACTAACAAACGTGAAAGTAAAAAAATTCATTTAGTTACGCGCTTTTATTAGTATTTTAAGAGAGTCACATCTACTCCCGCTATTCAGCCGCGCTTGTTGTGTATTTACATAGATGAAAGTAATAGAATTCGTTCAGTGACGCGCTTCTATTAGTACCTAAAGAGAGTCACATCTTCTCCCGACATTTAGCCGCGCTTGTTGTGTACTAACAAACGTGAAAGTAAAAAAATTCATTTAGTGACGCGCTTTTATTAGTACCTTAAGAGAGTCACATCTACTCCCGCTATTCAGCCGCGCTTGTTGTGTATTTACATACGTGAAAGTAATAGAATTCGTTTAGTGAGGCGCTGCTATTAGTACCTTAAGAGAGTCACATCTACTCCCGATATATAGCTGCGCTTGTTGTGTATTTACATACGTGAAAGTAACAGAATTCATTTAGTGACGCGCTTCTATTAGTACCTTGAGAGAGTCACATCTACTCCCGACATTTAGCCGCGCTTGTTGTGTATTTACATACGTGAAAGTAACATAATTCATTTAGTGACGCGCTTCTATTAGTACCTTAAGAGAGTCACATCTACTCCCGACATTTAGCCGCGCTTGTTGTGTATTTACATAGATGAAAGTAATAGAATTCGTTCAGTGACGCGCTTCTATTAGTACCTTAAGAAAGTCACATCTACTCCCGACAATTAGCCGCGCTTGTTGTGTATTTACATACGTGAAAGTAACATAATTCATTTAGTGACGCGCTTCTATTAGTACCTTAAGAGAGTCACATCTACTCCCGACATTTAGCCGCACTTGTTGTGTATTTACATACATGAAAGTAATAGAATTCGTTCAGTGACGCGCTTCTATTAGTACCTTAAGAGAGTCACATCTTCTCCAGACATTTAGCTGTGCTTGTTGTGTATTTACATACGTGAAAGTAACAGAATTCATTTAGTGACGCGCTTCCATTAGTACCTTAAGAAAGACACATCTACTCCCGCTATTCAGCCGCGCTTGTTGTGTATTTACATAGATGAAAGTAATAGAATTCGTTCAGTGGCGCGCTTCTATTAGTACCTTAAGAGAGTCACATCTTCTCCCGATATATAGCTGCGCTTGTTGTGTATTTACATACGTGAAAGTAACAGAATTCATTTAGTGACGCGCTTCTATTAGTACCTTAAGAGAGTCACATCTACTCCCGCTATTCAGCCGCGCTTGTTGTGTATTTACATAGATGAAAGTAATAGAATTCGTTCAGTGACGCGCTTCTATTAGTACCTTAAGAGAGTCACATCTTCTCCCGACATTTAGCCGCGCTTGTTCTGTACTAACAAACGTGAAAGTAAAAAATTCATTTAGTGACGCGCTTTTATTAGTACCTTAAGAGAGTCACATCTACTCCCGCTATTCAGCCGCGCTTGTTGTTTATTTACATACGTGAAAGTAATAGAATTCGTTTAGTGAGGCGCTGCTATTAGTACCTTAAGAGAGTCACATCTTCTCCCGATATATAGCTGCGCTTGTTGTGTATTTACATACGTGAAAGTAACAGAATTCATTTAGTGACGCGCTTCTATTAGTACCTTGAGAGAGTCACATCTTCTCCAGACATTTAGCTGTGCTTGTTGTGTATTTACATACGTGAAAGTAACAGAATTCATTTAGTGACGCGCTTCTATTAGTACCTTAAGAGAATCACATCTACTCCCGACATTTAGCCGCGCTTGTTGTGTACTAACAAACGTGAAAGTAAAAAAATTCATTTAGTGACGCGCTTCTATTAGTACCTTAAGAGAGACACATCTACTCCCGCTATTCAGCCGCGCTTGTTGTGTATTTACATAGATGAAAGTAATAGAATTCGTTCAGTGACGCGCTCCTATTAGTACCTTAAGAGAGTCACATCTTCTCCCGACATTTAGCCGCGCTTGTTGTGTACTAACAAACGTGAAAGTAAAAAAATTCATTTAGTGACGCGCTTCTATTAGTACCTTAAGAGAGTCACATCTACTACCGACATTTAGCCGCGCTTGTTGTGTACTAACAAACGAGAAAGTAAAAAAATTCATTTAGTGACGCGCTTTTATTAGTACCTTAAGAGAGTCACATCTACTCCCGCTATTCAGCCGCGCTTGTTGTGTATTTACATACATGAAAGTAATAGAATTCGTTTAGTGACGCGCTGCTATTAGTACCTTAAGAGAGTCACATCTACTCCCGCTATTCAGCCGCGCTTGTTGTGTATTTACATACATGAAAGTAATAGAATTCATTTAGTGACGCGCTTCTATTAGTACCTCACATCTACTCCCGACATTTAGCCGCGCTTGTTGTGTATTTACATAGATGAAAGTAATAGAATTCGTTCAGTGACGCGCTTCTATTAGTACCTTAAGAAAGTCACATCTACTCCCGACAATTAGCCGCGCTTTTTGTGTATTTACATACGTGAGAGTAACAGAATTCATTTAGTGACGCGCTTCTATTAGTACCTTGAGAGAGTCACATCTACTCCCGACATTTAGCCGCGCTTGTTGTGTATTTACATAGATTAAAGTAATAGAATTCGTTCAGTGACGCGCTTCTATTAGTACCTTAAGAAAGTCACATCTACTCCCGACAATTAGCCGCGCTTGTTGTGTATTTACATACGTGAAAGTAACATAATTCATTTAGTGACGCGCTTCTATTAGTACCTTAAGAGAGTCACATCTACTCCCGACATTTAGCCGCACTTGTTGTGTATTTACATACATGAAAGTAATAGAATTCGTTCAGTGTCGCGCTTCTATTAGTACCTTAAGAGAGTCACATCTACTCCCGACAATTAGCCGCGCTTTTTGTGTATTTACATACGTGAAAGTAACAGAATTCATTTAGTGACGCGCTTTTATTAGTACCTTAAGAGAGTCACATCTACTCCCGACATTTAGCCGCGCTTGTTGTGTACTAACAAACGTGAAAGTAAAAAAATTCATTTAGTTACGCGCTTTTATTAGTACCTTAAGAGAGTCACATCTACTCCCGCTATTCAGCCGCGCTTGTTGTGTATTTACATAGATGAAAGTAATAGAATTCGTTCAGTGACGCGCTTCTATTAGTACCTGAAGAGAGTCACATCTTCTCCCGACATTTAGCCGCGCTTGTTGTGTACTAACAAACGTGAAAGTAAAAAAATTCATTTAGTGACGCGCTTTTATTAGTACCTTAAGAGAGTCACATCTACTCCCGCTATTCAGCCGCGCTTGTTGTGTATTTACATACGTGAAAGTAATAGAATTCGTTTAGTGAGGCGCTGCTATTAGTACCTTAAGAGAGTCACATCTACTCCCGCTATTCAGCCGCGCTTGTTGTTTATTTACATACGTGAAAGTAATAGAATTCGTTTAGTGAGGCGCTGCTATTAGTACCTTAAGAGAGTCACATCTACTCCCGATATATAGCTGCGCTTGTTGTGTATTTACATACGTGAAAGTAACAGAATTCATTTAGTGACGCGCTTCTATTAGTACCTTGAGAGAGTCACATCTTCTCCAGACATTTAGCTGTGCTTGTTGTGTATTTACATACGTGAAAGTAACAGAATTCATTTAGTGACGCGCTTCTATTAGTACCTTAAGAGAATCACATCTACTCCCGACATTTAGCCGCGCTTGTTGTGTACTAACAAACGTGAAAGTAAAAAAATTCATTTAGTGACGCGCTTCTATTAGTACCTTAAGAGAGACACATCTACTCCCGCTATTCAGCCGCGCTTGTTGTGTATTTACATAGATGAAAGTAATAGAATTCGTTCAGTGACGCGCTCCTATTAGTACCTTAAGAGAGTCACATCTTCTCCCGACATTTAGCCGCGCTTGTTGTGTACTAACAAACGTGAAAGTAAAAAAATTCATTTAGTGACGCGCTTCTATTAGTACCTTAAGAGAGTCACATCTACTACCGACATTTAGCCGCGCTTGTTGTGTACTAACAAACGAGAAAGTGAAAAAATTCATTTAGTGACGCGCTTTTATTAGTACCTTAAGAGAGTCACATCTACTCCCGCTATTCAGCCGCGCTTGTTGTGTATTTACATACGTGAAAGTAACAGAATTCATTTAGTGACGCGCTTCTATTAGTACCTCACATCTACTCCCGACATTTAGCCGCGCTTGTTGTGTATTTACATAGATGAAAGTAATAGAATTCGTTCAGTGACGCGCTTCTATTAGTACCTTAAGAAAGTCACATCTACTCCCGACAATTAGCCGCGCTTTTTGTGTATTTACATACGTGAGAGTAACAGAATTCATTTAGTGACGCGCTTCTATTAGTACCTTGAGAGAGTCACATCTACTCCCGACATTTAGCCGCGCTTGTTGTGTATTTACATAGATGAAAGTAATAGAATTCGTTCAGTGACGCGCTTCTATTAGTACCTTAAGAAAGTCACATCTACTCCCGACAATAGAAGAGTTCTATATAAGGTCAATGTAGCCAACACAATAAAATAAAATGATCAAAATGACATATGAAATGGGGGTCACTAAAAGGGGTCACCTATTAACTTGATTTTTCAGTTTTTCAGATATAAACAATGTTTTATGCAATATATCTTGTACCCGAATGATAAAAAGCTCGTTTAAATTTAGGGTGTTTTGCTTTCTAATGTTTACCATGAATGTCACAGGCAACTGTCAACATTGTCAATGCAAGCAACATAGGCGTATCTTTAGCTTGGAATTTGTGTTGTACGTGTGTGTTTTAGTTCATTCATTTTCTTTCTTTATTTTAAAAATTTGTATTCGTGTTTATTCAGTTCGTTAACAATTTTATTTATTTGAAGCATTCAAATATATCTTTATCGTTCACGCTAATAAATATTTCAATATGGATATAGTGACTCTTGTACCCCAAGACGTACCTGGGGCAATATTAAATGAAATGATATCTTTGGAAGATCATTCAGTGATGGAGTTGAGAAGATGGTTGCAATGCAGATCTTTAAAAATGACTGGAACCAAAGATGAACTTATTATTAGGTAGGCACCAACTTATTTAATTAATAGTGCCCATATTTTCAAATATTTTATTTTTAGAATCAAAAACTGCATCCAAACTGGAGGAGAAAATAAAATTTTTCTGGGTATAGATAATGGTAAATGGTATGATATAAAAAGAAATGTGATTCAGAAACCAACTTCATCCAATGTTACTGATTTAAATATAAGCGAGACAAATTTAATTTGGTCAAGATTTCCAGCACGGCCACTGCCCCAATATTACAATAAAGGACATATATTTACATATATTATAAACGAGAATGTTGAAAGTATTGTTGAAAGGGACAATAATACATTTGTAACTGTAAAACCATTTAGAAGAGGATCCCAATTTGTAGACAGTGATCATCTCAGCCAAATATTTGATGCACAAGAAAGTAATGCATATTATTGTAAGTGTAAATGCCAAGCATCTTTTGAGAAAAAAACAAAGTATGATGTTGTAATCTCGTTAAATAAAACTTCTGGGGCAGTTATCAATGGCAAGTGTGATTGTAAACAATCTGCTCTTGGCAAGTGCAGTCATGTAACTGCCCTATTACTGTTCCTTGCCAAATATGTTGATGAACATGGAAGTATACCAGTGGCATCCACAAGTAAGCCATGTGAATGGGGAAAAGGCTCAAACAAGAGATTTCCAGGAGAAGTAGCAACACACGTTTACCCCATGAAAAGGTATCAACCATTACAGCGAGCTGCATATAATCCACTACCAGCAAATTATACCCAAAATATAAACATAAACAAGTTTTTAGTGGACATTCAGTGTGGAATTGAGGAGACAATGTTTGAGACATTGTTTTCTATAAAATATGATAATTTTGACTACAGTGATGATGAACTACTTGTATTAAAGCAACAAACACAATTATTTAAAAATAATATGAAAACATTTTTATTGAAAGAAAATGTTCAATGGCTTCAGTTACCAGGTTCATTTCCACAAGGTTGCATCAAGTGGACTTACTGGAGAACCTATTTTATAACGTCCTCCAATGCAAAGATCGTGTGTGGTTTAACAAGAGAAACCGGAAAGCGTAATTTTTTATTAAAAAATTTATGGCTTCAGACCAAACCTGTTACCACTCCTGCCATGCAATATGGAAAAAGAAATGAGTCTATTGCGAGAAATATATATGCAGGCTTGATTGGGAATGACAAGACAGTAGAGGAATGTGGATTAGTGGTTAATACACTATTCCCTTTTATAGCATCAAGTATAGATGGGCTAGTACGAAATAATAATAATGGTGCTGTTGATCATATTTTTGAAATAAAATGCCCAAAAATGCTAGAAAAATGCAAAAATATCAACAATTTTGACACATTCCTCTCAACTGCACAATTAAATCATTTCTGCTTGCAGAAAATTAATAATAAAGTATTTATTAAAAAAAACCACCCATATCTATACCAAATATTAGTTTCATTATTTATATTCCAAGTAGACTACTGTAATTTAATAATATGGTGCCCAAGTGGTGTGCTTATTGTACCAATAAGTCAGCAGGACTATTTAAATGACATAGAAGTTATTAAATTTAAAACTAAAGAATTTTATGAAAATGTTTTTGCACCAGAAATATTTGCGATGAGAGTTGTCCGTGGGTTGAATCCCATTAATTTACTCTAAGTAGTTGTTTGTACAATACTTGTATTAATAGTTATTTTATGTAACTGTTACATATTTAATTTTAAGGTGATATTAAATGATTTTATTGGGTTTAAACAAGTTTTTAATTTTTTGTGAACATCCCTATTCTAGTTTTACAGTAACATAATATTTATTTACAAGTAATCATAATATAATTCTAAAACTAATCATAGCTTACTACAAATGTGTGCTAAATAATTATCCAAACAATATATACAGAGTGATCACTAACAACTATATTAATACTTATATTATAATACATGTTACATTTTACACTACTAAGTTAGTTTTAATTGAAACAAATTAAAAATATTTTACTTGACCAAAGGTTTTTCAAAATTTACAAGAAAACAAATGATTTGAAAAATATGGGATATAATTGGTAGAAGTGTTATGGGGCATTTTCTTGATAATATTTTATATGCTTTTATTCTACGTATAGCCCTTTCTACATGGATTCTTGCTTTTGCAATTTGTTTCGTCAAACGCTCTTCTTCTGCAGTCAGTCTATCTCTACCTACTAAATATGGAGGAGTGATTACTTGAATTTTAAGTTGATTGGCAATGTCTTGTATTAAAAATCCTCTGTCAGCCAATAAACAATCATTTTCACATAAAAATGTTTTTATATCGCACTCGGTAAATAGTTCAGTATCTGATATAGAACCTTCATATCCTACAGAACAATAAATCACAGCACCACTTACAGCAATTCCCACTAAGAATTTGACTGTGTTTATATGCTTATAGCTGGAATAGGTGTTTCCTTGTTGCCTAAAATTCCTTGGCATCTCCAATGAAATTTCAGTAGCATCTATAACCCCTAGTATTTTATTATTAAATTGTCTAAAGCAATAGGGAACATTTTTTATGCTTCTTGCAGATAAAAATAATTGTTTTCTTAAATGTATTAACCGATGAAACATAAATTGTATCCATGTAAAAAATATTACAGATATATACGATTTATTTGTATTGCAAAAGTAGCCAATTTCCCTCAATGTATATCCTCTTCTCAACCTCACCAAAGTCAAACACAATTTATCCTTATTGGAAAACTTTGATTGAATATTCCTCCTAATTTTTATTTGTCTTTGATATTTAAATATGTACTTCAGTTTTCCCATAGCTTCTTCATCTAATAAATTATAGAAAGCATCAAAGTGAGCTGGAAGAAGGCCTGTAAAATATTTAAACATAACTGTGTTTGTCTTCAATATCTTGTAGGACAAATTGTTTTGTTTATAAGAGTATTTATGTCCATGTTGGATATTTGAATATATTTTAATTGTAGTATTGCGTTTTTTTGATGTTGATGTAATTGGCCATGTTTTCTTCACAAATAGTGGGATTTGTTCTGTGGAACCACTAGAACCATAATTATGTTCCAAGAGGGACTCAGGAATTGTCGGTAAAGGTGTAGAAGCAACTGAGGAGAATGGAGTACTATAATTATGTTCAAAGAGAGAATAAGGAATTGTGTTTTCTGTAGGGACTGGAACATTTGATAGACAAGACGGTTGAAAATCATCACTGCTTGGTTCTGTAAGCATGTCAATGTCATCTTGGTTTGCAATAACTTCTTGTTGATATGGTGCAGCTTCACCTATATTCAACAATTGGCCATAGGGTTTTGGATTCAAAGAATGTTCTTCGAAGTGGGCATTACAAATGTATACATTATTTGTAATGTTCTCCACGCTAAGTCTCTCATTGCCACACAACTCTATCCACTTCAGGCACTTAACAACATTTTTTGAAGGTTTAGGAAATCGGATGAACCTAATCTTTTTCTGTCTCCGCTTCATTTTAATACTTCGCGTATTATTGGTACAATTTTTATACGCACACTGCTTCATGATGATTGGGAATAAGTGAATGTATAAATACACAACTCAATAAAACTTCACAAAAGAAATTTTCAAAATTATAATACACTGGAAAGACACAAACCAATAAGTTTATAAAAATAAAACCACGCTGTGACGCCAATGTTATGACGTTGACTTTGACAGTTCACCGACATTTGCCGTAAACCTCAGGAAGCAAAATTTCCTAATTTAAAACAAGCTTTTTATCTTTTGGGTACAATATATATTATATAAAACATTAAGTATATCTGAAACAAACAATAAGTAAGTTGAATGGTGCCCCCTTTCAGTGACCCCCATTTCATATGTCATTTTGATCATTTTATTTTATTGTGTTGGCTACATTGACCTTATATAGAACTCTTCTATTAGCCGCGCTTGTTGTGTATTTACATACGTGAAAGTAACATAATTCATTTAGTGACGCGCTTCTATTAGTACCTTAAGAGAGTCACATCTACTCCCGACATTTAGCCGCACTTGTTGTGTATTTACATACATGAAAGTAATAGAATTCGTTCAGTGTCGCGCTTCTATTAGTACCTTAAGAGAGTCACATCTACTCCCGACAATTAGCCGCGCTTTTTGTGTATTTACATACGTGAAAGTAACAGAATTCATTTAGTGACGCGCTTTTATTAGTACCTTAAGAGAGTCACATCTACTCCCGACATTTAGCCGCGCTTGTTGTGTACTAACAAACGTGAAAGTAAAAAAATTCATTTAGTTACGCGCTTTTATTAGTACCTTAAGAGAGTCACATCTACTCCCGCTATTCAGCCGCGCTTGTTGTGTATTTACATAGATGAAAGTAATAGAATTCGTTCAGTGACGCGCTTCTATTAGTACCTGAAGAGAGTCACATCTTCTCCCGACATTTAGCCGCGCTTGTTGTGTACTAACAAACGTGAAAGTAAAAAAATTCATTTAGTGACGCGCTTTTATTAGTACCTTAAGAGAGTCACATCTACTCCCGCTATTCAGCCGCGCTTGTTGTGTATTTACATACGTGAAAGTAATAGAATTCGTTTAGTGAGGCGCTGCTATTAGTACCTTAAGAGAGTCACATCTACTCCCGCTATTCAGCCGCGCTTGTTGTTTATTTACATACGTGAAAGTAATAGAATTCGTTTAGTGAGGCGCTGCTATTAGTACCTTAAGAGAGTCACATCTACTCCCGATATATAGCTGCGCTTGTTGTGTATTTACATACGTGAAAGTAACAGAATTCATTTAGTGACGCGCTTCTATTAGTACCTTGAGAGAGTCACATCTTCTCCAGACATTTAGCTGTGCTTGTTGTGTATTTACATACGTGAAAGTAACAGAATTCATTTAGTGACGCGCTTCTATTAGTACCTTAAGAGAATCACATCTACTCCCGACATTTAGCCGCGCTTGTTGTGTACTAACAAACGTGAAAGTGAAAAAATTCATTTAGTGACGCGCTTCTATTAGTACCTTAAGAGAGACACATCTACTCCCGCTATTCAGCCGCGCTTGTTGTGTATTTACATAGATGAAAGTAATAGAATTCGTTCAGTGACGCGCTCCTATTAGTACCTTAAGAGAGTCACATCTTCTCCCGACATTTAGCCGCGCTTGTTGTGTACTAACAAACGTGAAAGTAAAAAAATTCATTTAGTGACGCGCTTCTATTAGTACCTTAAGAGAGTCACATCTACTACCGACATTTAGCCGCGCTTGTTGTGTACTAACAAACGAGAAAGTAAAAAAATTCATTTAGTGACGCGCTTTTATTAGTACCTTAAGAGAGTCACATCTACTCCCGCTATTCAGCCGCGCTTGTTGTGTATTTACATACATGAAAGTAATAGAATTCGTTTAGTGACGCGCTGCTATTAGTACCTTAAGAGAGTCACATCTACTCCCGCTATTCAGCCGCGCTTGTTGTGTATTTACATACGTGAAAGTAACAGAATTCATTTAGTGACGCGCTTCTATTAGTACCTCACATCTACTCCCGACATTTAGCCGCGCTTGTTGTGTATTTACATAGATGAAAGTAATAGAATTCGTTCAGTGACGCGCTTCTATTAGTACCTTAAGAAAGTCACATCTACTCCCGACAATTAGCCGCGCTTTTTGTGTATTTACATACGTGAGAGTAACAGAATTCATTTAGTGACGCGCTTCTATTAGTACCTTGAGAAAGTCACATCTACTCCCGACATTTAGCCGCGCTTGTTGTGTATTTACATAGATGAAAGTAATAGAATTCGTTCAGTGACGCGCTTCTATTAGTACCTTAAGAAAGTCACATCTACTCCCGACAATTAGCCGCGCTTGTTGTGTATTTACATACGTGAAAGTAACATAATTCATTTAGTGACGCGCTTCTATTAGTACCTTAAGAGAGTCACATCTACTCCCGACATTTAGCCGCACTTGTTGTGTATTTACATACATGAAAGTAATAGAATTCGTTCAGTGTCGCGCTTCTATTAGTACCTTAAGAGAGTCACATCTACTCCCGACAATTAGCCGCGCTTTTTGTGTATTTACATACGTGAAAGTAACAGAATTCATTTAGTGACGCGCTTTTATTAGTACCTTAAGAGAGTCACATCTACTCCCGACATTTAGCCGCGCTTGTTGTGTACTAACAAACGTGAAAGTAAAAAAATTCATTTAGTTACGCGCTTTTATTAGTACCTTAAGAGAGTCACATCTACTCCCGCTATTCAGCCGCGCTTGTTGTGTATTTACATAGATGAAAGTAATAGAATTCGTTCAGTGACGCGCTTCTATTAGTACCTGAAGAGAGTCACATCTTCTCCCGACATTTAGCCGCGCTTGTTGTGTACTAACAAACGTGAAAGTAAAAAAATTCATTTAGTGACGCGCTTTTATTAGTACCTTAAGAGAGTCACATCTACTCCCGCTATTCAGCCGCGCTTGTTGTGTATTTACATACGTGAAAGTAATAGAATTCGTTTAGTGAGGCGCTGCTATTAGTACCTTAAGAGAGTCACATCTACTCCCGATATATAGCTGCGCTTGTTGTGTATTTACATACGTGAAAGTAACAGAATTCATTTAGTGACGCGCTTCTATTAGTACCTTGAGAGAGTCACATCTTCTCCAGACATTTAGCTGTGCTTGTTGTGTATTTACATACGAGAAAGTAAAAAAATTCAGTGACGCGCTTCTATTAGTACCTCACATCTACTCCCGACATTTAGCCGCGCTTGTTGTGTATTTACATAGATGAAAGTAATAGAATTCGTTCAGTGACGCGCTTCTATTAGTACCTTAAGAAAGTCACATCTACTCCCGACAATTAGCCGCGCTTTTTGTGTATTTACATACGTGAGAGTAACAGAATTCATTTAGTGACGCGCTTCTATTAGTACCTTGAGAGAGTCACATCTACTCCCGACATTTAGCCGCGCTTGTTGTGTATTTACATAGATGAAAGTAATAGAATTCGTTCAGTGACGCGCTTCTATTAGTACCTTAAGAAAGTCACATCTACTCCCGACAATTAGCCGCGCTTGTTGTGTATTTACATACGTGAAAGTAACATAATTCATTTAGTGACGCGCTTCTATTAGTACCTTAAGAGAGTCACATCTACTCCCGACATTTAGCCGCACTTGTTGTGTATTTACATACATGAAAGTAATAGAATTCGTTCAGTGTCGCGCTTCTATTAGTACCTTAAGAGAGTCACATCTACTCCCGACAATTAGCCGCGCTTTTTGTGTATTTACATACGTGAAAGTAACAGAATTCATTTAGTGACGCGCTTTTATTAGTACCTTAAGAGAGTCACATCTACTCCCGACATTTAGCCGCGCTTGTTGTGTACTAACAAACGTGAAAGTAAAAAAATTCATTTAGTTACGCGCTTTTATTAGTACCTTAAGAGAGTCATATCTACTCCCGCTATTCAGCCGCGCTTGTTGTGTATTTACATAGATGAAAGTAATAGAATTCGTTCAGTGACGCGCTTCTATTAGTACCTGAAGAGAGTCACATCTTCTCCCGACATTTAGCCGCGCTTGTTGTGTACTAACAAACGTGAAAGTAAAAAAATTCATTTAGTGACGCGCTTTTATTAGTACCTTAAGAGAGTCACATCTACTCCCGCTATTCAGCCGCGCTTGTTGTGTATTTACATACGTGAAAGTAATAGAATTCGTTTAGTGAGGCGCTGCTATTAGTACCTTAAGAGAGTCACATCTACTCCCGATATATAGCTGCGCTTGTTGTGTATTTACATACGTGAAAGTAACAGAATTCATTTAGTGACGCGCTTCTATTAGTACCTTGAGAGAGTCACATCTTCTCCAGACATTTAGCTGTGCTTGTTGTGTATTTACATACGTGAAAGTAACAGAATTCATTTAGTGACGCGCTTCTATTAGTACCTTAAGAGAGTCACATCTACTCCCGACATTTAGCCGCGCTTGTTGTGTACTAACAAACGTGAAAGTGAAAAAATTCATTTAGTGACGCGCTTCTATTAGTACCTTAAGAAAGACACATCTACTCCCGCTATTCAGCCGCGCTTGTTGTGTATTTACATAGATGAAAGTAATAGAATTCGTTCAGTGACGCGCTTCTATTAGTACCTTAAGAGAGTCACATCTTCTCCCGACATTTAGCCGCGCTTGTTGTGTACTAACAAACGTGAAACTAAAAAAAATCATTTAGTGACGCGCTTCTATTAGTACCTTAAGAGAGTCACATCTACTCCCGACATTTAGCCGCGCTTGTTGTGTACTAACAAACGAGAAAGTAAAAAAATTCATTTAGTGACGCGCTTTTATTAGTACCTTAAGAGAGTCACATCTACTCCCGCTATTCAGCCGCGCTTGTTGTGTATTTACATACATAAAAGTAATAGAATTCGTTTAGTGACGCGCTGCTATAAGTACCTTAAGAGAGTCACATCTACTCACGATATATAGCTGCGCTTGTTGTGTATTTACATACGTGAAAGTAACAGAATTCATTTAGTGACGCGCTTCTATTAGTACCTTGAGAGAGTCACATCTACTCCCGACATTTAGCCGCGCTTGTTGTGTATTTACATAGATGAAAGTAATAGAATTCGTTCAGTGACGCGCTTCTATTAGTACCCTAAGAAAGTCACATCTACTCCCGACAATTAGCCGCGCTTTTTGTGTATTTACATACGTGAAAGTAACAGAATTCATTTAGTGACGCGCTTCTATTAGTACCTTAAGAGAGTCACATCTACTCCCGACATTTAGCCGCGCTTGTTGTGTACTAACAAACGTGAAAGTAAAAAAATTCATTTAGTTACGCGCTTTTATTAGTACCTTAAGAGAGTCACATCTACTCCCGCTATTCAGCCGCGCTTGTTGTGTATTTAAATAGATGAAAGTAATAGAATTCGTTCAGTGACGCGCTTCTATTAGTACCTTAAGAGAGTCACATCTACTCCCGACATTTAGCCGCGCTTGTTGTGTACTAACAAACGTGAAAGTAAAAAAATTCATTTAGTGACGCGCTTCTATTAGTACCTTAAGAAAGACACATCTACTCCCGCTATTCAGCCGCGCTTGTTGTGTATTTACATAGATGAAAGTAATTTATTCGTTCAGTGACGCGCTTCTATTAGTACCTTAAGAGAGTCACATCTACTCTCGATATATAGCTGCGCTTGTTGTGTATTTACATACGTGAAAGTAACAGAATTCATTTAGTGACGCGCTTCTATTAGTACCTTGAGAGAGTCACATCTACTCCCGACATTTAGCCGCGCTTGTTGTGTATTTACATAGATGAAAGTAATAGAATTCGTTCAGTGACGCGCTTCTATTAGTACCTTAAGAAAGTCACATCTACTCCCGACAATTAGCCGCGCTTTTTGGGTATTTACATACGTGAGAGTAACAGAATTCATTTAGTGACGCGCTTCTATTAGTACCTTGAGAGAGTCACATCTACTCCCGACATTTAGCCGCGCTTGTTGTGTATTTACATAGATGAAAGTAATAGAATTCGTTCAGTGACGCGCTTCTATTAGTACCTTAAGAAAGTCACATCTACTCCCGACAATTAGCCGCGCTTGTTGTGTATTTACATACGTGAAAGTAACATAATTCATTTAGTGACGCGCTTCTATTAGTACCTTAAGAGAGTCACATCTACTCCCGACATTTAGCCGCACTTGTTGTGTCTTTACATACATGAAAGTAATAGAATTCGTTCAGTGACGCGCTTCTATTAGTACCTTAAGAGAGTCACATCTTCTCCAGACATTTAGCTGTGCTTGTTGTGTATTTACATACGTGAAAGTAACAGAATTCATTTAGTGACGCGCTTCTATTAGTACCTTGAGAGAGTCACATCTACTCCCGACATTTAGCCGCGCTTGTTGTGTACTAACAAACGTGAAAGTAAAAAAATTCATTTAGTTACGCGCTTTTATTAGTACCTTAAGAGAGTCACATCTACTCCCGCTATTCAGCCGCGCTTGTTGTGTATTTACATAGATGAAAGTAATAGAATTCGTTCAGTGACGCGCTTCTTTTAGTACCTAAAGAGAGTCACATCTTCTCCCGACATTTAGCCGCGCTTGTTGTGTACTAACAAACGTGAAAGTAAAAAAATTCATTTAGTGACGCACTTTTATTAGTACCTTAAGAGAGTCACATCTACTCCCGCTATTCAGCCGCGCTTGTTGTGTATTTACATACGTGAAAGTAACAGAATTCATTTAGTGACGCGCTTCTATTAGTACCTTAAGAGAGTCACATCTACTCCCGATATATAGCTGCGCTTGTTGTGTATTTACATACGTGAAAGTAACAGAATTCATTAAGTGACGCGCTTCTATTAGTACCTTGAGAGAGTCACATCTTCTCCAGACATTTAGCTGTGCTTGTTGTGTATTTACATACGTGAAAGTAACAGAATTCATTTAGTGACGCGCTTCTATTAGTACCTTAAGAAAGACACATCTACTCCCGCTATTCAGCCGCGCTTGTTGTGTATTTACATAGATAAAAGTAATAGAATTCGTTCAGTGACGCGCTTCTATTAGTACCTTAAGAGAGTCACATCTACTCCCGACAATTAGCCGCGCTTGTTGTGTATTTACATACGTGAAAGTAACATAATTCATTTAGTGACGCGCTTCTATTAGTACCTTAAGAGAGTCACATCTACTCCCGACATTTAGCCGCACTTGTTGTGTATTTACATACATGAAAGTAATAGAATTCGTTCAGTGACGCGCTTCTATTAGTACCTTAAGAGAGTCACATCTTCTCCAGACATTTAGCTGTGCTTGTTGTGTATTTACATACGTGAAAGTAACAGAATTCATTTAGTGACGCGCTTCCATTAGTACCTTAAGAAAGACACATCTACTCCCGCTATTCAGCCGCGCTTGTTGTGTATTTACATAGATGAAAGTAATAGAATTCGTTCAGTGACGCGCTTCTATTAGTACCTTAAGAGAGTCACATCTACTCCCGATATATAGCTGCGCTTGTTGTGTATTTACATACGTGAAAGTAACAGAATTCATTTAGTGACGCGCTTCTATTAGTACCTTAAGAGAGTCACATCTACTCCCGCTATTCAGCCGCGCTTGTTGTGTATTTACATAGATGAAAGTAATAGAATTCGTTCAGTGACGCGCTTCTATTAGTACCCTAAGAGAGTCACATCTTCTCCCGACATTTAGCCGCGCTTGTTCTGTACTAACAAACGTGAAAGTAAAAAAATTCATTTAGTGACGCGCTTTTATTAGTACCTTAAGAGAGTCACATCTACTCCCGCTATTCAGCCGCGCTTGTTGTTTATTTACATACGTGAAAGTAATAGAATTCGTTTAGTGAGGCGCTGCTATTAGTACCTCAAGAGAGTCACATCTACTCCCGATATATAGCTGCGCTTGTTGTGTATTTACATACGTGAAAGTAACAGAATTCATTTAGTGACGCGCTTCTATTAGTACCTTGAGAGAGTCACATCTTCTCCAGACATTTAGCTGTGCTTGTTGTGTATTTACATACGTGAAAGTAACAGAATTCATTTAGTGACGCGCTTCTATTAGTACCTTATGTTTTGGCGTATTTATCATTTTCTCTGTTTACTTGAAAAGTTTTTCATTTTTGTTTGCTTAAAATATTTCCTATTTCATCGGCGTGTCTTTGATGCCATTGAACGTTAATTTTTACAGTTTCTAGCGATTGATCCACACCTTTTTTAACTTCGGAGAATATATTTTTATTGGTACCCAAGAAATTTTCAAACTCTTGCTGATCTTTGACGTTAGTAATTTGATAGGACAACGGCGTTAAATATCTTGTAAGAGTTTTTTTGTTCGACAGCAAATGTTTATATATCTGATCGATATTGTTGTAGAAGAAGTTTTTAGCTATAAAGTATCCAACGTTATTTCTTGCTACGGTACCGAATACTGAACTACTGTCTTGTCTTCTGATAGTAGTATCATTCAAAGACCATTCCAAATATCTAGTTAAAAGCCAGATTTCTTCAGTGCAACCAAGCGTACCAAGAATACTACTCTTTTCCGTAGCTACATTAGAATTTTGATACTTTTTCCGTAAAAGCTCCCATTCTGGTTCACCTCCGTGTTTTAAACTAGTACAATATATTATTCCACGTAAATCTTTCGGTAGTGATTCCTCTTGTTTCAGTCTCAATTTGTTGAACAACTCCTTAGCTTCTGCTACACAATTAGCTACTTCATATAGGCAAGCTCTATTAACGATCAGTGCTTGTAATTTAATAGAATCAAGATTATCAGGATCAGTTGGAACTACAAAGCCTTCAACTTTGTCATACATGGGCGTCAACAATCGTTTCATGTATTCTTTGTATTTACCATACAAAGCCAATTCAGTCGGTGAACGAACAGGAAGTTCAGGTTGATGATTCTCAATATTCGTTAAAACATTTTGTAGGTATTGTTGTTCCTGTAATCTCGCCGCTTTATACGCTAATCGAAAAACTTTGGTTCTAACAATAACCATTTGGGCCCAGTAAACCACGTGGGATGGTTAACTAACGACGAAGGACACAAACTTCGAGAAGCGCAATCAACGACATTTTCCTTTCCGGGAATAAAGAACCAATAGGTTGGAGGAATCATCTTTTGAATTTTAAAAACTCGATTTTGAACAAATAAATTTAATTTCTTCACTGGGGTTTTTATCCAACTTAAGGTAATCATGGAATCACTCAAAGCAAAAATCTGATCAATATTATGTCTAATGGCGTAAGTTTCAATGGCATGAGACAGAAGTTTTGAGAGAAGGAGAGCTCCGCAGAGCTCTAACCGAGGGAGAGTAATTGTAGACATGGGCGAAACTTTAGATTGAGAGTACAGAAAAGTAACTTTAACTCGACCTGTACAATCAACAACCCGGGTATAAACAATGGCTGCATAGCCAGCAGCACTCGCATCTGAAAATCCTACAAACGATAATGACGAAATAGATGTAACTGCTATATGGCGTGGAATCTCTATTTTGTGAAGAGTATGAAATTCGTTTTGAAATTTATTCCAGAGAATTTCTATTTCTTTGGGTGCAATACTATCCCAATCAATTTTCAAAATCCAAAGTCTTTTTATCAAAATTTTCAGAAACAGGGTTATAGGAGACAAGAATCCCAAGGGATCAAACATGCGAGCAACAAGTGAGAGAATGTTTCTTTTCGTACAAGGAGACATTGAAGACAATTCTACCCCAAAACTAAAATTATCATGTTTTTCTTCCCACTGTAGTCCTAACACCTTAGAAGCTGACTTATCAAATTGTTTGGTTTTAATCAATTGAAGGGGTTCGGGTATTGTCGACAAAAGTTCGTCAGAGTTGGACATCCACTTGACTAATTTAAAACCTCCCTTTTGAAATAAATCTACCAACTGAGTGTGTGCAACTATAGCTTCGGGAACACTACAAAAACTACTGATAAAATCGTCCATGTACATATCACGGGATATGGGTACAATGACGTCAGGAAAATTTTGAGATTCGTCCTTACATAATTGTCTTACTACTCTAAGACTTAAATATGGCGAAGACTTTACTCCAAAAGTTAAAGTATTTAACTGAAATATCGAAATGGGATCATTTGTGTCGAATCTCCACAAAACTCTTTGAAATGCACAATGAGGTTCAACGACTCTAATCTGCCTATACATTTGTTTTAAATCCGCAACAACTGCTACTGGGAAAAGACGAAAGTTCAACAAAATGGTAGTAGGATTATTTTGTAATTTTGGACCTTTGTGGAGTACATCATTTAGTGAGGGACCTCGACTCGTTTTCATCGAGGCATCAAACACAATTCTACAAGGGGTGGATGGGCTATCTGGTTTAAAAACACAATGGTGAGGGATATAATACGACAACGAATCAATATTTTCAATAGGAACTAAACTCATGTGTCTTTGGTCTAGATAGTCTTGGAATATATCACTATAAACTGCTCTAAGTTCTGGATTTTTAGCGAGGCGATTTTCTAAGGACAACAATCTATTTTTGGCAAGTACAAATGAATCACCTAGCAATTTAGGATCATCTTGGAAAGGCAAGGATACTGTGTATCTACCATCTGGATCTCTAGATACATTTTCAACAAACAAATTTTCACAAATTTCATCTTGTGATAAACTAGGAATAGGAGACAAATCTTCTAACTCACACATTCTTTCGACATAGGAATCTAGATTCAACAAAGGGTTACAAAAAAATGAAACATATGTGTGAACATTTTCAAAATTAGGTTGAGCGGAGCCCATGACAACATAACCGAAAACGGTTTCAATAGCTGAAAGGGAACCTTCGGACGACATTACTCTATTTCCACCAATGATGCTGGAAAACATGGCTACCCCCAAAATACCATCTATTTTTCCAGGTAAATAAAAATAGGGATCAGCTAAAATTAGGGCATCTATATTGGGAATAAAATTTTTATCAATCAGTTGATCTGGCAAATCATTGGTGATTTTATCTATTAGCATAACTTCTATAGGATATTTTATTTTTGGATCAAAATGGGAAAATATAACAATATTTGTTTTTCCTACTATGGGCGCTTCAGAACCTCCTATACCAGAGACTTTTAAATTTAATTTTGAGTAGTTTAAACCTAACTTTCGGGCACAATTAAATGTAATCAAATTGGCAGAGGATCCACTATCTAACAAAAATCGAATTTTTTTTTCTTTACCCCATTTATCAACAACTTTAACTATTACGGTTCCAAAAAGACTAACCGGACGTACTTGGGATTCATTTGAAACATTTTCCAAATGTTGAACATGTAAATTCGATGGGCCTTCAGACGAACCAGAGGAAGAACCTAGGCTAGTGGAGGGGACATTATCATTATATGGTTCAGGAGTTGGTTTATGTAACAGGGAATGATGGCGAGCTTTACATTTGTTACAGGAGAATTTAGACGAACAATTCGATACACGATGTTTTGACGAAAAGCAATTTAAACATAAAGATTTATCTTTTATTAATTTAAATCTTGATTCAAAGGGAAGTCCTAAGAAATATCTACAATCTTTAATCAAATGCGGGCTTTTATTACAAATTATACAATTTACGGATGAATAATTATTATTCGGTTCCTGCAAATGAAATGATTTCGTAGGTTTTGGCGAAACAAAACTACTTTTAGAATTCCGGACTCTCTCACTTTTATTAAAAACTTTACTACGCTGGCGCAAAAATTTCACAAGCTCATTATAAGCGGGCAAATCATCTTTATTTCTAATCAAATCAAATGAATCTATGGTTTCCTGAGGTAATTTTAACATAGCCAAATAAGTCAAAATGTGATCATCTAAATTTTCAAGATTTAATCTTTTTAAGGAAGAGATATTAGTGTCAAATTTTTCCAAAAAGACTTCTAAATTTGACGCACTATTGGTGTTTAAACAACGAAAATTTACAATTCGATCCATATAAAGATTGAACAAATATTTTTTATCATTATATCTTTCAATAAGAATGTTCCAAATAATGTCATAATTATCTGGAATGGGTTCTATAGAGCTACAACTTTTCAGGGCTTTCCCTGATATACAACTTAGCAAATATTGCAATTTATCTGCTTTCGAATATTCTATTTTAGTATGCACAAACTGTTTGAAATTTTCATAAAAAATAGGCCATAGGGATAAATCTTCACCATCGAACTTCACTAACTCAAATTTAGGCATTTTAATGTGAGATTCATTATTATTTGGATTATTATTTGAAACAACAGGTTTTTTCAATAACAAAGCGGCTAAAAATTCAACATTAGAATAAATATCGTAAAACGCATCTAAAGGGCTATTATAATCAATCTCGGCATCTGGGTTAATTTCTTGCTTTAGAACAACTATTTCTTGTACCACTTCCTCATAATCTAAATGCGTTTTTTCGAATGTACTATACCTAACTGAAAAGTTACGAATTTTTGTTGCATTTTGCGGATCTTTTTCTAAAGACTGACCTGCGTCAAAACACAGCTGAGCTCTTCGAAAAATGTTTTCACGTTTTGCTCGCAATCTATCTAATTTTATTTCGTCTTGATTTTTAGGCATATTTACGAAGGATAAACGCTTAAATTCTTCCCTAACTTGTTCAATGGTAAAGAAATAAATCGAACAAAATCGAAAATACGTCAAGAATGGCACTAAGTATAAATTTATATCCACCAAATTGGTACTAGAATACTATAATTTTCGCAAACTATTTAAAGCAACTCACACGTGAGTAAGAGAGAGACAGAGGTGTGCGCATATAAACAGACAAAATGTATTTTCGAGAACTAAAGAAATTAAAGCTACAGTTTTTTACGCGACAAAAAAGGAGAGAACAATGTTTAGGTTATCTACTAACTATCACTAATTATAAGATTATGACTATAATACCGGCTGCAAATTACTCTAAAATAGTTAATCAACGAACTAAATACTCAATTGAATTTGAATCGGAAAACCAACAACCAAAATTTGATTCAAATTACCTAATCGCGATTCTTAGACTAAAATTTAAATCGGTGTACTAACAACTAAAACTTTATCCAAAATTTAATCCACGGGTCGAAGGACCACTATTTATGATATGGCAAAAAAGAATAATCTCTAATTATTATTAATAGCGGACTGTATGATATCTTCAATCTTACCTTATGCACCGGCAGGTTTGTATTTTCTTTAATCTTCGGTGAAATAGCTATAGGGTAAGATAGAGGAGGGAAAAAAGGTAATTAATTTCACCTTTCACTATAATTAATCACCATAAAATAAAAATGTTAACCGGTTTTTAAAACAATGTTCTCTCTGCTACGTACGAATATCTACTACCGACTGGTTTTACGACCAAAAATGCTACTATATACTAGAAGCCCTGTTTTCACTTAATTTTTACTATATCTACTAATAGGCAATACCAAACACACGCAAAAGGTCTGATTGAAAATGATAAATACGCCAAAACACCTTAAGAGAGTCACATCTACTCCCGACATTTAGCCGCGCTTGTTGTGTACTAACAAACGTGAAAGTAAAAAAATTCATTTGGTGACGCGCTTCTATTAGTACCTTAAGAGAGACACATCTACTCCCGCTATTCAGCCGCGCTTGTTGTGTATTTACATAGATGAAAGTAATAGAATTCGTTCAGTGACGCGCTCCTATTAGTACCTTAAGAGAGTCACATCTTCTCCCGACATTTAGCCGCGCTTGTTGTGTACTAACAAACGTGAAAGTAAAAAAATTCATTTAGTGACGCGCTTCTATTAGTACCTTAAGAGAGTCACATCTACTACCGACATTTAGCCGCGCTTGTTGTGTACTAACAAACGAGAAAGTAAAAAAATTCATTTAGTGACGCGCTTTTATTAGTACCTTAAGAGAGTCACATCTACTCCCGCTATTCAGCCGCGCTTGTTGTGTATTTACATACATGAAAGTAATAGAATTCGTTTAGTGACGCGCTGCTATTAGTACCTTAAGAGAGTCACATCTACTCCCGCTATTCAGCCGCGCTTGTTGTGTATTTACATACGTGAAAGTAACAGAATTCATTTAGTGACGCGCTTCTATTAGTACCTCACATCTACTCCCGACATTTAGCCGCGCTTGTTGTGTATTTACATAGATGAAAGTAATAGAATTCGTTCAGTGACGCGCTTCTATTAGTACCTTAAGAAAGTCACATCTACTCCCGACAATTAGCCGCGCTTTTTGTGTATTTACATACGTGAGAGTAACAGAATTCATTTAGTGACGCGCTTCTATTAGTACCTTGAGAGAGTCACATCTACTCCCGACATTTAGCCGCGCTTGTTGTGTATTTACATAGATGAAAGTAATAGAATTCGTTCAGTGACGCGCTTCTATTAGTACCTTAAGAAAGTCACATCTACTCCCGACAATTAGCCGCGCTTGTTGTGTATTTACATACGTGAAAGTAACATAATTCATTTAGTGACGCGCTTCTATTAGTACCTTAATAGAGTCACATCTACTCCCGACATTTAGCCGCACTTGTTGTGTATTTACATACATGAAAGTAATAGAATTCGTTCAGTGTCGCGCTTCTATTAGTACCTTAAGAGAGTCACATCTACTCCCGACAATTAGCCGCGCTTTTTGTGTATTTACATACGTGAAAGTAACAGAATTCATTTAGTGACGCGCTTTTATTAGTACCTTAAGAGAGTCACATCTACTCCCGACATTTAGCCGCGCTTGTTGTGTACTAACAAACGTGAAAGTAAAAAAATTCATTTAGTTACGCGCTTTTATTAGTACCTTAAGAGAGTCACATCTACTCCCGCTATTCAGCCGCGCTTGTTGTGTATTTACATAGATGAAAGTAATAGAATTCGTTTAGTGACGCGCTTCTATTAGTACCTGAAGAGAGTCACATCTTCTCCCGACATTTAGCCGCGCTTGTTGTGTACTAACAAACGTGAAAGTAAAAAAATTCATTTAGTGACGCGCTTTTATTAGTACCTTAAGAGAGTCACATCTACTCCCGCTATTCAGCCGCGCTTGTTGTGTATTTACATACGTGAAAGTAATAGAATTCGTTTAGTGAGGCGCTGCTATTAGTACCTTAAGAGAGTCACATCTACTCCCGATATATAGCTGCGCTTGTTGTGTATTTACATACGTGAAAGTAACAGAATTCATTTAGTGACGCGCTTCTATTAGTACCTTAAGAGAGTCACATCTACTCCCGACATTTAGCCGCGCTTGTTGTGTACTAACAAACGTGAAAGTGAAAAAATTCATTTAGTGACGCGCTTCTATTAGTACCTTAAGAAAGACACATCTACTCCCGCTATTCAGCCGCGCTTGTTGTGTATTTACATAGATGAAAGTAATAGAATTCGTTCAGTGACGCGCTTCTATTAGTACCTTAAGAGAGTCACATCTTCTCCCGACATTTAGCCGCGCTTGTTGTGTACTAACAAACGTGAAACTAAAAAAAATCATTTAGTGACGCGCTTCTATTAGTACCTTAAGAGAGTCACATCTACTCCCGACATTTAGCCGCGCTTGTTGTGTACTAACAAACGAGAAAGTAAAAAAATTCATTTAGTGACGCGCTTTTATTAGTACCTTAAGAGAGTCACATCTACTCCCGCTATTCAGCCGCGCTTGTTGTGTATTTACATACATAAAAGTAATAGAATTCGTTTAGTGACGCCTTGCTATTAGTACCTTAAGAGAGTCACATCTACTCACGATATATAGCTGCGCTTGTTGTGTATTTACATACGTGAAAGTAACAGAATTCATTTAGTGACGCGCTTCTATTAGTACCTTGAGAGAGTCACATCTACTCCCGACATTTAGCCGCGCTTGTTGTGTATTTACATAGATGAAAGTAATAGAATTCGTTCAGTGACGCGCTTCTATTAGTACCCTAAGAAAGTCACATCTACTCCCGCTATTCAGCCGCGCTTGTTGTGTATTTAAATAGATGAAAGTAATAGAATTCGTTCAGTGACGCGCTTCTATTAGTACCTTAAGAGAGTCACATCTACTCCCGACATTTAGCCGCGCTTGTTGTGTACTAACAAACGTGAAAGTAAAAAAATTCATTTAGTGACGCGCTTCTATTAGTACCTTAAGAAAGACACATCTACTCCCGCTATTCAGCCGCGCTTGTTGTGTATTTACATAGATGAAAGTAATTTATTCGTTCAGTGACGCGCTTCTATTAGTACCTTAAGAGAGTCACATCTACTCCCGATATATAGCTGCGCTTGTTGTGTATTTACATACGTGAAAGTAACAGAATTCATTTAGTGACGCGCTTCTATTAGTACCTTGAGAGAGTCACATCTACTCCCGACATTTAGCCGCGCTTGTTGTGTATTTACATAGATGAAAGTAATAGAATTCGTTCAGTGACGCGCTTCTATTAGTACCTTAAGAAAGTCACATCTACTCCCGACAATTAGCCGCGCTTTTTGGGTATTTACATACGTGAGAGTAACAGAATTCATTTAGTGACGCGCTTCTATTTTTTATTTTATTTATTCTATTTATTAGTACCTTAAGAGAGTCACATCTACTCCCGACATTTAGCCGCGCTTGTTGTGTACTAACAAACGTGAAAGTAAAAAAATTCATTTAGTTACGCGCTTTTATTAGTACCTTAAGAGAGTCACATCTACTCCCGCTATTCAGCCGCGCTTGTTGTGTATTTACATACGTGAAAGTAATAGAATTCGTTTAGTGAGGCGCTGCTATTAGTACCTTAAGAGAGTCACATCTACTCCCGATATATAGCTGCGCTTGTTGTGTATTTACATACGTGAAAGTAACAGAATTCATTTACTGACGCGCTTCTATTAGTACCTTGAGAGAGTCACATCTTCTCCAGACATTTAGCTGTGCTTGTTGTGTATTTACGTACGTGAAAGTAACAGAATTCATTTAGTGACGCGCTTCTATTAGTACCTTAAGAGAGTCACATCTACTCCCGACATTTAGCCGCGCTTGTTGTGTACTAACAAACGTGAAAGTGAAAAAATTCATTTAGTGACGCGCTTCTATTAGTACCTTAAGAAAGACACATCTACTCCCGCTATTCAGCCGCGCTTGTTGTGTATTTACATAGATGAAAGTAATAGAATTCGTTCAGTGACGCGCTTCTATTAGTACCTTAAGAGAGTCACATCTTCTCCCGACATTTGGCCGCGCTTGTTGTGTACTAACAAACGTGAAACTAAAAAAAATCATTTAGTGACGCGCTTCTATTAGTACCTTAAGAGAGTCACATCTACTCCCGACATTTAGCCGCGCTTGTTGTGTACTAACAAACGAGAAAGTAACAGAATTCATTTAGTGACGCGCTTCTATTAGTACCTTGAGAGAGTCACATCTTCTCCAGACATTTAGCTGTGCTTGTTGTGTATTTACATACGTGAAAGTAACAGAATTCATTTAGTGACGCGCTTCTATTAGTACCTTAAGAGAGTCACATCTACTCCCGACATTTAGCCGCGCTTGTTGTGTACTAACAAACGTGAAAGTGAAAAAATTCATTTAGTGACGCGCTTCTATTAGTACCTTAAGAAAGACACATCTACTCCCGCTATTCAGCCGCGCTTGTTGTGTATTTACATAGATGAAAGTAATAGAATTCGTTCAGTGACGCGCTTCTATTAGTACCTTAAGAGAGTCACATCTTCTCCCGACATTTAGCCGCGCTTGTTGTGTACTAACAAACGTGAAACTAAAAAAAATCATTTAGTGACGCGCTTCTATTAGTACCTTAAGAAAGTCACATCTACTCCCGACATTTAGCCGCGCTTGTTGTGTACTAACAAACGAGAAAGTAAAAAAATTCATTTAGTGACGCGCTTTTATTAGTACCTTAAGAGAGTCACATCTACTCCCGCTATTCAGCAGCGCTTGTTGTGTATTTACATACATAAAAGTAATAGAATTCGTTTAGTGACGCGCTGCTATTAGTACCTTAAGAGAGTCACATCTACTCACGATATATAGCTGCGCTTGTTGTGTATTTACATACGTGAAAGTAACAGAATTCATTTAGTGACGCGCTTCTATTAGTACCTTAAGAAAGACACATCTACTCCCGCTATTCAGCCGCGCTTGTTGTGTATTTACATAGATGAAAGTAATAGAATTCGTTCAGTGACGCGCTTCTATTAGTACCTTAAGAGAGTCACATCTTCTCCCGACATTTAGCCGCGCTTGTTGTGTACTAACAAACGTGAAACTAAAAAAAATCATTTAGTGACGCGCTTCTATTAGTACCTTAAGAGAGTCACATCTACTCCCGACATTTAGCCGCGCTTGTTGTGTACTAACAAACGAGAAAGTAGAAAAATTCATTTAGTGACGCGCTTTTATTAGTACCTTAAGAGAGTCACATCTACTCCCGCTATTCAGCCGCGCTTGTTGTGTATTTACATACATAAAAGTAATAGAATTCGTTTAGTGACGCGCTGCTATTAGTACCTTAAGAGAGTCACATCTACTCACGATATATAGCTGCGCTTGTTGTGTATTTACATACGTGAAAGTAACAGAATTCATTTAGTGACGCGCTTCTATTAGTACCTTGAGAGAGTCACATCTACTCCCGACATTTAGCCGCGCTTGTTGTGTATTTACATAGATGAAAGTAATAGAATTCGTTCAGTGACGCGCTTCTATTAGTACCCTAAGAAAGTCACATCTACTCCCGACAATTAGCCGCGCTTTTTGTGTATTTACATACGTGAAAGTAACAGAATTCATTTAGTGACGCGCTTCTATTAGTACCTTAAGAGAGTCACATCTACTCCCGACATTTAGCCGCGCTTGTTGTGTACTAACAAACGTGAAAGTAAAAAAATTCATTTAGTTACGCGCTTTTATTAGTACCTTAAGAGAGTCACATCTACTCCCGCTATTCAGCCGCGCTTGTTGTGTATTTACATAGATGAAAGTAATAGAATTCGTTCAGTGACGCGCTTCTATTAGTACCTGAAGAGAGTCACATCTTCTCCCGGCATTTAGCCGCGCTTGTTGTGTACTAACAAACGTGAAAGTAAAAAAATTCATTTAGTGACGCGCTTTTATTAGTACCTTAAGAGAGTCACATCTACTCCCGCTATTCAGCCGCGCTTGTTGTGTATTTACATACGTGAAAGTAATAGAATTCGTTTAGTGAGGCGCTGCTATTAGTA
This sequence comes from Lochmaea crataegi, assembly GCA_947563755.1. NCBI lineage: Eukaryota > Metazoa > Arthropoda > Insecta > Coleoptera > Chrysomelidae > Lochmaea > Lochmaea crataegi. The sequence continues at coordinate 29,262,087 of OX387431.1, read as the reverse complement.
CCTTAAGAGAGTCACATCTACTCCCGATATATAGCTGCGCTTGTTGTGTATTTACATACGTGAAAGTAACAGAATTCATTTAGTGACGCGCTTCTATTAGTACCTTGAGAGAGTCACATCTTCTCCAGACATTTAGCTGTGCTTGTTGTGTATTTACGTACGTGAAAGTAACAGAATTCATTTAGTGACGCGCTTCTATTAGTACCTTAAGAGAGTCACATCTACTCCCGACATTTGGCCGCGCTTGTTGTGTACTAACAAACGTGAAAGTGAAAAAATTCATTTAGTGACGCGCTTCTATTAGTACCTTAAGAAAGACACATCTACTCCCGCTATTCAGCCGCGCTTGTTGTGTATTTACATAGATGAAAGTAATAGAATTCGTTCAGTGACGCGCTTCTATTAGTACCTTAAGAGAGTCACATCTTCTCCCGACATTTAGCCGCGCTTGTTGTGTACTAACAAACGTGAAACTAAAAAAAATCATTTAGTGACGCGCTTCTATTAGTACCTTAAGAGAGTCACATCTACTCCCGACATTTAGCCGCGCTTGTTGTGTACTAACAAACGAGAAAGTAAAAAAATTCATTTAGTGACGCGCTTTTATTAGTACCTTAAGAGAGTCACATCTACTCCCGCTATTCAGCCGCGCTTGTTGTGTATTTACATACATAAAAGTAATAGAATTCGTTTAGTGACGCGCTGCTATTAGTACCTTAAGAGAGTCACATCTACTCACGATATATAGCTGCGCTTGTTGTGTATTTACATACGTGAAAGTAACAGAATTCATTTAGTGACGCGCTTCTATTAGTACCTTAAGAAAGACACATCTACTCCCGCTATTCAGCCGCGCTTGTTGTGTATTTACATAGATGAAAGTAATAGAATTCGTTCAGTGACGCGCTTCTATTAGTACCTCAAGAGAGTCACATCTTCTCCCGACATTTAGCCGCGCTTGTTGTGTACTAACAAACGTGAAACTAAAAAAAATCATTTAGTGACGCGCTTCTATTAGTACCTTAAGAGAGTCACATCTACTCCCGACATTTAGCCGCGCTTGTTGTGTACTAACAAACGAGAAAGTAAAAAAATTCATTTAGTGACGCGCTTTTATTAGTACCTTAAGAGAGTCACATCTACTCCCGCTATTCAGCCGCGCTTGTTGTGTATTTACATACATAAAAGTAATAGAATTCGTTTAGTGACGCGCTGCTATTAGTACCTTAAGAGAGTCACATCTACTCACGATATATAGCTGCGCTTGTTGTGTATTTACATACGTGAAAGTAACAGAATTCATTTAGTGACGCGCTTCTATTAGTACCTTGAGAGAGTCACATCTACTCCCGACATTTAGCCGCGCTTGTTGTGTATTTACATAGATGAAAGTAATAGAATTCGTTCAGTGACGCGCTTCTATTAGTACCCTAAGAAAGTCACATCTACTCCCGACAATTAGCCGCGCTTTTTGTGTATTTACATACGTGAAAGTAACAGAATTCATTTAGTGACGCGCTTCTATTAGTACCTTAAGAGAGTCACATCTACTCCCGACATTTAGCCGCGCTTGTTGTGTACTAACAAACGTGAAAGTAAAAAAATTCATTTAGTTACGCGCTTTTATTAGTACCTTAAGAGAGTCACATCTACTCCCGCTATTCAGCCGCGCTTGTTGTGTATTTAAATAGATGAAAGTAATAGAATTCGTTCAGTGACGCTCTTCTATTAGTACCTTAAGAGAGTCACATCTACTCCCGACATTTAGCCGCGCTTGTTGTGTACTAACAAACGTGAAAGTAAAAAAAATCATTTAGTGACGCGCTTCTATTAGTACCTTAAGAAAGACACATCTACTCCCGCTATTCAGCCGCTCTTGTTGTGTATTTACATAGATGAAAGTAATTTATTCGTTCAGTGACGCGCTTCTATTAGTACCTTAAGAGAGTCACATCTACTCCCGACATTTAGCCGCGCTTGTTGTGTACTAACAAACGAGAAAGTAAAAAAATTCATATAGTGACGCGCTTTTATTAGTACCTTAAGAGAGTCACATCTACTCCCGCTATTCAGCCGCGCTTGTTGTGTATTTACATACATAAAAGTAATAGAATTCGTTTAGTGACGCGCTGCTATTAGTACCTTAAGAGAGTCACATCTACTCACGATATATAGCTGCGCTTGTTGTGTATTTACATACGTGAAAGTAACAGAATTCATTTAGTGACGCGCTTCTATTAGTACCTTGAGAGAGTCACATCTACTCCCGACATTTAGCCGCGCTTGTTGTGTATTTACATAGATGAAAGTAATAGAATTCGTTCAGTGACGCGCTTCTATTAGTACCCTAAGAAAGTCACATCTACTCCCGACAATTAGCCGCGCTTTTTGTGTATTTACATACGTGAAAGTAACAGAATTCATTTAGTGACGCGCTTCTATTAGTACCTTAAGAGAGTCACATCTACTCCCGACATTTAGCCGCGCTTGTTGTGTACTAACAAACGTGAAAGTAAAAAAATTCATTTAGTTACGCGCTTTTATTAGTACCTTAAGAGAGTCACATCTACTCCCGCTATTCAGCCGCGCTTGTTGTGTATTTAAATAGATGAAAGTAATAGAATTCGTTCAGTGACGCGCTTCTATTAGTACCTTAAGAGAGTCACATCTACTCCCGACATTTAGCCGCGCTTGTTGTGTACTAACAAACGTGAAAGTAAAAAAAATCATTTAGTGACGCGCTTCTATTAGTACCTTAAGAAAGACACATCTACTCCCGCTATTCAGCCGCTCTTGTTGTGTATTTACATAGATGAAAGTAATTTATTCGTTCAGTGACGCGCTTCTATTAGTACCTTAAGAGAGTCACATCTACTCCCGATATATAGCTGCGCTTGTTGTGTATTTACATACGTGAAAGTAACAGAATTCATTTAGTTACGCGCTTCTATTAGTACCTTGAGAGAGTCACATCTACTCCCGACATTTAGCCGCGCTTGTTGTGTATTTACATAGATGAAAGTAATAGAATTCGTTCAGTGACGCGCTTCTATTAGTACCTTAAGAAAGTCACATCTACTCCCGACAATTAGCCGCGCTTTTTGGGTATTTACATACGTGAGAGTAACAGAATTCATTTAGTGACGCGCTTCTATTAGTACCTTGAGAGAGTCACATCTACTCCCGACATTTAGCCGCGCTTGTTGTGTATTTACATAGATGAAAGTAATAGAATTCGTTCAGTGACGCGCTTCTATTAGTACCTTAAGAAAGTCACATCTACTCCCGACAATTAGCCGCGCTTGTTGTGTATTTACATACGTGAAAGTAACATAATTCATTTAGTGACGCGCTTCTATTAGTACCTTAAGAGAGTCACATCTACTCCCGACATTTAGCCGCACTTGTTGTGTCTTTACATACATGAAAGTAATTTATTCGTTCAGTGACGCGCTTCTATTAGTACCTTAAGAGAGTCACATCTACTCCCGATATATAGCTGCGCTTGTTGTGTATTTACATACGTGAAAGTAACAGAATTCATTTAGTGACGCGCTTCTATTAGTACCTTAAGAGAGTCACATCTTCTCCAGACATTTAGCTGTGCTTGTTGTGTATTTACATACGTGAAAGTAACAGAATTCATTTAGTGACGCGCTTCTATTAGTACCTTGAGAGAGTCACATCTACTCCCGACATTTAGCCGCGCTTGTTGTGTACTAACAAACGTGAAAGTAAAAAAATTCATTTAGTTACGCGCTTTTATTAGTACCTTAAGAGAGTCACATCTACTCCCGCTATTCAGCCGCGCTTGTTGTGTATTTACATAGATGAAAGTAATAGAATTCGTTCAGTGACGCGCTTCTTTTAGTACCTAAAGAGAGTCACATCTTCTCCCGACATTTAGCCGCGCTTGTTGTGTACTAACAAACGTGAAAGTAAAAAAATTCATTTAGTGACGCGCTTTTATTAGTACCTTAAGAGAGTCACATCTACTCCCGCTATTCAGCCGCGCTTGTTGTGTATTTACATACGTGAAAGTAACAGAATTCATTTACTGACGCGCTTCTATTAGTACCTTAAGAGAGTCACATCTACTCCCGATATATAGCTGCGCTTGTTGTGTATTTACATACGTGAAAGTAACAGAATTCATTAAGTGACGCGCTTCTATTAGTACCTTGAGAGAGTCACATCTTCTCCAGACATTTAGCTGTGCTTGTTGTGTATTTACATACGTGAAAGTAACAGAATTCATTTAGTGACGCGCTTCTATTAGTACCTTAAGAAAGACACATCTACTCCCGCTATTCAGCCGCGCTTGTTGTGTATTTACATAGATAAAAGTTATAGAATTCGTTCAGTGACGCGCTTCTATTAGTACCTTAAGAGAGTCACATCTTCTCCCGACATTTAGCCGCGCTTGTTGTGTACTAACAAACGTGAAACTAAAAAAAATCATTTAGTGACGCGCTTCTATTAGTACCTTAAGAGAGTCACATCTACTCCCGACATTTAGCCGCGCTTGTTGTGTACTAACAAACGAGAAAGTAAAAAAATTCATTTAGTGACGCGCTTTTATTAGTACCTTTAGAGAGTCACATCTACTCCCGCTATTCAGCCGCGCTTGTTGTGTATTTACATACATAAAAGTAATAGAATTCGTTTAGTGACGCGCTGCTATTAGTACCTTAAGAGAGTCACATCTACTCACGATATATAGCTGCGCTTGTTGTGTATTTACATACGTGAAAGTAACAGAATTCATTTAGTGACGCGCTTCTATTAGTACCTTGAGAGAGTCACATCTACTCCCGACATTTAGCCGCGCTTGTTGTGTATTTACATAGATGAAAGTAATAGAATTCGTTCAGTGACGCGCTTCTATTAGTACCTTAAGAGAGTCACATCTACTCCCGACAATTAGCCGCGCTTTTTGTGTATTTACATACGTGAAAGTAACAGAATTCATTTAGTGACGCGCTTCTATTAGTACCTTAAGAGAGTCACATCTACTCCCGACATTTAGCCGCGCTTGTTGTGTACTAACAAACGTGAAAGTAAAAAAATTCATTTAGTTACGCGCTTTTATTAGTACCTTAAGAGAGTCACATCTACTCCCGCTATTCAGCCGCGCTTGTTGTGTATTTACGTAGATGAAAGTAATGGAATTCGTTCAGTGACGCGCTTCTATTAGTACCTTAAGAGAGTCACATCTACTCCCGACATTTAGCCGCGCTTGTTGTGTACTAACAAACGTGAAAGTAAAAAAATTCATTTAGTGACGCGCTTCTATTAGTACCTTAAGAAAGACACATCTACTCCCGCTATTCAGCCGCGCTTGTTGTGTATTTACATAGATGAAAGTAATTTATTCGTTCAGTGACGCGCTTCTATTAGTACCTTAAGAGAGTCACATCTACTCCCGATATATAGCTGCGCTTGTTGTGTATTTACATACGTGAAAGTAACAGAATTCATTTAGTGACGCGCTTCTATTAGTACCTTGAGAGAGTCACATCTACTCCCGACATTTAGCCGCGCTTGTTGTGTATTTACATAGATGAAAGTAATAGAATTCGTTCAGTGACGCGCTTCTATTAGTACCTTAAGAAAGTCACATCTACTCCCGACAATTAGCCGCGCTTTTTGTGTATTTACATACGTGAGAGTAACAGAATTCATTTAGTGACGCGCTTCTATTAGTACCTTGAGAGAGTCACATCTACTCCCGACATTTAGCCGCGCTTGTTGTGTATTTACATAGATGAAAGTAATAGAATTCGTTCAGTGACGCGCTTCTATTAGTACCTTAAGAAAGTCACATCTACTCCCGACAATTAGCCGCGCTTGTTGTGTATTTACATACGTGAAAGTAACATAATTCATTTAGTGACGCGCTTCTATTAGTACCTTAAGAGAGTCACATCTACTCCCGACATTTAGCCGCACTTGTTGTGTATTTACATACATGAAAGTAATAGAATTCGTTCAGTGACGCGCTTCTATTAGTACCTTAAGAGAGTCACATCTTCTCCAGACATTTAGCTGTGCTTGTTGTGTATTTACATACGTGAAAGTAACAGAATTCATTCAGTGACGCGCTTCTATTAGTACCTTGAGAGAGTCACATCTACTCCCGACATTTAGCCGCGCTTGTTGTGTACTAACAAACGTGAAAGTAAAAAAATTCATTTAGTGACGCGCTTTTATTAGTACCTTAAGAGAGTCACATCTACTCCCGCTATTCAGCCGCGCTTGTTGTGTATTTACATAGATGAAAGTAATAGAATTCGTTCAGTGACGCGCTTCTATTAGTACCTTAAGAGAGTCACATCTTCTCCCGACATTTAGCCGCGCTTGTTGTGTACTAACAAACGTGAAAGTAAAAAAATTCATTTAGTGACGCGCTTTTATTAGTACCTTAAGAGAGTCTCATCTACTCCCGCTATTCAGCCGCGCTTGTTGTTTATTTACATACGTGAAAGTAATAGAATTCGTTTAGTGAGGCGCTGCTATTAGTACCTTAAGAGAGTCACATCTACTCCCGATATATAGCTGCGCTTGTTGTGTATTTACATACGTGAAAGTAACAGAATTCATTTAGTGACGCGCTTCTATTAGTACCTTGAGAGAGTCACATCTTCTCCAGACATTTAGCTGTGCTTGTTGTGTATTTACATACGTGAAAGTAACAGAATTCATTTAGTGACGCGCTTCTATTAGTACCTTAAGAGAGTCACATCTACTCCCGACATTTAGCCGCGCTTGTTGTGTACTAACAAACGTGAAAGTAAAAAAATTCATTTAGTGACGCGCTTCTGTTAGTACCTTAAGAGAGACACATCTACTCCCGCTATTCAGCCGCGCTTGTTGTGTATTTACATAGATGAAAGTAATAGAATTCGTTCAGTGACGCGCTCCTATTAGTACCTTAAGAGAGTCACATCTTCTCCCGACATTTAGCCGCGCTTGTTGTGTACTAACAAACGTGAAAGTAAAAAAATTCATTTAGTGACGCGCTTCTATTAGTACCTTAAGAGAGTCACATCTACTCCCGACATTTAGCCGAGCTTGTTGTGTACTAACAAACGAGAAAGTAAAAAAATTCATATAGTGATGCGCTTTTATTAGTACCTTAAGAGAGTCACATCTACTCCCGCTATTCAGCCGCGCTTGTTGTGTATTTACATACATGAAAGTAATAGAATTCGTTCAGTGACGCGCTCCTATTAGTACCTTAAGAGAGTCACATCTACTCCCGACATTTAGCCGCGCTTGTTGTGTACTAACAAACGTGAAAGTAAAAAAATTCATTCAGTGACGCGCTTCTATTAGTACCTTAAGAAAGACACATCTACTCCCGCTATTCAGCCGCGCTTGTTGTGTATTTACATAGATGAAAGTAATAGAATTCGTTCAGTGACGCGCTTCTATTAGTACCTTAAGAAAGTCACATCTACTCCCGACAATTAGCCGCGCTTTTTGTGTATTTACATACGTGAGAGTAACAGAATTCATTTAGTGACGCGCTTCTATTAGTACCTTGAGAGAGTCACATCTACTCCCGACATTTAGCCGCGCTTGTTGTGTATTTACATAGATGAAAGTAATAGAATTCGTTCAGTGACGCGCTTCTATTAGTACCTTAAGAAAGTCACATCTACTCCCGACAATTAGCCGCGCTTGTTGAGTATTTACATACGTGAAAGTAACATAATTCATTTAGTGACGCGCTTCTATTAGTACCTTAAGAGAGTCACATCTACTCCCGACATTTAGCCGCACTTGTTGTGTATTTACATACATGAAAGTAATAGAATTCGTTCAGTGACGCGCTTCTATTAGTACCTTAAGAGAGTCACATCTTCTCCAGACATTTAGCTGTGCTTCTGTGTATTTACATACGTGAAAGTAACAGAATTCATTTAGTGACGCGCTTCTATTAGTACCTTAAGAGAGTCACATCTACTCCCGACATTCAGCCGCGCTTGTTGTGTACTAACAAACGTGAAAGTAAAAAAATTCATTTAGTTACGCGCTTTTATTAGTACCTTAAGAGAGTCACATCTACTCCCGCTATTCAGCCGCGCTTGTTGTGTATTTACATACGTGAAAGTAATAGAATTCGTTTAGTGAGGCGCTGCTATTAGTACCTTAAGAGAGTCACATCTACTCCCGATATATAGCTGCGCTTGTTGTGTATTTACATACGTGAAAGTAACAGAATTCATTTAGTGACGCGCTTCTATTAGTACCTTGAGAGAGTCACATCTTCTCCAGACATTTAGCTGTGCTTGTTGTGTATTTACATACGTGAAAGTAACAGAATTCATTTAGTGACGCGCTTCTATTAGTACCTTAAGAGAGTCACATCTACTCCCGACATTTAGCCGCGCTTGTTGTGTACTAACAAACGTGAAAGTAAAAAAATTCATTTAGTGACGCGCTTCTATTAGTACCTTAAGAAAGACACATCTACTCCCGCTATTCAGCCGCGCTTGTTGTGTATTTACATAGATGAAAGTAATAGAATTCGTTCAGTGACGCGCTTCTATTAGTATCTTAAGAGAGTCACATATTCTCCCGACATTTAGCCGCGCTTGTTGTGTACTAACAAACGTGAAACTAAAAAAAATCATTTAGTGACGCGCTTCTATTAGTACCTTAAGAGAGTCACATCTACTCCCGACATTTAGCCGCGCTTGTTGTGTACTAACAAACGAGAAAGTAAAAAAATTCATTAAGTGACGCGCTTTTATTAGTACCTTAAGAGAGTCACATCTACTCCCGCTATTCAGCCGCGCTTGTTGTGTATTTACATACATAAAAGTAATAGAATTCGTTTAGTGACGCGCTGCTATTAGTACCTTAAGAGAGTCACATCTACTCACGATATATAGCTGCGCTTGTTGTGTATTTACATACGTGAAAGTAACAGAATTCATTTAGTGACGCGCTTCTATTAGTACCTTGAGAGAGTCACATCTACTCCCGACATTTAGCCGCGCTTGTGTATTTACATAGATGAAAGTAATAGAATTCGTTCAGTGACGCGCTTCTATTAGTACCCTAAGAAAGTCACATCTACTCCCGACAATTAGCCGCGCTTTTTGTGTATTTACATACGTGAAAGTAACAGAATTCATTTAGTGACGCGCTTCTATTAGTACCTTAAGAGAGTCACATCTACTCCCGACATTTAGCCGCGCTTGTTGTGTATTTACATACATGAAAGTAATAGAATTCGTTCAGTGACGCGCTTCTTTAAGAGAGTCACATCTTCTCCAGACATTTAGCTGTGCTTGTTGTGTATTTACATACGTGAAAGTAACAGAATTAATTTAGTGACGCGCTTCTATTAGTACCTTGAGAGAGTCACATCTACTCCCGACATTTAGCCGCGCTTGTTGTGTACTAACAAACGTGAAAGTGAAAAAATTCATTTAGTGACGCGCTTTTATTAGTACCTTAAGAGAGTCACATCTACTCCCGCTATTCAGCCGCGCTTGTTGTGTATTTACATAGATGAAAGTAATAGAATTCGTTCAGTGACGCGCTTCTATTAGTACCTTAAGACAGTCACATCTACTCCAGCTATTCAGCCGCGCTTGTTGTGTATTTACATACGTGAAAGTAATAGAATTCGTTTAGTGACGCGCTGCTATTAGTACCTTAAGAGAGTCACATCTACTCCCGATATATAGCTGCGCTTGTTGTGTATTTACATACGTGAAAGTAACAGAATTCATTTAGTGACGCGCTTCTATTAGTACCTTGAGAGAGTAACATCTACTCCCGACATTTAGCCGCGCTTGTTGTGTATTTACATACGTGAAAGTAACAGAATTTATTTAGTGACGCGCTTCTATTAGTACCACAAGAGAGTCACATCTTCTCCAGACATTTAGCTGTGCTTGTTGTGTATTTACATACGTGAAAGTAACAGAATACATTAAGTGACGCGCTTCTATTACTACATTAAGAGAGTCACATCTACTCCCGACATTTAGCCGCGCTTGTTGTGTACTAACAAACGTGAAAGTAATAAAATTCATTTAGTGACGCGCTTTTATTAGTACCTTAAGAGAGTCACATCTACTCCCGCTATTCAGCCGCGCTTGTTGTGTATTTACATACGTGAAAGTGATAGAATTCATTTAGTGACGCGCTTCTATTGCTACCTTAAGAAAGTCACATCTACTCCCGACATTTAGCCATGCTTGTTTTGTATTTACATACGTGAAAGTAGTAGAATTCATTCAGTGGCGCGCCTCTATTAGTACCTTAAGAGTCACATCTACTTCCGCTATTTAGCCGCGCTTGTTGTGTATTCACATACATGAAAGTTATAGAATTCGTTCAGTGACGCGCTTCTATTACTACATTAAGAGAGTCACATCTACTCCCGACATTTAGCCGCACTTTCTGTGTATTCACATACGTGAAAGTAATGGAATTTATTTAGTGACGCGCTTCTTCTAGTACCTAAAGAGAGTTACATCTACTCTCGACATTTAGCCGCGCTTGTCGTGTATTTACATACGTGAATGCAATAGAATTCATTTAGTGACGCGCTTCTATTAGTACCTTAAGAAAGTCACATCTACTCCCGACATTTAGCCGCGCTTGTTGTGTATTTACATACGTGAAAGTCATAGAATTCATTTAGTGACGCGCTCCTATTAGTACCTTAAGAGAGTCACATCTACTCCCGTCATTTAGCCGCGCTTTTTGTGTATTTACATACGTGAAAGTAATAGAATTCATTTAGTAACGCGCTTCTATTAGTACCTTAAGAGAGTCACATCTACTCCCGACATTTAGCCGCGCTTTTTATGTATTTACATACACGAAAGAAATATAATTCATTCAGTGAGGCGCTTCAATTAGTACCTTAAGAGAGTCACATCTACTTGTTGTGTATTTACATACGTGAAAGAAATGGAATTCATTCAGTGACCCGCTTCTATTTGTACCTTAAGAAAGCTACATCTACTCCTGACATTTAGCCGTGCTTGTTTTGTATTCACATACGTGAAAGTAATAGAATTCATTTAGTGACGCGCTTCTATTAGTACCTTAAGAGAGACACATCTACTCCCGCTATTCAGCCGCGCTTGTTGTGTATTTACATAGATGAAAGTAATAGAATTCGTTCAGTGACGCGCTTCCATTAGTACCTTAAGAGAGTCACATCTTCTCCCGACATTTAGCCGCGCTTGTTGTGTACTAACAAACGTGAAAGTAAAAAAATCATTTAGTGACGCGCTTCTATTAGTACCTTAAGAGAGTCACATCTACTCCCGACATTTAGCCGCGCTTGTTGTGTACTAACAAAAGTGAAAGTAAAAAAATTCATTTAGTGACGCGCTTTTATTAGTACCTTAAGAGAGTCACATCTACTCCCGACATTTAGCCGCGCTTTTTATGTATTTACATACACGAAAGAAATATAATTCATTTAGTGAGGCGCTTCAATTAGTACCTTAAGAGAGTCACATCTACTTGTTGTGTATTTACATACGTGAAAGAAATGGAATTCATTCAGTGACCCGCTTCTATTTGTACCTTAAGAAAGCTACATCTACTCCTGACATTTAGCCGTGCTTGTTTTGTATTCACATACGTGAAAGTAATAGAATTCATTTAGTGACGCGCTTCTATTAGTACCTTAAGAGAGTCACATCTACTCCCGCTATTCAGCGCGCTTGTTGTGTATTTACATACATGAAAGTAATAGAATTCGTTCAGTGACGCGCTCCTATTAGTACCTTAAGAGAGTCACATCTTCTCCCGACATTTAGCCGCGCTTGTTGTGTACTAACAAACGTGAAAGTAAAAAAATTCATTTAGTGACGCGCTTTTATTAGTACCTTAAGAGAGTCACATCTACTCCCGCTATTCAGCCGCGCTTGTTGTGTATTTACATACGTGAAAGTAATAGAATTCGTTTAGTGAGGCGCTGCTATTAGTACCTTAAGAGAGTCACATCTACTCCCGATTTATAGCTGCGCTTGTTGTGTATTTACATACGTGAAAGTAACAGAATTCATTTAGTGACGCGCTTCTATTAGTACCTTGAGAGAGTCACATCTTCTCCAGACATTTAGCTGTGCTTGTTGTGTATTTACATACGTGAAAGTAACAGAATTCATTTAGTGACGCGCTTCTATTAGTACCTTAAGAGAGTCACATCTACTCCCGACATTTAGCCGCGCTTGTTGTGTACTAACAAACGTGAAAGTAAAAAAATTCATTTAGTGACGCGCTTCTATTAGTACCTTAAGAAAGACACATCTACTCCCGCTATTCAGCCGCGCTTGTTGTGTATTTACATAGATGAAAGTAATAGAATTCGTTCAGTGACGCGCTTCTATTAGTACCTTAAGAGAGTCACATCTTCTCCCGACATTTAGCCGCGCTTGTTGTGTACTAACAAACGTGAAACTAAAAAAAATCATTTAGTGACGCGCTTCTATTAGTACCTTAAGAGAGTCACATCTACTCCCAACATTTAGCCGCGCTTGTTGTGTACTAACAAACGAGAAAGTAAAAAAATTCATTTAGTGACGCGCTTTTATTAGTACCCTAAGAGAGTCACATCTACTCCCGCTATTCAGCCGCGCTTGTGTATTTACATACATAAAAGTAATAGAATTCGTTTAGTGACGCGCTGCTATTAGTACCTTAAGAGAGTCACATCTACTCACGATATATAGCTGCGCTTGTTGTGTATTAACATACGTGAAAGTAACAGAATTCATTTAGTGACGCGCTTCTATTAGTACCTTGAGAGAGTCACATCTACTCCCGACATTTAGCCGCGCTTGTTGTGTATTTACATAGATGAAAGTAATAGAATTCGTTCAGTGACGCGCTTCTATTAGTACCCTAAGAAAGTCACATCTACTCCCGACAATTAGCCGCGCTTTTTGTGTATTTACATACGTGAAAGTAGCAGAATTCATTTAGTGACGCGCTTCTATTAGTACCTTAAGAGAGTCACATCTACTCCCGACATTTAGCCGCGCTTGTTGTGTACTAACAAACGTGAAAGTAAGAAAATTCATTTAGTGACGCGCTTCTATTAGTACCTTAAGAAAGACACATCTACTCCCGCTATTCAGCCGCGCTTGTTGTGTATTTACATAGATGAAAGTAATAGAATTCGTTCAGTGACGCGCTTCTATTAGTACCTTAAGAAAGTCACATCTACTCCCGACAATTAGCCGCGCTTGTTGTGTATTTACATACGTGAAAGTAACATAATTCATTTAGTGACGCGCTTCTATTAGTACCTTAAGAGAGTCACATCTTCTCCAGACATTTAGCTGTGCTTGTTGTGTATTTACATACGTGAAAGTAACATAATTCATTTAGTGACGCGCTTTTATTAGTACCTTGAGAGAGTCACATCTACTCCCGACATTTAGCCGCGCTTGTTGTGTACTAACAAACGTGAAAGTAAAAAAATTCATTTAGTGACGCGCTTTTATTAGTACCTTAAGAGAGTCACATCTACTCCCGCTATTCAGCTGCGCTTGTTGTGTATTTACATACGTGAAAGTAACAGAATTCATTTAGTGACGCGCTTCTATTAGTACCTTGAGAGAGTCACATCTTCTCCAGACATTTAGCTGTGCTTGTTGTGTATTTACATACGTGAAAGTAACAGAATTCGTTCAGTGACGCGCTTCTATTAGTACCTTAAGAGAGTCACATCTTCTCCCGACATTTAGCCGCGCTTGTTGTGTACTAACAAACGTGAAACTAAAAAAAATCATTTAGTGACGCGCTTCTATTAGTACCTTAAGAGAGTCACATCTACTCCCGACATTTAGCCGCGCTTGTTGTGTATTTACATAGATGAAAGTAATAGAATTCGTTCAGTGACGCGCTCCTATTAGTACCTTAAGAGAGTCACATCTTCTCCCGACATTTAGCCGCGCTTGTTGTGTACTAACAAACGTGAAAGTAAAAAAATTCATTTAGTGACGCGCTTCTATTAGTACCTTAAGAGAGTCACATCTACTCCCGCTATTCAGCCGCGCTTGTTGTGTATTTACATACGTGAAAGTAACAGAATTCATTTAGTGACGCGCTTCTATTAGTACCTCACATCTACTCCCGACATTTAGCCGCGCTTGTTGTGTATTTACATAGATGAAAGTAATAGAATTCGTTCAGTGACGCGCTTCTATTAGTACCTTAAGAAAGTCACATCTACTCCCGACAATTAGCCGCGCTTTTTGTGTATTTACATACGTGAGAGTAACAGAATTCATTTAGTGACGCGCTTCTATTAGTACCTTGAGAGAGTCACATCTACTCCCGACATTTAGCCGCGCTTGTTGTGTATTTACATAGATGAAAGTAATAGAATTCGTTCAGTGACGCGCTTCTATTAGTACCTTAAGAAAGTCACATCTACTCCCGACAATTAGCCGCGCTTGTTGTGTATTTACATACGTGAAAGTAACAGAATTCGTTCAGTGACGCGCTTCTATTAGTACCTTGAGAGAGTCACATCTACTCCCGACATTTAGCCGCGCTTGTTGTGTATTTACATAGATGAAAGTAATAGAATTCGTTCAGTGACGCGCTTCTATTAGTACCTTAAGAAAGTCACATCTACTCCCGACAATTAGCCGCGCTTGTTGTGTATTTACATACGTGAAAGTAACAGAATTCGTTCAGTGACGCGCTTCTATTAGTACCTTAAGAGAGTCACATCTTCTCCCGACATTTAGCCGCGCTTGTTGTGTACTAACAAACGTGAAACTAAAAAAAATCATTTAGTGACGCGCTTCTATTAGTACCTTAAGAGAGTCACATCTACTCCCGACATTTAGCCGCGCTTGTTGTGTATTTACATAGATGAAAGTAACAGAATTCATTTAGTGACGCGCTTCTATTAGTACCTTGAGAGAGTCACATCTACTCCCGACATTTAGCCGCGCTTGTTGTGTACTAACAAACGTGAAAGTAAAAAAATTCATTTAGTTACGCGCTTTTATTAGTACCTTAAGAGAGTCACATCTACTCCCGCTATTCAGCCGCGCTTGTTGTTTATTTACATACGTGAAAGTAATAGAATTCGTTCAGTGACGCGCTTCTATTAGTACCTAAAGAGAGTCACATCTTCTCCCGACATTTAGCCGCGCTTGTTGTGTACTAACAAACGTGAAAGTAAAAAAATTCATTCAGTGACGCGCTTTTATTAGTACCTTAAGAGAGTCACATCTACTCCCGCTATTCAGCCGCGCTTGTTGTGTATTTACATACGTGAAAGTAATAGAATTCGTTTAGTGAGGCGCTGCTATTAGTACCTTAAGAGAGTCACATCTACTCCCGATATATAGCTGCGCTTGTTGTATATTTACACACGTGAAAGTAACAGAATTCATTTAGTGACGCGCTTCTATTAGTACCTTGAGAGAGTCACATCTTCTCCAGACATTTAGCTGTGCTTGTTGTGTATTTACATACGTGAAAGTAACAGAATTCATTTAGTGACGCGCTTCTATTAGTACCTTAAGAGAGTCACATCTACTCCCGACATTTAGCCGCGCTTGTTGTGTACTAACAAACGTGAAAGTAAAAAAATTCATTTAGTGACGCGCTTCTATTAGTACCTTAAGAAAGACACATCTACTCCCGCTATTCAGCCGCGCTTGTTGTGTATTTACATAGATGAAAGTAATAGAATTCGTTCAGTGACGCGCTTCTATTAGTACCTTAAGAGAGTCACATCTTCTCCCGACATTTAGCCGCGCTTGTTGTGTACTAACAAACGTGAAACTAAAAAAAATCATTTAGTGACGCGCTTCTATTAGTACCTTAAGAGAGTCACATCTACTCCCGACATTTAGCCGCGCTTGTTGTGTACTAACAAACAAGAAAGTAAAAAAATTCATTTAGTGACGCGCTTTTATTAGTACCTTAAGAGAGTCACATCTACTCCCGCTATTCAGCGCGCTTGTTGTGTATTTACATACATGAAAGTAATAGAATTCGTTCAGTGACGCGCTCCTATTAGTACCTTAAGAGAGTCACATCTTCTCCCGACATTTAGCCGCGCTTGTTGTGTACTAACAAACGTGAAAGTAAAAAAATTCATTTAGTGACGCGCTTCTATTAGTACCTTAAGAGAGTCACATCTACTCCCGACATTTAGCCGCGCTTGTTGTGTACTAACAAACGAGAAAGTAAAAAAATTCATTTAGTGACGCGCTTTTATTAGTACCTTAAGAGAGTCACATCTACTCCCGCTATTCAGCCGCGCTTGTTGTGTATTTACATACGTGAAAGTAACAGAATTCATTTAGTGACGCGCTTCTATTAGTACCTCACATCTACTCCCGACATTTAGCCGCGCTTGTTGTGTATTTACATAGATGAAAGTAATAGAATTCGTTCAGTGACGCGCTTCTATTAGTACCTTAAGAAAGTCACATCTACTCCCGACAATTAGCCGCGCTTTTTGTGTATTTACATACGTGAGAGTAACAGAATTCATTTAGTGACGCGCTTCTATTAGTACCTTGAGAGAGTCACATCTACTCCCGACATTTAGCCGCGCTTGTTGTGTATTTACATAGATGAAAGTAATAGAATTCGTTCAGTGACGCGCTTCTTTTAGTACCTTAAGAAAGTCACATCTACTCCCGACAATTAGCCGCGCTTGTTGTGTATTTACATACGTGAAAGTAACAGAATTCATTTAGTGACGCGCTTCTATTAGTACCTTGAGAGAGTCACATCTACTCCCGACATTTAGCCGCGCTTGTTGTGTACTAACAAACGTGAAAGTAAAAAAATTCATTTAGTTACGCGCTTTTATTAGTACCTTAAGAGAGTCACATCTACTCCCGCTATTCAGCCGCGCTTGTTGTGTATTTACATAGATGAAAGTAATAGAATTCGTTCAGTGACGCGCTTCTATTAGTACCTAAAGAGAGTCACATCTTCTCCCGACATTTAGCCGCGCTTGTTGTGTACTAACAAACGTGAAAGTAAAAAAATTCATTTAGTGACGCGCTTTTATTAGTACCTTAAGAGAGTCACATCTACTCCCGCTATTCAGCCGCGCTTGTTGTGTATTTACATACGTGAAAGTAATAGAATTCGTTTAGTGAGGCGCTGCTATTAGTACCTTGAGAGAGTCACATCTACTCCCGATATATAGCTGCGCTTGTTGTGTATTTACACACGTGAAAGTAACAGAATTCATTTAGTGACGCGCTTCTATTAGTACCTTGAGAGAGTCACATCTTCTCCAGACATTTAGCTGTGCTTGTTGTGTATTTACATACGTGAAAGTAACAGAATTCATTTAGTGACGCGCTTCTATTAGTACCTTAAGAGAGTCACATCTTCTCCCGACATTTAGCCGCGCTTGTTGTGTACTAACAAACGTGAAAGTAAAAAAATTCATTTAGTGACGCGCTTTTATTAGTACCTTAAGAGAGTCACATCTACTCCCGCTATTCAGCTGCGCTTGTTGTGTATTTACATACGTGAAAGTAACAGAATTCATTTAGTGACGCGCTTCTATTAGTACCTTGAGAGAGTCACATCTTCTCCAGACATTTAGCTGTGCTTGTTGTGTATTTACATACGTGAAAGTAACAGAATTCGTTCAGTGGCGCGCTTCTATTAGTACCTTAAGAGAGTCACATCTTCTCCCGACATTTAGCCGCGCTTGTTGTGTACTAACAAACGTGAAACTAAAAAAAATCATTTAGTGACGCGCTTCTATTAGTACCTTAAGAGAGTCACATCTACTCCCGACATTTAGCCGCGCTTGTTGTGTATTTACATAGATGAAAGTAATAGAATTCGTTCAGTGACGCGCTCCTATTAGTACCTTAAGAGAGTCACATCTTCTCCCGACATTTAGCCGCGCTTGTTGTGTACTAACAAAAGTGAAAGTAAAAAAATTCATTTAGTGACGCGCTTCTATTAGTACCTTAAGAGAGTCACATCTACTCCCGCTATTCAGCCGCGCTTGTTGTAAATTTACATACGTGAAAGTAACAGAATTCATTTAGTGACGCGCTTCTATTAGTACCTCACATCTACTCCCGACATTCAGCCGCGCTTGTTGTGTATTTACATAGATGAAAGTAATAGAATTCGTTCAGTGACGCGCTTCTATTAGTACCTTAAGAAAGTCACATCTACTCCCGACAATTAGCCGCGCTTTTTGTGTATTTACATACGTGAGAGTAACAGAATTCATTTAGTGACGCGCTTCTATTAGTACCTTGAGAGAGTCACATCTACTCCCGACATTTAGCCGCGCTTGTTGTGTATTTACATAGATGAAAGTAATAGAATTCGTTCAGTGACGCGCTTCTATTAGTACCTTAAGAAAGTCACATCTACTCCCGACAATTAGCCGCGCTTGTTGTGTATTTACATAGATGAAAGTAATAGAATTCGTTCAGTGACGCGCTTCTATTAGTACCTTAAGAGAGTCACATGTTCTCCCGACATTTAGCCGCGCTTGTTGTGTACTAACAAACGTGAAAGTAAAAAAATTCATTTAGTGACGCGCTTTTATTAGTACCTTAAGAGAGTCACATCTACTCCCGCTATTCAGCTGCGCTTGTTGTGTATTTACATACGTGAAAGTAACAGAATTCATTTAGTGACGCGCTTCTATTAGTACCTTGAGAGAGTCACATCTTCTCCAGACATTTAGCTGTGCTTGTTGTGTATTTACATACGTGAAAGTAACAGAATTCGTTCAGTGACGCGCTTCTATTAGTACCTTAAGAGAGTCACATCTTCTCCCGACATTTAGCCGCGCTTGTTGTGTACTAACAAACGTGAAACTAAAAAAAATCATTTAGTGACGCGCTTCTATTAGTACCTTAAGAGAGTCACATCTACTCCCGACATTTAGCCGCGCTTGTTGTGTATTTACATAGATGAAAGTAATAGAATTCGTTCAGTGACGCGCTCCTATTAGTACCTTAAGAGAGTCACATCTTCTCCCGACATTTAGCCGCGCTTGTTGTGTACTAACAAACGTGAAAGTAAAAAAATTCATTTAGTGACGCGCTTCTATTAGTACCTTAAGAGAGTCACATCTACTCCCGCTATTCAGCCGCGCTTGTTGTGTATTTACATACGTGAAAGTAACAGAATTCATTTAGTGACGCGCTTCTATTAGTACCTCACATCTACTCCCGACATTTAGCCGCGCTTGTTGTGTATTTACATAGATGAAAGTAATAGAATTCGTTCAGTGACGCGCTTCTATTAGTACCTTAAGAAAGTCACATCTACTCCCGACAATTAGCCGCGCTTTTTGTGTATTTACATACGTGAGAGTAACAGAATTCATTTAGTGACGCGCTTCTATTAGTACCTTGAGAGAGTCACATCTACTCCCGACATTTAGCCGCGCTTGTTGTGTATTTACATAGATGAAAGTAATAGAATTCGTTCAGTGACGCGCTTCTATTAGTACCTTAAGAAAGTCACATCTACTCCCGACAATTAGCCGCGCTTGTTGTGTATTTACATACGTGAAAGTAACAGAATTCATTTAGTGACGCGCTTCTATTAGTACCTTGAGAGAGTCACATCTACTCCCGACATTTAGCCGCGCTTGTTGTGTACTAACAAACGTGAAAGTAAAAAAATTCATTTAGTTACGCGCTTTTATTAGTACCTTAAGAGAGTCACATCTACTCCCGCTATTCAGCCGCGCTTGTTGTTTATTTACATACGTGAAAGTAATAGAATTCGTTCAGTGACGCGCTTCTATTAGTACCTAAAGAGAGTCACATCTTCTCCCGACATTTAGCCGCGCTTGTTGTGTACTAACAAACGTGAAAGTAAAAAAATTCATTCAGTGACGCGCTTTTATTAGTACCTTAAGAGAGTCACATCTACTCCCGCTATTCAGCCGCGCTTGTTGTGTATTTACATACGTGAAAGTAATAGAATTCGTTTAGTGAGGCGCTGCTATTAGTACCTTAAGAGAGTCACATCTACTCCCGATATATAGCTGCGCTTGTTGTATATTTACACACGTGAAAGTAACAGAATTCATTTAGTGACGCGCTTCTATTAGTACCTTGAGAGAGTCACATCTTCTCCAGACATTTAGCTGTGCTTGTTGTGTATTTACATACGTGAAAGTAACAGAATTCATTTAGTGACGCGCTTCTATTAGTACCTTAAGAGAGTCACATCTACTCCCGACATTTAGCCGCGCTTGTTGTGTACTAACAAACGTGAAAGTAAAAAAATTCATTTAGTGACGCGCTTCTATTAGTACCTTAAGAAAGACACATCTACTCCCGCTATTCAGCCGCGCTTGTTGTGTATTTACATAGATGAAAGTAATAGAATTCGTTCAGTGACGCGCTTCTATTAGTACCTTAAGAGAGTCACATCTTCTCCCGACATTTAGCCGCGCTTGTTGTGTACTAACAAACGTGAAACTAAAAAAAATCATTTAGTGACGCGCTTCTATTAGTACCTTAAGAGAGTCACATCTACTCCCGACATTTAGCCGCGCTTGTTGTGTACTAACAAACGAGAAAGTAAAAAAATTCATTTAGTGACGCGCTTTTATTAGTACCTTAAGAGAGTCACATCTACTCCCGCTATTCAGCGCGCTTGTTGTGTATTTACATACATGAAAGTAATAGAATTCGTTCAGTGACGCGCTCCTATTAGTACCTTAAGAGAGTCACATCTTCTCCCGACATTTAGCCGCGCTTGTTGTGTACTAACAAACGTGAAAGTAAAAAAATTCATTTAGTGACGCGCTTCTATTAGTACCTTAAGAGAGTCACATCTACTCCCGACATTTAGCCGCGCTTGTTGTGTACTAACAAACGAGAAAGTAAAAAAATTCATTTAGTGACGCGCTTTTATTAGTACCTTAAGAGAGTCACATCTACTCCCGCTATTCAGCCGCGCTTGTTGTGTATTTACATACGTGAAAGTAACAGAATTCATTTAGTGACGCGCTTCTATTAGTACCTCACATCTACTCCCGACATTTAGCCGCGCTTGTTGTGTATTTACATAGATGAAAGTAATAGAATTCGTTCAGTGACGCGCTTCTATTAGTACCTTAAGAAAGTCACATCTACTCACGACAATTAGCCGCGCTTTTTGTGTATTTACATACGTGAGAGTAACAGAATTCATTTAGTGACGCGCTTCTATTAGTACCTTGAGAGAGTCACATCTACTCCCGACATTTAGCCGCGCTTGTTGTGTATTTACATAGATGAAAGTAATAGAATTCGTTCAGTGACGCGCTTCTTTTAGTACCTTAAGAAAGTCACATCTACTCCCGACAATTAGCCGCGCTTGTTGTGTATTTACATACGTGAAAGTAACAGAATTCATTTAGTGACGCGCTTCTATTAGTACCTTGAGAGAGTCACATCTACTCCCGACATTTAGCCGCGCTTGTTGTGTACTAACAAACGTGAAAGTAAAAAAATTCATTTAGTTACGCGCTTTTATTAGTACCTTAAGAGAGTCACATCTACTCCCGCTATTCAGCCGCGCTTGTTGTGTATTTACATAGATGAAAGTAATAGAATTCGTTCAGTGACGCGCTTCTATTAGTACCTAAAGAGAGTCACATCTTCTCCCGACATTTAGCCGCGCTTGTTGTGTACTAACAAACGTGAAAGTAAAAAAATTCATTTAGTGACGCGCTTTTATTAGTACCTTAAGAGAGTCACATCTACTCCCGCTATTCAGCCGCGCTTGTTGTGTATTTACATACGTGAAAGTAATAGAATTCGTTTAGTGAGGCGCTGCTATTAGTACCTTGAGAGAGTCACATCTACTCCCGATATATAGCTGCGCTTGTTGTGTATTTACACACGTGAAAGTAACAGAATTCATTTAGTGACGCGCTTCTATTAGTACCTTGAGAGAGTCACATCTTCTCCAGACATTTAGCTGTGCTTGTTGTGTATTTACATACGTGAAAGTAACAGAATTCATTTAGTGACGCGCTTCTATTAGTACCTTAAGAGAGTCACATCTACTCCCGACATTTAGCCGCGCTTGTTGTGTACTAACAAACGTGAAAGTAAAAAAATTCATTTAGTGACGCGCTTCTATTAGTACCTTAAGAAAGACACATCTACTCCCGCTATTCAGCCGCGCTTGTTGTGTATTTACATAGATGAAAGTAATAGAATTCGTTCAGTGACGCGCTTCTATTAGTACCTTAAGAGAGTCACATCTTCTCCCGACATTTAGCCGCGCTTGTTGTGTACTAACAAACGTGAAACTAAAAAAAATCATTTAGTGACGCGCTTCTATTAGTACCTTAAGAGAGTCACATCTACTCCCGACATTTAGCCGCGCTTGTTGTGTACTAACAAACGAGAAAGTAAAAAAATTCATTTAGTGACGCGCTTTTATTAGTACCTTAAGAGAGTCACATCGACTCCCGCTATTCAGCCGCGCTTGTTGTGTATTTACATACATAAAAGTAATAGAATTCGTTTAGTGACGCGCTGCTATTAGTACCTTAAGAGAGTCACATCTACTCACGATATATAGCTGCGCTTGTTGTGTATTTACATACGTGAAAGTAACAGAATTCATTTAGTGACGCGCTTCTATTAGTACCTTGAGAGAGTCACATCTACTCCCGACATTTAGCCGCGCTTGTTGTGTATTTACATAGATGAAAGTAATAGAATTCTTTCAGTGACGCGCTTCTATTAGTACCCTAAGAAAGTCACATCTACTCCCGACAATTAGCCGCGCTTTTTGTGTATTTACATACGTGAAAGTAACAGAATTCATTTAGTGACGCGCTTCTATTAGTACCTTAAGAGAGTCACATCTACTCCCGACATTTAGCCGCGCTTGTTGTGTATTTACATACATAAAAGTAATAGAATTCGTTCAGTGACGCGCTTCCTTAAGAGAGTCACATCTTCTCCAGACATTTCGCTGTGCTTGTTGTGTATTTACATACGTGAAAGTAACAGAATTCATTTAGTGACGCGCTTCTATTAGTACCTTGAGAGAGTCACATTTACTCCCGACATTTAGCCGCGCTTGTTGTGTACTAACAAACGTGAAAGTGAAAAAATTCATTTAGTGACGCGCTTTTATTAGTACCTTAAGAGAGTCACATCTACTCCCGCTATTCAGCCGCGCTTGTTGTGTATTTACATAGATGAAAGTAATAGAATTCGTTCAGTGAAGCGCTTCTATTAGTACCTTAAGACAGTCACATCTACTCCCGCTATTCAGCCGCGCTTGTTGTGTATTTACATACGTGAAAGTAACAGAATTCATTTAGTGACGCGCTTCTATTAGTACCTTAAGAGAGTCACATCTACTCCCGACATTTAGCCGCGCTTGTTGTGTACTAACAAACGTGAAAGTAAAAAAATTCATTTAGTGACGCGCTTCTATTAGTACCTTAAGAAAGACACATCTACTCCCGCTATTCAGCCGCGCTTGTTGTGTATTTACATAGATGAAAGTAATAGAATTCGTTCAGTGACGCGCTTCTATTAGTACCTTGAGAGAGTCACATCTACTCCCGACATTTAGCCGCGCTTGTTGTGTACTAACAAACGTGAAAGTGAAAAAATTCATTTAGTGACGCGCTTTTATTAGTACCTTAAGAGAGTCACATCTACTCCCGCTATTCAGCCGCGCTTGTTGTGTATTTACATAGATGAAAGTAATAGAATTCGTTCAGTGAAGCGCTTCTATTAGTACCTTAAGACAGTCACATCTACTCCCGCTATTCAGCCGCGCTTGTTGTGTATTTACATACGTGAAAGTAATAGAATTCGTTTAGTGACGCGCTGCTATTAGTACCTTAAGAGAGTCACATCTACTCCCGATATATAGCTGCGCTTGTTGTGTATTTACATACGTGAAAGTAACAGAATTCATTTAGTGACGCGCTTCTATTAGTACCTTGAGAGAGTCACATCTACTCCCGACATTTAGCCGCGCTTGTTGTGTACTAACAAACGTGAAAGTAAAAAAATTCATTTAGTGACGCGCTTTTATTAGTACCTTAAGAGAGTCACATCTACTCCCGCTATTCAGCCGCGCTTGTTGTGTATTTACATACGTGAAAGTAATAGAATTCGTTTAGTGAGGCGCTGCTATTAGTACCTTGAGAGAGTCACATCTACTCCCGATATATAGCTGCGCTTGTTGTGTATTTACACACGTGAAAGTAACAGAATTCATTTAGTGACGCGCTTCTATTAGTACCTTGAGAGAGTCACATCTTCTCCAGACATTTAGCTGTGCTTGTTGTGTATTTACATACGTGAAAGTAACAGAATTCATTTAGTGACGCGCTTCTATTAGTACCTTAAGAGAGTCACATCTACTCCCGACATTTAGCCGCGCTTGTTGTGTACTAACAAACGTGAAAGTAAAAAAATTCATTTAGTGACGCGCTTCTATTAGTACCTTAAGAAAGACACATCTACTCCCGCTATTCAGCCGCGCTTGTTGTGTATTTACATAGATGAAAGTAATAGAATTCGTTCAGTGACGCGCTTCTATTATTACCTTAAGAGAGTCACATCTTCTCCCGACATTTAGCCGCGCTTGTTGTGTACTAACAAACGTGAAACTAAAAAAAATCATTTAGTGACGCGCTTCTATTAGTACCTTAAGAGAGTCACATCTACTCCCGACATTTAGCCGCGCTTGTTGTGTACTAACAAACAAGAAAGTAAAAAAATTCATTTAGTGACGCGCTTTTATTAGTACCTTAAGAGAGTCACATCGACTCCCGCTATTCAGCCGCGCTTGTTGTGTATTTACATACATAAAAGTAATAGAATTCGTTTAGTGACGCGCTGCTATTAGTACCTTAAGAGAGTCACATCTACTCACGATATATAGCTGCGCTTGTTGTGTATTTACATACGTGAAAGTAACAGAATTCATTTAGTGACGCGCTTCTATTAGTACCTTGAGAGAGTCACATCTACTCCCGACATTTAGCCGCGCTTGTTGTGTATTTACATAGATGAAAGTAATAGAATTCGTTCAGTGACGCGCTTCTATTAGTACCCTAAGAAAGTCACATCTACTCCCGACAATTAGCCGCGCTTTTTGTGTATTTACATACGTGAAAGTAACAGAATTCATTTAGTGACGCGCTTCTATTAGTACCTTAAGAGAGTCACATCTACTCCCGACATTTAGCCGCGCTTGTTGTGTATTTACATACATAAAAGTAATATAATTCGTTCAGTGACGCGCTTCCTTAAGAGAGTCACATCTTCTCCAGACATTTCGCTGTGCTTGTTGTGTATTTACATACGTGAAAGTAACAGAATTCATTTAGTGACGCGCTTCTATTAGTACCTTGAGAGAGTCACATCTACTCCCGACATTTAGCCGCGCTTGTTGTGTACTAACAAACGTGAAAGTGAAAAAATTCATTTAGTGACGCGCTTTTATTAGTACCTTAAGAGAGTCACATCTACTCCCGCTATTCAGCCGCGCTTGTTGTGTATTTACATAGATGAAAGTAATAGAATTCGTTCAGTGAAGCGCTTCTATTAGTACCTTAAGACAGTCACATCTACTCCCGCTATTCAGCCGCGCTTGTTGTGTATTTACATACGTGAAAGTAATAGAATTCGTTTAGTGACGCGCTGCTATTAGTACCTTAAGAGAGTCACATCTACTCCCGATATATAGCTGCGCTTGTTGTGTATTTACATACGTGAAAGTAACAGAATTCATGTAGTGACGCGCTTCTATTAGTACCTTGAGAGAGTCACATCTACTCCCGACATTTAGCCGCGCTTGTTGTGTATTTACATACGTGAAAGTAACAGAATTTATTTAGTGACGCGCTTCTATTAGTACCTCAAGAGAGTCACATCTTCTCCAGACATTTAGCTGTGCTTGTTGTGTATTTACATACGTGAAAGTAACAGAATACATTAAGTGACGCGCTTCTATTACTACATTAAGAGAGTCACATCTACTCCCGACATTTAGCCGCGCTTGTTGTGTACTAACAAACGTGAAAGTAATAAAATTCATTTAGTGACGCGCTTCTATTGCTACCTTAAGAAAGTCACATCTACTCCCGACATTTAGCCATGCTTGTTTTGTATTTACATACGTGAAAGTAGTAGAATTCATTCAGTGGCGCGCCTCTATTAGTACCTTAAGAGTCACATCTACTTCCGCTATTTAGCCGCGCTTGTTGTGTATTCACATACGTGAAAGTAATAGAATTCGTTTAGTGAGGCGCTGCTATTAGTACCTTGAGAGAGTCACATCTACTCCCGATATATAGCTGCGCTTGTTGTGTATTTACACACGTGAAAGTAACAGAATTCATTTAGTGACGCGCTTCTATTAGTACCTTGAGAGAGTCACATCTTCTCCAGACATTTAGCTGTGCTTGTTGTGTATTTACATACGTGAAAGTAACAGAATTCATTTAGTGACGCGCTTCTATTAGTACCTTAAGAGAGTCACATCTACTCCCGACATTTAGCCGCGCTTGTTGTGTACTAACAAACGTGAAAGTAAAAAAATTCATTTAGTGACGCGCTTCTATTAGTACCTTAAGAAAGACACATCTACTCCCGCTATTCAGCCGCGCTTGTTGTGTATTTACATAGATGAAAGTAATAGAATTCGTTCAGTGACGCGCTTCTATTAGTACCTTAAGAGAGTCACATCTACTCCCGCTATTCAGCCGCGCTTGTTGTGTATTTACATACATAAAAGTAATAGAATTCGTTTAGTGACGCGCTGCTATTAGTACCTTAAGAGAGTCACATCTACTCACGATATATAGCTGCGCTTGTTGTGTATTTACATACGTGAAAGTAACAGAATTCATTTAGTGACGCGCTTCTATTAGTACCTTGAGAGAGTCACATCTACTCCCGACATTTAGCCGCGCTTGTTGTGTATTTACATAGATGAAAGTAATAGAATTCATTCAGTGACGCGCTTCTATTAGTACCCTAAGAAAGTCACATCTACTCCCGACAATTAGCCGCGCTTTTTGTGTATTTACATACGTGAAAGTAACAGAATTCATTTAGTGACGCGCTTCTATTAGTACCTTAAGAGAGTCACATCTACTCCCGACATTTAGCCGCGCTTGTTGTGTATTTACATACATGAAAGTAATAGAATTCGTTCAGTGACGCGCTTCCTTAAGAGAGTCACATCTTCTTCAGACATTTCGCTGTGCTTGTTGTGTATTTACATACGTGAAAGTAACAGAATTCATTTAGTGACGCGCTTCTATTAGTACCTTGAGAGAGTCACATCTACTCCCGACATTTAGCAGCGCTTGTTGTGTACTAACAAACGTGAAAGTGAAAAAATTCATTTAGTGACGCGCTTTTATTAGTACCTTAAGAGAGTCACATCTACTCCCGCTATTCAGCCGCGCTTGTTGTGTATTTACATAGATGAAAGTAATAGAATTCGTTCAGTGAAGCGCTTTTATTAGTACCTTAAGACAGTCACATCTACTCCCGCTATTCAGCCGCGCTTGTTGTGTATTTACATACGTGAAAGTAATAGAATTCGTTTAGTGACGCGCTGCTATTAGTACCTTAAGAGAGTCACATCTACTCCCGATATATAGCTGCGCTTGTTGTGTATTTACATACGTGAAAGTAACAGAATTCATTTAGTGACGCGCTTCTATTAGTACCTTGAGAGAGTCACATCTACTCCCGACATTTAGCCGCGCTTGTTGTGTATTTACATACGTGAAAGTAACAGAATTTATTCAGTGACGCGCTTCTATTAGTACCTCAAGAGAGTCACATCTTCTCCAGACATTAAGCTGTGCTTGTTGTGTATTTACATACGTGAAAGTAACAGAATACATTAAGTGACGCGCTTCTATTACTACATTAAGAGAGTCACATCTACTCCCGACATTTAGCCGCGCTTGTTGTGTACTAACAAACGTGAAAGTAATGAAATTCATTTAGTGACGCGCTTTTATTAGTACCTTAAGAGAGTCACATCTACTCCCGCTATTCAGCCGCGCTTGTTGTGTATTTACATACGTGAAAGTGATAGAATTCATTTAGTGACGCGCTTCTATTGCTACCTTAAGAAAGTCACATCTACTCCCGACATTTAGCCATGCTTGTTTTGTATTTACACACGTGAAAGTAGTAGAATTCATTCAGTGGCGCGCCTCTATTAGTACCTTAAGAGTCACATCTACTTCCGCTATTTAGCCGCGCTTGTTGTGTATTCACATACATGAAAGTTATAGAATTCGTTCAGTGACGCGCTTCTATTACTACATTAAGAGAGTCACATCTACTCCCGACATTTAGCCGCACTTTCTGTGTGTTCACATACGTGAAAGTAATAGAATTTATTTAGTGACGCGCTTCTTCTAGTACCTAAAGAGAGTTACATCTACTCTCGACATTTAGCCGCGCATGTCGTGTATTTACATACGTGAATGCAATAGAATTCATTTAGTGACGCGCTTCTATTAGTACCTTAAGAAAGTCACATCTACTCTCGACATTTAGCCGCGCTTGTTGTGTATTTACATACGTGAAAGTCATAGAATTCATTTAGTGACGCGCTCCTATTAGTACCTTGAGAGAGTCACATCTACTCCCGACATTTAGCCGCGCTTTTTGTGTATTTACATACGTGAAAGTAATAGAATTCATTTAGTAACGCGCTTCTATTAGTACCTTAAGAGAGTCACATCTACTCCCGACATTTAGCCGCGCTTTTTATGTATTTACATACACGAAAGAAATATAATTCATTCAGTGAGGCGCTTCAATTAGTACCTTAAGAGAGTCACATCTACTTGTTGTGTATTTACATACGTGAAAGAAATGGAATTCATTCAGTGACCCGCTTCTATTTGTACCTTAAGAAAGCTACATCTACTCCTGACATTTAGCCGTGCTTGTTTTGTATTCACATACGTGAAAGTAATAGAATTCATTTAGTGACGCGCTTCTATTAGTACCTTAAGAGAGACACATCTACTCCCGCTATTCAGCCGCGCTTGTTGTGTATTTACATAGATGAAAGTAATAGAATTCGTTCAGTGACGCGCTTCCATTAGTACCTTAAGAGAGTCACATCTTCTCCCGACATTTAGCCGCGCTTGTTGTGTACTAACAAACGTGAAAGTAAAAAAATTCATTTAGTGACGCGCTTCTATTAGTACCTTAAGAGAGTCACATCTACTCCCGACATTTAGCCGCGCTTGTTGTGTACTAACAAAAGTGAAAGTAAAAAAATTCATTTAGTGACGCGCTTTTATTAGTACCTTAAGAGAGTCACATCTACTCCCGACATTTAGCCGCGCTTTTTATGTATTTACATACACGAAAGAAATATAATTCATTTAGTGAGGCGCTTCAATTAGTACCTTAAGAGAGTCACATCTACTTGTTGTGTATTTACATACGTGAAAGAAATGGAATTCATTCAGTGACCCGCTTCTATTTGTACCTTAAGAAAGCTACATCTACTCCTGACATTTAGCCGTGCTTGTTTTGTATTCACATACGTGAAAGTAATAGAATTCATTTAGTGACGCGCTTCTATTAGTACCTTAAGAGAGTCACATCTACTCCCGCTATTCAGCCGCGCTTGTTGTGTATTTACATACATGAAAGTAATAGAATTCGTTTAGTGACGCGCTGCTATTAGTACCTTAAGAGAGTCACATCTACTCCCGATATATAGCTGCGCTTGTTGTGTATTTACATACGTGAAAGTAACAGAATTCATTTAGTGACGCGCTTCTATTAGTACCTTGAGAGAGTCACATCTACTCCCGACATTTAGCCGCGCTTGTTGTGTATTTACATAGATGAAAGTGATAGAATTCATTTAGTGACGCGCTTTTATTAGTACCTTAAGAGAGTCACATCTACTCCCGCTATTCAGCCGCGCTTGTTGTGTATTTACATACGTGAAAGTGATAGAATTCATTTAGTGACGCGCTTCTATTGCTAGATAGTGACGCGCATGTTTCGCTGCACGCGACTTCCCTACGGTCGAGGTGGTCCTCTTTGAAAAACGATAGTATAGGTACGTGGTTGCAAATGCAAGCAATTGCCTCTTTCCACGCTGAGCCTAAGTTCACTCCCACTATTCCACCGACTATCAAAACCTTGCTTCGGAAAGAGAGTCTAGGGTAGCGAGAAAGAACCTCGCCTCCCGGCGAACCGGAAGACCGGGCTCGGAAAAACCCTGACGTAATGAACCCGTTTTGTGCAATATGACACCTAGCAGCGTCCGAAGAGACTGTTCGGCCCCTCCCTTGGTCATATGAACCGCGGAGAGTTGTCAATATCAACGTGCGGTTCATCAGTCAAGTTGGTAGTTACCCCTTTTACATTAGTTCGATGGGGAACAGTGTCGTTTGGCCTCCGGGATCTTGGCCAGTACTGGTAGACTACCCTGGACCCAGTCGGCTACTCCGGAGTTGTCCAGCGGGAACCACGTGGAGGTAGACACTGCCATTGCATCCTCCCGGATCATGCACCACCCAGCCGAGGCCACTAGATGTTTAGAGGCCTTTTCTGGCAAAGTCCTTCCTTTTCAAGAAGGTTCGGCTGCTTCACCAGAGTTCTCTCATTTTTGCTGGAACATGCTCCGTAAACGAAGCATGATCCACCCGACTCTCACGTGCCAAGTCAAAGGTGCGTGTCAATGACTTTAGCGAACGTATGAGGACTAGACGTCCCGGCAGGAGCTCAGTGCTACTGAGCCCCCAGTAGCAAATACCCCTGCGGGCCATCCTTAAGAGCCGCAGCGTCTTAAGAAAGTCACATCTACTCCCGACAATTAGCCGCGCTTGTTGTGTATTTACATACGTGAAAGTAACATAATTCATTTAGTGACGCGCTTCTATTAGTACCTTAAGAGAGTCACATCTACTCCCGACATTTAGCCGCACTTGTTGTGTATTTACATACATGAAAGTAATAGAATTCGTTCAGTGACGCGCTTCTATTAGTACCTTAAGAGAGTCACATCTAATCCCGACAATTAGCCGCGCTTTTTGTGTATTTACATACGTGAAAGTAACAGAATTCATTTAGTGACGCGCTTTTATTAGTACCTTAAGAGAGTCACATCTACTCCCGACATTTAGCCGCACTTGTTGTGTATTTACATACATGAAAGTAATAGAATTCGTTCAGTGACGCGCTTCTATTAGTACCTTAAGAGAGTCACATCTACTCCCGACATTTAGCCGCGCTTGTTGTGTACTAACAAACGTGAAAGTAAAAAAATTCATTTAGTTACGCGCTTTTATTAGTACCTTAAGAGAGTCACATCTACTCCCGCTATTCAGCCGCGCTTGTTGTGTATTTACATAGATGAAAGTAATAGAATTCGTTCAGTGACGCGCTTCTATTAGTACCTAAAGAGAGTCACATCTTCTCCCGACATTTAGCCGCGCTTGTTGTGTACTAACAAACGTGAAAGTAAAAAAATTCATTTAGTGACGCGCTTTTATTAGTACCTTAAGAGAGTCACATCTACTCCCGACATTTAGCCGCGCTTTTTATGTATTTACATACACGAAAGAAATATAATTCATTTAGTGAGGCGCTTCAATTAGTACCTTAAGAGAGTCACATCTACTTGTTGTGTATTTACATACGTGAAAGAAATGGAATTCATTCAGTGACCCGCTTCTATTTGTACCTTAAGAAAGCTACATCTACTCCTGACATTTAGCCGTGCTTGTTTTGTATTCACATACGTGAAAGTAATAGAATTCATTTAGTGACGCGCTTCTATTAGTACCTTAAGAGAGTCACATCTACTCCCGCTATTCAGCCGCGCTTGTTGTGTATTTACATACATGAAAGTAATAGAATTCGTTTAGTGACGCGCTGCTATTAGTACCTTAAGAGAGTCACATCTACTCCCGATATATAGCTGCGCTTGTTGTGTATTTACATACGTGAAAGTAACAGAATTCATTTAGTGACGCGCTTCTATTAGTACCTTGAGAGAGTCACATCTACTCCCGACATTTAGCCGCGCTTGTTGTGTATTTACATAGATGAAAGTGATAGAATTCATTTAGTGACGCGCTTTTATTAGTACCTTAAGAGAGTCACATCTACTCCCGCTATTCAGCCGCGCTTGTTGTGTATTTACATACGTGAAAGTGATAGAATTCATTTAGTGACGCGCTTCTATTGCTAGATAGTGACGCGCATGTTTCGCTGCACGCGACTTCCCTACGGTCGAGGTGGTCCTCTTTGAAAAACGATAGTATAGGTACGTGGTTGCAAATGCAAGCAATTGCCTCTTTCCACGCTGAGCCTAAGTTCACTCCCACTATTCCACCGACTATCAAAACCTTGCTTCGGAAAGAGAGTCTAGGGTAGCGAGAAAGAACCTCGCCTCCCGGCGAACCGGAAGACCGGGCTCGGAAAAACCCTGACGTAATGAACCCGTTTTGTGCAATATGACACCTAGCAGCGTCCGAAGAGACTGTTCGGCCCCTCCCTTGGTCATATGAACCGCGGAGAGTTGTCAATATCAACGTGCGGTTCATCAGTCAAGTTGGTAGTTACCCCTTTTACATTAGTTCGATGGGGAACAGTGTCGTTTGGCCTCCGGGATCTTGGCCAGTACTGGTAGACTACCCTGGACCCAGTCGGCTACTCCGGAGTTGTCCAGCGGGAACCACGTGGAGGTAGACACTACCATTGCATCCTCCCGGATCATGCACCACCCAGCCGAGGCCACTAGATGTTTAGAGGCCTTTTCTGGCAAAGTCCTTCCTTTTCAAGAAGGTTCGGCTGCTTCACCAGAGTTCTCTCATTTTTGCTGGAACATGCTCCGTAAACGAAGCATGATCCACCCGACTCTCACGTGCCAAGTCAAAGGTGCGTGTCAATGACTTTAGCGAACGTATGAGGACTAGACGTCCCGGCAGGAGCTCAGTGCTACTGAGCCCCCAGTAGCAAATACCCCTGCGGGCCATCCTTAAGAGCCGCAGCGTCTTAAGAAAGTCACATCTACTCCCGACAATTAGCCGCGCTTGTTGTGTATTTACATACGTGAAAGTAACATAATTCATTTAGTGACGCGCTTCTATTAGTACCTTAAGAGAGTCACATCTACTCCCGACATTTAGCCGCACTTGTTGTGTATTTACATACATGAAAGTAATAGAATTCGTTCAGTGACGCGCTTCTATTAGTACCTTAAGAGAGTCACATCTAATCCCGACAATTAGCCGCGCTTTTTGTGTATTTACATACGTGAAAGTAACAGAATTCATTTAGTGACGCGCTTTTATTAGTACCTTAAGAGAGTCACATCTACTCCCGACATTTAGCCGCGCTTGTTGTGTACTAACAAACGTGAAAGTAAAAAAATTCATTTAGTTACGCGCTTTTATTAGTACCTTAAGAGAGTCACATCTACTCCCGCTATTCAGCCGCGCTTGTTGTGTATTTACATAGATGAAAGTAATAGAATTCGTTCAGTGACGCGCTTCTATTAGTACCTAAAGAGAGTCACATCTTCTCCCGACATTTAGCCGCGCTTGTTGTGTACTAACAAACGTGAAAGTAAAAAAATTCATTTAGTGACGCGCTTTTATTAGTACCTTAAGAGAGTCACATCTACTCCCGCTATTCAGCCGCGCTTGTTGTGTATTTACATACGTGAAAGTAATAGAATTCGTTTAGTGAGGCGCTGCTATTAGTACCTTAAGAGAGTCACATCTACTCCCGATTTATAGCTGCGCTTGTTGTGTATTTACATACGTGAAAGTAACAGAATTCATTTAGTGACGCGCTTCTATTAGTACCTTGAGAGAGTCACATCTTCTCCAGACATTTAGCTGTGCTTGTTGTGTATTTACATACGTGAAAGTAACAGAATTCATTTAGTGACGCGCTTCTATTAGTACCTTAAGAGAGTCACATCTACTCCCGACATTTAGCCGCGCTTGTTGTGTACTAACAAACGTGAAAGTAAAAAAATTCATTTAGTGACGCGCTTCTATTAGTACCTTAAGAAAGACACATCTACTCCCGCTATTCAGCCGCGCTTGTTGTGTATTTACATAGATGAAAGTAATAGAATTCGTTCAGTGACGCGCTTCTATTAGTACCTTAAGAGAGTCACATCTTCTCCCGACATTTAGCCGCGCTTGTTGTGTACTAACAAACGTGAAACTAAAAAAAATCATTTAGTGACGCGCTTCTATTAGTACCTTAAGAGAGTCACATCTACTCCCAACATTTAGCCGCGCTTGTTGTGTACTAACAAACGAGAAAGTAAAAAAATTCATTTAGTGACGCGCTTTTATTAGTACCTTAAGAGAGTCACATCTACTCCCGCTATTCAGCCGCGCTTGTTGTGTATTTACATACATAAAAGTAATAGAATTCGTTTAGTGACGCGCTGCTATTAGTACCTTAAGAGAGTCACATCTACTCACGATATATAGCTGCGCTTGTTGTGTATTAACATACGTGAAAGTAACAGAATTCATTTAGTGACGCGCTTCTATTAGTACCTTGAGAGAGTCACATCTACTCCCGACATTTAGCCGCGCTTGTTGTGTATTTACATAGATGAAAGTAATAGAATTCGTTCAGTGACGCGCTTCTATTAGTACCCTAAGAAAGTCACATCTCTTCCCGACAATTAGCCGCGCTTTTTGTGTATTTACATACGTGAAAGTAGCAGAATTCATTTAGTGACGCGCTTCTATTAGTACCTTAAGAGAGTCACATCTACTCCCGACATTTAGCCGCGCTTGTTGTGTACTAACAAACGTGAAAGTAAGAAAATTCATTTAGTGACGCGCTTCTATTAGTACCTTAAGAAAGACACATCTACTCCCGCTATTCAGCCGCGCTTGTTGTGTATTTACATAGATGAAAGTAATAGAATTCGTTCAGTGACGCGCTTCTATTAGTACCTTAAGAAAGTCACATCTACTCCCGACAATTAGCCGCGCTTGTTGTGTATTTACATACGTGAAAGTAACATAATTCATTTAGTGACGCGCTTCTATTAGTACCTTAAGAGAGTCACATCTTCTCCAGACATTTAGCTGTGCTTGTTGTGTATTTACATACGTGAAAGTAACAGAATTCATTTAGTGACGCGCTTCTATTAGTACCTTGAGAGAGTCACATCTTCTCCAGACATTTAGCTGTGCTTGTTGTGTATTTACATACGTGAAAGTAACAGAATTCATTTAGTGACGCGCTTCTATTAGTACCTTAAGAGAGTCACATCTACTCCCGACATTTAGCCGCGCTTGTTGTGTACTAACAAACGTGAAAGTAAAAAAATTCATTTAGTGACGCGCTTCTATTAGTACCTTAAGAAAGACACATCTACTCCCGCTATTCAGCCGCGCTTGTTGTGTATTTACATAGATGAAAGTAATAGAATTCGTTCAGTGACGCGCTTCTATTAGTACCTTAAGAGAGTCACATCTTCTCCCGACATTTAGCCGCGCTTGTTGTGTACTAACAAACGTGAAACTAAAAAAAATCATTTAGTGACGCGCTTCTATTAGTACCTTAAGAGAGTCACATCTACTCCCAACATTTAGCCGCGCTTGTTGTGTACTAACAAACGAGAAAGTAAAAAAATTCATTTAGTGACGCGCTTTTATTAGTACCTTAAGAGAGTCACATCTACTCCCGCTATTCAGCCGCGCTTGTTGTGTATTTACATACATAAAAGTAATAGAATTCGTTTAGTGACGCGCTGCTATTAGTACCTTGAGAGAGTCACATCTACTCACGATATATAGCTGCGCTTGTTGTGTATTAACATACGTGAAAGTAACAGAATTCATTTAGTGACGCGCTTCTATTAGTACCTTGAGAGAGTCACATCTACTCCCGACATTTAGCCGCGCTTGTTGTGTATTTACATAGATGAAAGTAATAGAATTCGTTCAGTGACGCGCTTCTATTAGTACCCTAAGAAAGTCACATCTACTCCCGACAATTAGCCGCGCTTTTTGTGTATTTACATACGTGAAAGTAGCAGAATTCATTTAGTGACGCGCTTCTATTAGTACCTTAAGAGAGTCACATCTACTCACGATATATAGCTGCGCTTGTTGTGTATTTACATACGTGAAAGTAAGAAAATTCATTTAGTGACGCGCTTCTATTAGTACCTTAAGAAAGACACATCTACTCCCGCTATTCAGCCGCGCTTGTTGTGTATTTACATAGATGAAAGTAATAGAATTCGTTCAGTGACGCGTTTCTATTAGTACCTTAAGAAAGTCACATCTACTCCCGACAATTAGCCGCGCTTGTTGTGTATTTACATACGTGAAAGTAACATAATTCATTTAGTGACGCGCTTCTATTAGTACCTTAAGAGAGTCACATCTTCTCCAGACATTTAGCTGTGCTTGTTGTGTATTTACATACGTGAAAGTAACATAATTCATTTAGTGACGCGCTTCTATTAGTATCTTGAGAGAGTCACATCTACTCCCGACATTTAGCCGCGCTTGTTGTGTACTAACAAACGTGAAAGTAAAAAAATTCATTTAGTGACGCGCTTTTATTAGTACCTTAAGAGAGTCACATCTACTCCCGCTATTCAGCCGCGCTTGTTGTTTATTTACATACGTGAAAGTAATAGAATTCGTTTAGTGAGGCGCTGCTATTAGTACCTTAAGAGAGTCACATCTACTCCCGATATATAGCTGCGCTTGTTGTGTATTTACATAGATGAAAGTAATAGAATTCGTTCAGTGACGCGCTTCTATTAGTACCTTAAGAGAGTCACATGTTCTCCCGACATTTAGCCGGGCTTGTTGTGTACTAACAAACGTGAAAGTAAAAAAATTCATTTAGTGACGCGCTTTTATTAGTACCTTAAGAGAGTCACATCTACTCCCGCTATTCAGCCGCGCTTGTTGTTTATTTACATACGTGAAAGTAATAGAATTCGTTTAGTGAGGCGCTGCTATTAGTACCTTAAGAGAGTCACATATACTCCCGATATATAGCTGCGCTTGTTGTGTATTTACATACGTGAAAGTAACAGAATTCATTTAGTGACGCGCTTCTATTAGTACCTTGAGAGAGTCACATCTTCTCCAGACATTTAGCTGTGCTTGTTGTGTATTTACATACGTGAAAGTAACAGAATTCATTTAGTGACGCGCTTCTATTAGTACCTTAAGAGAGTCACATCTACTCCCGACATTTAGCCGCGCTTGTTGTGTACTAACAAACGTGAAAGTAAAAAAATTCATTTAGTGACGCGCTTCTATTAGTACCTTAAGAGAGACACATCTACTCCCGCTATTCAGCCGCGCTTGTTGTGTATTTACATAGATGAAAGTAATAGAATTCGTTCAGTGACGCGCTCCTATTAGTACCTTAAGAGAGTCACATCTTCTCCCGACATTTAGCCGCGCTTGTTGTTTACTAACAAACGTGAAAGTAAAAAAATTCATTTAGTGACGCGCTTCTATTAGTACCTTAAGAGAGTCACATCTACTCCCGCTATTCAGCCGCGCTTGTTGTGTATTTACATACGTGAAAGTAACAGAATTCATTTAGTGACGCGCTTCTATTAGTACCTCACATCTACTCCCGACATTTAGCCGCGCTTGTTGTGTATTTACATAGATGAAAGTAATAGAATTCGTTCAGTGACGCGCTTCTATTAGTACCTTAAGAAAGTCACATCTACTCCCGACAATTAGCCGCGCTTTTTGTGTATTTACATACGTGAGAGTAACAGAATTCATTTAGTGACGCGCTTCTATTAGTACCTTGAGAGAGTCACATCTACTCCCGACATTTAGCCGCGCTTGTTGTGTATTTACATAGATGAAAGTAATAGAATTCGTTCAGTGACGCGCTTCTATTAGTACCTTAAGAAAGTCACATCTACTCCCGACAATTAGCCGCGCTTGTTGTGTATTTACATACGTGAAAGTAACAGAATTCATTTAGTGACGCGCTTCTATTAGTACCTTGAGAGAGTCACATCTACTCCCGACATTTAGCCGCGCTTGTTGTGTACTAACAAACGTGAAAGTAAAAAAATTCATTTAGTTACGCGCTTTTATTAGTACCTTAAGAGAGTCACATCTACTCCCGCTATTCAGCCGCGCTTGTTGTTTATTTACATACGTGAAAGTAATAGAATTCGTTTAGTGAGGCGCTGCTATTAGTACCTTAAGAGAGTCACATCTACTCCCGATATATAGCTGCGCTTGTTGTGTATTTACATACGTGAAAGTAACAGAATTCATTTAGTGACGCGCTTCTATTAGTACCTTGAGAGAGTCACATCTTCTCCAGACATTTAGCTGTGCTTGTTGTGTATTTACATACGTGAAAGTAACAGAATTCATTTAGTGACGCGCTTCTATTAGTACCTTAAGAGAGTCACATCTACTCCCGACATTTAGCCGCGCTTGTTGTGTACTAACAAACGTGAAAGTAAAAAAATTCATTTAGTTACGCGCTTTTATTAGTACCTTAAGAGAGTCACATCTACTCCCGCTATTCAGCCGCGCTTGTTGTTTATTTACATACGTGAAAGTAATAGAATTCGTTTAGTGAGGCGCTGCTATTAGTACCTTAAGAGAGTCACATCTACTCCCGATATATAGCTGCGCTTGTTGTGTATTTACATACGTGAAAGTAACAGAATTCATTTAGTGACGCGCTTCTATTAGTACCTTGAGAGAGTCACATCTTCTCCAGACATTTAGCTGTGCTTGTTGTGTATTTACATACGTGAAAGTAACAGAATTCATTTAGTGACGCGCTTCTATTAGTACCTTAAGAGAGTCACATCTACTCCCGACATTTAGCCGCGCTTGTTGTGTACTAACAAACGTGAAAGTAAAAAAATTCATTTAGTGACGCGCTTCTATTAGTACCTTAAGAGAGACACATCTACTCCCGCTATTTAGCCGCGCTTGTTGTGTATTTACATAGATGAAAGTAATAGAATTCGTTCAGTGACGCGCTCCTATTAGTACCTTAAGAGAGTCACATCTTCTCCCGACATTTAGCCGCGCTTGTTGTGTACTAACAAACGTGAAAGTAAAAAAATTCATTTAGTGACGCGCTTCTATTAGTACCTTAAGAGAGTCACATCTACTCCCGACATTTAGCCGCGCTTGTTGTGTACTAACAAACGAGAAAGTAAAAAAATTCATTTAGTGACGCGCTTTTATTAGTACCTTAAGAGAGTCACATCTACTCCCGCTATTCAGCCGCGCTTGTTGTGTATTTACATACGTGAAAGTAACAGAATTCATTTAGTGACGCGCTTCTATTAGTACCTCACATCTACTCCCGACATTTAGCCGCGCTTGTTGTGTATTTACATAGATGAAAGTAATAGAATTCGTTCAGTGACGCGCTTCTATTAGTACCTTAACAAAGTCACATCTACTCCCGACAATTAGCCGCGCTTTTTGTGTATTTACATACGTGAGAGTAACAGAATTCATTTAGTGACGCGCTTCTATTAGTACCTTGAGAGAGTCACATCTACTCCCGACATTTAGCCGCGCTTGTTGTGTATTTACATAGATGAAAGTAATAGAATTCGTTCAGTGACGCGCTTCTATTAGTACCTTAAGAAAGTCACATCTACTCCCGACAATTAGCCGCGCTTGTTGTGTATTTACATACGTGAAAGTAACAGAATTCATTTAGTGACGCGCTTCTATTAGTACCTTGAGAGAGTCACATCTACTCCCGACATTTAGCCGCGCTTGTTGTGTACTAACAAACGTGAAAGTAAAAAAATTCATTTAGTTACGCGCTTTTATTAGTACCTTAAGAGAGTCACATCTACTCCCGCTATTCAGCCGCGCTTGTTGTGTATTTACATAGATGAAAGTAATAGAATTCGTTCAGTGACGCGCTTCTATTAGTACCTAAAGAGAGTCACATCTTCTCCCGACATTTAGCCGCGCTTGTTGTGTACTAACAAACGTGAAAGTAAAAAAATTCATTCAGTGACGCGCTTTTATTAGTACCTTAAGAGAGTCACATCTACTCCCGCTATTCAGCCGCGCTTGTTGTGTATTTACATACGTGAAAGTAATAGAATTCGTTTAGTGAGGCGCTGCTATTAGTACCTTAAGAGAGTCACATCTACTCCCGATATATAGCTGCGCTTGTTGTGTATTTACACACGTGAAAGTAACAGAATTCATTTAGTGACGCGCTTCTATTAGTACCTTGAGAGAGTCACATCTTCTCCAGACATTTAGCTGTGCTTGTTGTGTATTTACATACGTGAAAGTAACAGAATTCATTTAGTGACGCGCTTCTATTAGTACCTTAAGAGAGTCACATCTACTCCCGACATTTAGCCGCGCTTGTTGTGTACTAACAAACGTGAAAGTAAAAAAATTCATTTAGTGACGCGCTTCTATTAGTACCTTAAGAAAGACACATCTACTCCCGCTATTCAGCCGCGCTTGTTGTGTATTTACATAGATGAAAGTAATAGAATTCGTTCAGTGACGCGCTTCTATTAGTACCTTAAGAGAGTCACATCTTCTCCCGACATTTAGCCGCGCTTGTTGTGTACTAACAAACGTGAAACTAAAAAAAATCATTTAGTGACGCGCTTCTATTAGTACCTTAAGAGAGTCACATCTACTCCCGACATTTAGCCGCGCTTGTTGTGTACTAACAAACGAGAAAGTAAAAAAATTCATTTAGTGACGCGCTTTTATTAGTACCTTAAGAGAGTCACATCTACTCCCGCTATTCAGCGCGCTTGTTGTGTATTTACATACATGAAAGTAATAGAATTCGTTCAGTGACGCGCTCCTATTAGTACCTTAAGAGAGTCACATCTTCTCCCGACATTTAGCCGCGCTTGTTGTGTACTAACAAACGTGAAAGTAAAAAAATTCATTTAGTGACGCGCTTCTATTAGTACCTTAAGAGAGTCACATCTACTCCCGACATTTAGCCGCGCTTGTTGTGTACTAACAAACGAGAAAGTAAAAAAATTCATTTAGTGACGCGCTTTTATTAGTACCTTAAGAGAGTCACATCTACTCCCGCTATTCAGCCGCGCTTGTTGTGTATTTACATACGTGAAAGTAACAGAATTCATTTAGTGACGCGCTTCTATTAGTACCTCACATCTACTCCCGACATTTAGCCGCGCTTGTTGTGTATTTACATAGATGAAAGTAATAGAATTCGTTCAGTGACGCGCTTCTATTAGTACCTTAAGAAAGTCACATCTACTCCCGACAATTAGCCGCGCTTTTTGTGTATTTACATACGTGAGAGTAACAGAATTCATTTAGTGACGCGCTTCTATTAGTACCTTGAGAGAGTCACATCTACTCCCGACATTTAGCCGCGCTTGTTGTGTATTTACATAGATGAAAGTAATAGAATTCGTTCAGTGACGCGCTTCTATTAGTACCTTAAGAAAGTCACATCTACTCCCGACAATTAGCCGCGCTTGTTGTGTATTTACATACGTGAAAGTAACAGAATTCATTTAGTGACGCGCTTCTATTAGTACCTTGAGAGAGTCACATCTACTCCCGACATTTAGCCGCGCTTGTTGTGTACTAACAAACGTGAAAGTAAAAAAATTCATTTAGTTACGCGCTTTTATTAGTACCTTAAGAGAGTCACATCTACTCCCGCTATTCAGCCGCGCTTGTTGTGTATTTACATAGATGAAAGTAATAGAATTCGTTCAGTGACGCGCTTCTATTAGTACCTAAAGAGAGTCACATCTTCTCCCGACATTTAGCCGCGCTTGTTGTGTACTAACAAACGTGAAAGTAAAAAAATTCATTTAGTGACGCGCTTTTATTAGTACCTTAAGAGAGTCACATCTACTCCCGCTATTCAGCCGCGCTTGTTGTGTATTTACATACGTGAAAGTAATAGAATTCGTTTAGTGAGGCGCTGCTATTAGTACCTTGAGAGAGTCACATCTACTCCCGATATATAGCTGCGCTTGTTGTGTATTTACACACGTGAAAGTAACAGAATTCATTTAGTGACGCGCTTCTATTAGTACCTTGAGAGAGTCACATCTTCTCCAGACATTTAGCTGTGCTTGTTGTGTATTTACATACGTGAAAGTAACAGAATTCATTCAGTGACGCGCTTCTATTAGTACCTTAAGAGAGTCACATCTACTCCCGACATTTAGCCGCGCTTGTTGTGTACTAACAAACGTGAAAGTAAAAAAATTCATTTAGTGACGCGCTTCTATTAGTACCTTAAGAAAGACACATCTACTCCCGCTATTCAGCCGCGCTTGTTGTGTATTTACATAGATGAAAGTAATAGAATTCGTTCAGTGACGCGCTTCTATTAGTACCTTAAGAGAGTCACATCTTCTCCCGACATTTAGCCGCGCTTGTTGTGTACTAACAAACGTGAAACTAAAAAAAATCATTTAGTGACGCGCTTCTATTAGTACCTTAAGAGAGTCACATCTACTCCCGACATTTAGCCGCGCTTGTTGTGTACTAACAAACGAGAAAGTAAAAAAATTCATTTAGTGACGCGCTTTTATTAGTACCTTAAGAGAGTCACATCGACTCCCGCTATTCAGCCGCGCTTGTTGTGTATTTACATACATAAAAGTAATAGAATTCGTTTAGTGACGCGCTGCTATTAGTACCTTAAGAGAGTCACATCTACTCACGATATATAGCTGCGCTTGTTGTGTATTTACATACGTGAAAGTAACAGAATTCATTTAGTGACGCGCTTCTATTAGTACCTTGAGAGAGTCACATCTACTCCCGACATTTAGCCGCGCTTGTAGTGTATTTACATAGATGAAAGTAATAGAATTCGTTCAGTGACGCGCTTCTATTAGTACCCTAAGAAAGTCACATCTACTCCCGACAATTAGCCGCGCTTTTTGTGTATTTACATACGTGAAAGTAACAGAATTCATTTAGTGACGCGCTTCTATTAGTACCTTAAGAGAGTCACATCTACTCCCGACATTTAGCCGCGCTTGTTGTGTATTTACATACATAAAAGTAATAGAATTCGTTCAGTGACGCGCTTCCTTAAGAGAGTCACATCTTCTCCAGACATTTCGCTGTGCTTGTTGTGTATTTACATACGTGAAAGTAACAGAATTCATTTAGTGACGCGCTTCTATTAGTACCTTGAGAGAGTCACATCTACTCCCGACATTTAGCCGCGCTTGTTGTGTACTAACAAACGTGAAAGTGAAAAAATTCATTTAGTGACGCGCTTTTATTAGTACCTTAAGAGAGTCACATCTACTCCCGCTATTCAGCCGCGCTTGTTGTGTATTTACATAGATGAAAGTAATAGAATTCGTTCAGTGAAGCGCTTCTATTAGTACCTTAAGACAGTCACATCTACTCCCGCTATTCAGCCGCGCTTGTTGTGTATTTACATACGTGAAAGTAATAGAATTCGTTTAGTGACGCGCTGCTATTAGTACCTTAAGAGAGTCACATCTACTCCCGATATATAGCTGCGCTTGTTGTGTATTTACATACGTGAAAGTAACAGAATTCATTTAGTGACGCGCTTCTATTAGTACCTTGAGAGAGTCACATCTACTCCCGACATTTAGCCGCGCTTGTTGTGTATTTACATACGTGAAAGTAACAGAATTTATTTAGTGACGCGCTTCTATTAGTACCTCAAGAGAGTCACATCTTCTCCAGACATTTAGCTGTGCTTGTTGTGTATTTACATACGTGAAAGTAACAGAATACATTAAGTGACGCGCTTCTATTACTACATTAAGAGAGTCACATCTACTCCCGACATTTAGCCGCGCTTGTTGTGTACTAACAAACGTGAAAGTAATAAAATTCATTTAGTGACGCGCTTTTATTAGTACCTTAAGAGAGTCACATCTACTCCCGCTATTCAGCCGCGCTTGTTGTGTATTTACATACGTAAAAGTGATAGAATTCATTTAGTGACGCGCTTCTATTGCTACCTTAAGAAAGTCACATCTACTCCCGACATTTAGCCATGCTTGTTTTGTATTTACATACGTGAAAGTAGTAGAATTCATTCAGTGGCGCGCCTCTATTAGTACCTTAAGAGTCACATCTACTTCCGCTATTTAGCCGCGCTTGTTGTGTATTCACATACGTGAAAGTAATAGAATTCGTTTAGTGAGGCGCTGCTATTAGTACCTTGAGAGAGTCACATCTACTCCCGATATATAGCTGCGCTTGTTGTGTATTTACACACGTGAAAGTAACAGAATTCATTTAGTGACGCGCTTCTATTAGTACCTTGAGAGAGTCACATCTTCTCCAGACATTTAGCTGTGCTTGTTGTGTATTTACATACGTGAAAGTAACAGAATTCATTTAGTGACGCGCTTCTATTAGTACCTTAAGAGAGTCACATCTACTCCCGACATTTAGCCGCGCTTGTTGTGTACTAACAAACGTGAAAGTAAAAAAATTCATTTAGTGACGCGCTTCTATTAGTACCTTAAGAAAGACACATCTACTCCCGCTATTCAGCCGCGCTTGTTGTGTATTTACATAGATGAAAGTAATAGAATTCGTTCAGTGACGCGCTTCTATTAGTACCTTAAGAGAGTCACATCTACTCCCGCTATTCAGCCGCGCTTGTTGTGTATTTACATACATAAAAGTAATAGAATTCGTTTAGTGACGCGCTGCTATTAGTACCTTAAGAGAGTCACATCTACTCACGAT
Source organism: Lochmaea crataegi (assembly GCA_947563755.1). NCBI lineage: Eukaryota > Metazoa > Arthropoda > Insecta > Coleoptera > Chrysomelidae > Lochmaea > Lochmaea crataegi. Next base: position 29,217,335 of record OX387431.1, on the reverse strand, counting down.
ATATAGCTGCGCTTGTTGTGTATTTACATACGTGAAAGTAACAGAATTGATTTAGTGACGCGCTTCTATTAGTACCTTGAGAGAGTCACATCTACTCCCGACATTTAGCCGCGCTTGTTGTGTATTTACATAGATGAAAGTAATAGAATTCGTTCAGTGACGCGCTTCTATTAGTACCCTAAGAAAGTCACATCTACTCCCGACAATTAGCCGCGCTTTTTGTGTATTTACATACGTGAAAGTAACAGAATTCATTTAGTGACGCGCTTCTATTAGTACCTTAAGAGAGTCACATCTACTCCCGACATTTAGCCGCGCTTGTTGTGTATTTACATACATGAAAGTAATAGAATTCGTTCAGTGACGCGCTTCCTTAAGAGAGTCACATCTTCTCCAGACATTTCGCTGTGCTTGTTGTGTATTTACATACGTGAAAGTAACAGAATTCATTTAGTGACGCGCTTCTATTAGTACCTTGAGAGAGTCACATCTACTCCCGACATTTAGCCGCGCTTGTTGTGTACTAACAAACGTGAAAGTGAAAAAATTCATTTAGTGACGCGCTTTTATTAGTACCTTAAGAGAGTCACATCTACTCCCGCTATTCAGCCGCGCTTGTTGTGTATTTACATAGATGAAAGTAATAGAATTCGTTCAGTGAAGCGCTTCTATTAGTACCTTAAGACAGTCACATCTACTCCCGCTATTCAGCCGCGCTTGTTGTGTATTTACATACGTGAAAGTAATAGAATTCGTTTAGTGACGCGCTGCTATTAGTACCTTAAGAGAGTCACATCTACTCCCGATATATAGCTGCGCTTGTTGTGTATTTACATACGTGAAAGTAACAGAATTCATTTAGTGACGCGCTTCTATTAGTACCTTGAGAGAGTCACATCTACTCCCGACATTTAGCCGCGCTTGTTGTGTATTTACATACGTGAAAGTAACAGAATTTATTTAGTGACGCGCTTCTATTAGTACCTCAAGAGAGTCACATCTTCTCCAGACATTTAGCTGTGCTTGTTGTGTATTTACATACGTGAAAGTAACAGAATACATTAAGTGACGCGCTTCTATTACTACATTAAGAGAGTCACATCTACTCCCGACATTTAGCCGCGCTTGTTGTGTACTAACAAACGTGAAAGTAATAAAATTCATTTAGTGACGCGCTTCTATTAGTACCTTAAGAGAGTCACATCTACTCCCGCTATTCAGCCGCGCTTGTTGTGTATTTACATACATAAAAGTAATAGAATTCGTTTAGTGACGCGCTGCTATTAGTACCTTAAGAGAGTCACATCTACTCACGATATATAGCTGCGCTTGTTGTGTATTCACATACGTGAAAGTAACAGAATTCATTTAGTGACGCGCTTCTATTAGTACCTTGAGAGAGTCACATCTACTCCCGACATTTAGCCGCGCTTGTTGTGTATTTACATAGATGAAAGTAATAGAATTCGTTCAGTGACGCGCTTCTATTAGTACCCTAAGAAAGTCACATCTACTCCCGACAATTAGCTGCGCTTGTTGTGTATTTACATACGTGAAAGTAACAGAATTCATTTAGTGACGCGCTTCTATTAGTACCTTGAGAGAGTCACATCTACTCCCGACATTTAGCCGCGCTTGTTGTGTATTTACATAGATGAAAGTAATAGAATTCGTTCAGTGACGCGCTTCTATTAGTACCCTAAGAAAGTCACATCTACTCCCGACAATTAGCCGCGCTTTTTGTGTATTTACATACGTGAAAGTAACAGAATTCATTTAGTGACGCGCTTCTATTAGTACCTTAAGAGAGTCACATCTACTCCCGACATTTAGCCGCGCTTGTTGTGTATTTACATACATAAAAGTAATAGAATTCGTTCAGTGACGCGCTTCCTTAAGAGAGTCACATCTTCTCCAGACATTTCGCTGTGCTTGTTGTGTATTTACATACGTGAAAGTAACAGAATTCATTTAGCGACGCGCTTCTATTAGTACCTTGAGAGAGTCACATCTACTCCCGACATTTAGCCGCGCTTGTTGTGTACTAACAAACGTGAAAGTGAAAAAATTCATTTAGTGACGCGCTTTTATTAGTACCTTAAGAGAGTCACATCTACTCCCGCTATTCAGCCGCGCTTGTTGTGTATTTACATAGATGAAAGTAATAGAATTCGTTCAGTGAAGTGCTTCTATTAGTACCTTAAGACAGTCACATCTACTCCCGCTATTCAGCCGCGCTTGTTGTGTATTTACATACGTGAAAGTAATAGAATTCGTTTAGTGACGCGCTGCTATTAGTACCTTAAGAGAGTCACATCTACTCCCGACAATTAGCCGCGCTTGTTGTGTATTTACATACGTGAAAGTAACAGAATTCATTTAGTGACGCGCTTCTATTAGTACCTTGAGAGAGTCACATCTACTCCCGACATTTAGCCGCGCTTGTTGTGTACTAACAAACGTGAAAGTAAAAAAATTCATTTAGTTACGCGCTTTTATTAGTACCTTAAGAGAGTCACATCTACTCCCGCTATTCAGCCGCGCTTGTTGTGTATTTACATAGATGAAAGTAATAGAATTCGTTCAGTGACGCGCTTCTATTAGTACCTAAAGAGAGTCACATCTTCTCCCGACATTTAGCCGCGCTTGTTGTGTACTAACAAACGTGAAAGTAAAAAAATTCATTCAGTGACGCGCTTTTATTAGTACCTTAAGAGAGTCACATCTACTCCCGCTATTCAGCCGCGCTTGTTGTGTATTTACATACGTGAAAGAAATAGAATTCGTTTAGTGAGGCGCTGCTATTAGTACCTTAAGAGAGTCACATCTACTCCCGATATATAGCTGCGCTTGTTGTGTATTTACACACGTGAAAGTAACAGAATTCATTTAGTGACGCGCTTCTATTAGTACCTTGAGAGAGTCACATCTTCTCCAGACATTTAGCTGTGCTTGTTGTGTATTTACATACGTGAAAGTAACAGAATTCATTTAGTGACGCGCTTCTATTAGTACCTTAAGAGAGTCACATCTACTCCCGACATTTAGCCGCGCTTGTTGTGTACTAACAAACGTGAAAGTAAAAAAATTCATTTAGTGACGCGCTTCTATTAGTACCTTAAGAAAGACACATCTACTCCCGCTATTCAGCCGCGCTTGTTGTGTATTTACATAGATGAAAGTAATAGAATTCGTTCAGTGACGCGCTTCTATTAGTACCTTAAGAGAGTCACATCTTCTCCCGACATTTAGCCGCGCTTGTTGTGTACTAACAAACGTGAAACTAAAAAAAATCATTTAGTGACGCGCTTCTATTAGTACCTTAAGAGAGTCACATCTACTCCCGACATTTAGCCGCGCTTGTTGTGTACTAACAAACGAGAAAGTAAAAAAATTCATTTAGTGACGCGCTTTTATTAGTACCTTAAGAGAGTCACATCTACTCCCGCTATTCAGCGCGCTTGTTGTGTATTTACATACATGAAAGTAATAGAATTCGTTCAGTGACGCGCTCCTATTAGTACCTTAAGAGAGTCACATCTTCTCCCGACATTTAGCCGCGCTTGTTGTGTACTAACAAACGTGAAAGTAAAAAAATTCATTTAGTGACGCGCTTCTATTAGTACCTTAAGAGAGTCACATCTACTCCCGACATTTAGCCGCGCTTGTTGTGTACTAACAAACGAGAAAGTAAAAAAATTCATTTAGTGACGCGCTTTTATTAGTACCTTAAGAGAGTCACATCTACTCCCGCTATTCAGCCGCGCTTGTTGTGTATTTACATACGTGAAAGTAACAGAATTCATTTAGTGACGCGCTTCTATTAGTACCTCACATCTACTCCCGACATTTAGCCGCGCTTGTTGTGTATTTACATAGATGAAAGTAATAGAATTCGTTCAGTGACGCGCTTCTATTAGTACCTTAAGAAAGTCACATCTACTCCCGACAATTAGCCGCGCTTTTTGTGTATTTACATACGTGAGAGTAACAGAATTCATTTAGTGACGCGCTTCTATTAGTACCTTGAGAGAGTCACATCTACTCCCGACATTTAGCCGCGCTTGTTGTGTATTTACATAGATGAAAGTAATAGAATTCGTTCAGTGACGCGCTTCTATTAGTACCTTAAGAAAGTCACATCTACTCCCGACAATTAGCCGCGCTTGTTGTGTATTTACATACGTGAAAGTAACAGAATTCATTTAGTGACGCGCTTCTATTAGTACCTTGAGAGAGTCACATCTACTCCCGACATTTAGCCGCGCTTGTTGTGTACTAACAAACGTGAAAGTAAAAAAATTCATTTAGTTACGCGCTTTTATTAGTACCTTAAGAGAGTCACATCTACTCCCGCTATTCAGCCGCGCTTGTTGTGTATTTACATACGTAAAAGTGATAGAATTCATTTAGTGACGCGCTTCTATTGCTACCTTAAGAAAGTCACATCTACTCCCGACATTTAGCCATGCTTGTTTTGTATTTACATACGTGAAAGTAGTAGAATTCATTCAGTGGCGCGCCTCTATTAGTACCTTAAGAGTCACATCTACTTCCGCTATTTAGCCGCGCTTGTTGTGTATTCACATACGTGAAAGTAATAGAATTCGTTTAGTGAGGCGCTGCTATTAGTACCTTGAGAGAGTCACATCTACTCCCGATATATAGCTGCGCTTGTTGTGTATTTACACACGTGAAAGTAACAGAATTCATTTAGTGACGCGCTTCTATTAGTACCTTGAGAGAGTCACATTTTCTCCAGACATTTAGCTGTGCTTGTTGTGTATTTACATACGTGAAAGTAACAGAATTCATTTAGTGACGCGCTTCTATTAGTACCTTAAGAGAGTCACATCTACTCCCGACATTTAGCCGCGCTTGTTGTGTACTAACAAACGTGAAAGTAAAAAAATTCATTTAGTGACGCGCTTCTATTAGTACCTTAAGAAAGACACATCTACTCCCGCTATTCAGCCGCGCTTGTTGTGTATTTACATAGATGAAAGTAATAGAATTCGTTCAGTGACGCGCTTCTATTAGTACCTTAAGAGAGTCACATCTACTCCCGCTATTCAGCCGCGCTTGTTGTGTATTTACATACATAAAAGTAATAGAATTCGTTTAGTGACGCGCTGCTATTAGTACCTTAAGAGAGTCACATCTACTCACGATATATAGCTGCGCTTGTTGTGTATTTACATACGTGAAAGTAACAGAATTGATTTAGTGACGCGCTTCTATTAGTACCTTGAGAGAGTCACATCTACTCCCGACATTTAGCCGCGCTTGTTGTGTATTTACATAGATGAAAGTAATAGAATTCGTTCAGTGACGCGCTTCTATTAGTACCCTAAGAAAGTCACATCTACTCCCGACAATTAGCCGCGCTTTTTGTGTATTTACATACGTGAAAGTAACAGAATTCATTTAGTGACGCGCTTCTATTAGTACCTTAAGAGAGTCACATCTACTCCCGACATTTAGCCGCGCTTGTTGTGTATTTACATACATGAAAGTAATAGAATTCGTTCAGTGACGCGCTTCCTTAAGAGAGTCACATCTTCTCCAGACATTTCGCTGTGCTTGTTGTGTATTTACATACGTGAAAGTAACAGAATTCATTTAGTGACGCGCTTCTATTAGTACCTTGAGAGAGTCACATCTACTCCCGACATTTAGCCGCGCTTGTTGTGTACTAACAAACGTGAAAGTGAAAAAATTCATTTAGTGACGCGCTTTTATTAGTACCTTAAGAGAGTCACATCTACTCCCGCTATTCAGCCGCGCTTGTTGTTTATTTACATAGATGAAAGTAATAGAATTCGTTCAGTGAAGCGCTTCTATTAGTACCTTAAGACAGTCACATCTACTCCCGCTATTCAGCCGCGCTTGTTGTGTATTTACATACGTGAAAGTAATAGAATTCGTTTAGTGACGCGCTGCTATTAGTACCTTAAGAGAGTCACATCTACTCCCGATATATAGCTGCGCTTGTTGTGTATTTACATACGTGAAAGTAACAGAATTCATTTAGTGACGCGCTTCTATTAGTACCTTGAGAGAGTCACATCTACTCCCGACATTTAGCCGCGCTTGTTGTGTATTTACATACGTGAAAGTAACAGAATTTATTTAGTGACGCGCTTCTATTAGTACCTCAAGAGAGTCACATCTTCTCCAGACATTTAGCTGTGCTTGTTGTGTATTTACATACGTGAAAGTAACAGAATACATTAAGTGACGCGCTTCTATTACTACATTAAGAGAGTCACATCTACTCCCGACATTTAGCCGCGCTTGTTGTGTACTAACAAACGTGAAAGTAATAAAATTCATTTAGTGACGCGCTTCTATTAGTACCTTAAGAGAGTCACATCTACTCCCGCTATTCAGCCGCGCTTGTTGTGTATTTACATACATAAAAGTAATAGAATTCGTTTAGTGACGCGCTGCTATTAGTACCTTAAGAGAGTCACATCTACTCCCGACATTTAGCCGCGCTTGTTGTGTACTAACAAACGTGAAAGTAAAAAAATTCATTTAGTGACGCGCTTCTATTAGTACCTTAAGAAAGACACATCTACTCCCGCTATTCAGCCGCGCTTGTTGTGTATTTACATAGATGAAAGTAATAGAATTCGTTCAGTGACGCGCTTCTATTAGTACCTTAAGAGAGTCACATCTACTCCCGCTATTCAGCCGCGCTTGTTGTGTATTTACATACATAAAAGTAATAGAATTCGTTTAGTGACGCGCTGCTATTAGTACCTTAAGAGAGTCACATCTACTCACGATATATAGCTGCGCTTGTTGTGTATTTACATACGTGAAAGTAACAGAATTGATTTAGTGACGCGCTTCTATTAGTACCTTGAGAGAGTCACATCTACTCCCGACATTTAGCCGCGCTTGTTGTGTATTTACATAGATGAAAGTAATAGAATTCGTTCAGTGACGCGCTTCTATTAGTACCCTAAGAAAGTCACATCTACTCCCGACAATTAGCCGCGCTTTTTGTGTATTTACATACGTGAAAGTAACAGAATTCATTTAGTGACGCGCTTCTATTAGTACCTTAAGAGAGTCACATCTACTCCCGACATTTAGCCGCGCTTGTTGTGTATTTACATACATGAAACTAATAGAATTCGTTCAGTGACGCGCTTCCTTAAGAGAGTCACATCTTCTCCAGACATTTCGCTGTGCTTGTTGTGTATTTACATACGTGAAAGTAACAGAATTCATTTAGTGACGCGCTTCTATTAGTACCTTGAGAGAGTCACATCTACTCCCGACATTTAGCCGCGCTTGTTGTGTACTAACAAACGTGAAAGTGAAAAAATTCATTTAGTGACGCGCTTTTATTAGTACCTTAAGAGAGTCACATCTACTCCCGCTATTCAGCCGCGCTTGTTGTGTATTTACATAGATGAAAGTAATAGAATTCGTTCAGTGAAGCGCTTCTATTAGTACCTTAAGACAGTCACATCTACTCCCGCTATTCAGCCGCGCTTGTTGTGTATTTACATACGTGAAAGTAATAGAATTCGTTTAGTGACGCGCTGCTATTAGTACCTTAAGAGAGTCACATCTACTCCCGATATATAGCTGCGCTTGTTGTGTATTTACATACGTGAAAGTAACAGAATTCATTTAGTGACGCGCTTCTATTAGTACCTTGAGAGAGTCACATCTACTCCCGACATTTAGCCGCGCTTGTTGTGTATTTACATACGTGAAAGTAACAGAATTTATTTAGTGACGCGCTTCTATTAGTACCTCAAGAGAGTCACATCTTCTCCAGACATTTAGCTGTGCTTGTTGTGTATTTACATACGTGAAAGTAACAGAATACATTAAGTGACGCGCTTCTATTACTACATTAAGAGAGTCACATCTACTCCCGACATTTAGCCGCGCTTGTTGTGTACTAACAAACGTGAAAGTAATAAAATTCATTTAGTGACGCGCTTCTATTAGTACCTTAAGAGAGTCACATCTACTCCCGCTATTCAGCCGCGCTTGTTGTGTATTTACATACATAAAAGTAATAGAATTCGTTTAGTGACGCGCTGCTATTAGTACCTTAAGAGAGTCACATCTACTCACGATATATAGCTGCGCTTGTTGTGTATTTACATACGTGAAAGTAACAGAATTCATTTAGTGACGCGCTTCTATTAGTACCTTGAGAGAGTCACATCTACTCCCGACATTTAGCCACGCTTGTTGTGTATTTACATAGATGAAAGTAATAGAATTCGTTCAGTGACGCGCTTCTATTAGTACCCTAAGAAAGTCACATCTACTCCCGACAATTAGCTGCGCTTGTTGTGTATTTACATACGTGAAAGTAACAGAATTCATTTAGTGACGCGCTTCTATTAGTACCTTGAGAGAGTCACATCTACTCCCGACATTTAGCCGCGCTTGTTGTGTATTTACATAGATGAAAGTAATAGAATTCGTTCAGTGACGCGCTTCTATTAGTACCCTAAGAAAGTCACATCTACTCCCGACAATTAGCCGCGCTTTTTGTGTATTTACATACGTGAAAGTAACAGAATTCATTTAGTGACGCGCTTCTATTAGTACCTTAAGAGAGTCACATCTACTCCCGACATTTAGCCGCGCTTGTTGTGTATTTACATACATAAAAGTAATAGAATTCGTTCAGTGACGCGCTTCCTTAAGAGAGTCACATCTTCTCCAGACATTTCGCTGTGCTTGTTGTGTATTTACATACGTGAAAGTAACAGAATTCATTTAGCGACGCGCTTCTATTAGTACCTTGAGAGAGTCACATCTACTCCCGACATTTAGCCGCGCTTGTTGTGTACTAACAAACGTGAAAGTGAAAAAATTCATTTAGTGACGCGCTTTTATTAGTACCTTAAGAGAGTCACATCTACTCCCGCTATTCAGCCGCGCTTGTTGTGTATTTACATAGATGAAAGTAATAGAATTCGTTCAGTGAAGTGCTTCTATTAGTACCTTAAGACAGTCACATCTACTCCCGCTATTCAGCCGCGCTTGTTGTGTATTTACATACGTGAAAGTAATAGAATTCGTTTAGTGACGCGCTGCTATTAGTACCTTAAGAGAGTCACATCTACTCCCGATATATAGCTGCGCTTGTTGTGTATTTACATACGTGAAAGTAACAGAATTCATTTAGTGACGCGCTTCTATTAGTACCTTGAGAGAGTCACATCTACTCCCGACATTTAGCCGCGCTTGTTGTGTATTTACATACGTGAAAGTAACAGAATTTATTTAGTGACGCGCTTCTATTAGTACCTCAAGAGAGTCACATTTTCTCCAGACATTTAGCTGTGCTTGTTGTGTATTTACATACGTGAAAGTAACAGAATACATTAAGTGACGCGCTTCTATTACTACATTAAGAGAGTCACATCTACTCCCGACATTTAGCCGCGCTTGTTGTGTACTAACAAACGTGAAAGTAATAAAATTCATTTAGTGACGCGCTTTTATTAGTACCTTAAGAGAGTCACATCTACTCCCGCTATTCAGCCGCGCTTGTTGTGTATTTACATACGTAAAAGTGATAGAATTCATTTAGTGACGCGCTTCTATTGCTACCTTAAGAAAGTCACATCTACTCCCGACATTTAGCCATGCTTGTTTTGTATTTACATACGTGAAAGTAGTAGAATTCATTCAGTGGCGCGCCTCTATTAGTACCTTAAGAGTCACATCTACTTCCGCTATTTAGCCGCGCTTGTTGTGTATTCACATACGTGAAAGTAATAGAATTCGTTTAGTGAGGCGCTGCTATTAGTACCTTGAGAGAGTCACATCTACTCCCGATATATAGCTGCGCTTGTTGTGTATTTACACACGTGAAAGTAACAGAATTCATTTAGTGACGCGCTTCTATTAGTACCTTGAGAGAGTCATATCTTCTCCAGACATTTAGCTGTGCTTGTTGTGTATTTACATACGTGAAAGTAACAGAATTCATTTAGTGACGCGCTTCTATTAGTACCTTAAGAGAGTCACATCTACTCCCGACATTTAGCCGCGCTTGATGTGTACTAACAAACGTGAAAGTAAAAAAATTCATTTAGTGACGCGCTTCTATTAGTACCTTAAGAAAGACACATCTACTCCCGCTATTCAGCCGCGCTTGTTGTGTATTTACATAGATGAAAGTAATAGAATTCGTTCAGTGACGCGCTTCTATTAGTACCTTAAGAGAGTCACATCTACTCCCGCTATTCAGCCGCGCTTGTTGTGTATTTACATACATAAAAGTAATAGAATTCGTTTAGTGACGCGCTGCTATTAGTACCTTAAGAGAGTCACATCTACTCACGATATATAGCTGCGCTTGTTGTGTATTTACATACGTGAAAGTAACAGAATTCATTTAGTGACGCGCTTCTATTAGTACCTTGAGAGAGTCACATCTACTCCCGACATTTAGCCGCGCTTGTTGTGTATTTACATAGATGAAAGTAATAGAATTCGTTCAGTGACGCGCTTCTATTAGTACCCTAAGAAAGTCACATCTACTCCCGACAATTAGCCGCGCTTTTTGTGTATTTACATACGTGAAAGTAACAGAATTCATTTAGTGACGCGCTTCTATTAGTACCTTAAGAGAGTCACATCTACTCCCGACATTTAGCCGCGCTTGTTGTGTATTTACATACATGAAAGTAATAGAATTCGTTCAGTGACGCGCTTCCTTAAGAGAGTCACATCTTCTCCAGACATTTCGCTGTGCTTGTTGTGTATTTACATACGTGAAAGTAACAGAATTCATTTAGTGACGCGCTTCTATTAGTACCTTGAGAGAGTCACATCTACTCCCGACATTTAGCCGCGCTTGTTGTGTACTAACAAACGTGAAAGTGAAAAAATTCATTTAGTGACGCGCTTTTATTAGTACCTTAAGAGAGTCACATCTACTCCCGCTATTCAGCCGCGCTTGTTGTGTATTTACATAGATGAAAGTAATAGAATTCGTTCAGTGAAGCGCTTCTATTAGTACCTTAAGACAGTCACATCTACTCCCGCTATTCAGCCGCGCTTGTTGTGTATTTACATACGTGAAAGTAATAGAATTCGTTTAGTGACGCGCTGCTATTAGTACCTTGAGAGAGTCACATCTACTCCCGACATTTAGCCGCGCTTGTTGTGTATTTACATACGTGAAAGTAACAGAATTCATTTAGTGACGCGCTTCTATTAGTACCTTGAGAGAGTCACATCTACTCCCGACATTTAGCCGCGCTTGTTGTGTATTTACATACGTGAAAGTAACAGAATTTATTTAGTGACGCGCTTCTATTAGTACCTCAAGAGAGTCACATCTTCTCCAGACATTTAGCTGTGCTTGTTGTGTATTTACATACGTGAAAGTAACAGAATACATTAAGTGACGCGCTTCTATTACTACATTAAGAGAGTCACATCTACTCCCGACATTTAGCCGCGCTTGTTGTGTACTAACAAACGTGAAAGTAATAAAATTCATTTAGTGACGCGCTTCTATTAGTACCTTAAGAGAGTCACATCTACTCCCGCTATTCAGCCGCGCTTGTTGTGTATTTACATACATAAAAGTAATAGAATTCGTTTAGTGACGCGCTGCTATTAGTACCTTAAGAGAGTCACATCTACTCACGGTATATAGCTGCGCTTGTTGTGTATTTACATACGTGAAAGTAACAGAATTCATTTAGTGACGCGCTCCTATAAGTACCTTGAGAGAGTCACATCTACTCCCGACATTTAGCCGCGCTTGTTGTGTATTTACATAGATGAAAGTAATAGAATTCGTTCAGTGACGCGCTTCTATTAGTACCCTAAGAAAGTCACATCTACTCCCGACAATTAGCCGCGCTTTTTGTGTATTTACATACGTGAAAGTAACAGAATTCATTTAGTGACGCGCTTCTATTAGTACCTTAAGAGAGTCACATCTACTCCCGACATTTAGCCGCGCTTGTTGTGTATTTACATACATGAAAGTAATAGAATTCGTTCAGTGACGCGCTTCCTTAAGAGAGTCACATCTTCTCCAGACATTTCGCTGTGCTTGTTGTGTATTTACATACGTGAAAGTAACAGAATTCATTTAGTGACGCGCTTCTATTAGTACCTTGAGAGAGTCACATCTACTCCCGACATTTAGCCGCGCTTGTTGTGTACTAACAAACGTGAAAGTGAAAAAATTCATTTAGTGACGCGCTTTTATTAGTACCTTAAGAGAGTCACATCTACTCCCGCTATTCAGCCGCGCTTGTTGTGTATTTACATACGTGAAAGTAACAGAATTTATTTAGTGACGCGCTTCTATTAGTACCTCAAGAGAGTCACATCTTCTCCAGACATTTAGCTGTGCTTGTTGTGTATTTACGTACGTGAAAGTAACAGAATACATTAAGTGACGCGCTTCTATTACTACATTAAGAGAGTCACATCTACTCCCGACATTTAGCCGCGCTTGTTGTGTACTAACAAACGTGAAAGTAATAAAATTCATTTAGTGACGCGCTTCTATTAGTACCTTAAGAGAGTCACATCTACTCCCGCTATTCAGCCGCGCTTGTTGTGTATTTACATACATAAAAGTAATAGAATTCGTTTAGTGACGCGCTGCTATTAGTACCTTAAGAGAGTCACATCTACTCACGATATATAGCTGCGCTTGTTGTGTATTTACATACGTGAAAGTAACAGAATTCATTTAGTGACGCGCTCCTATTAGTACCTTGAGAGAGTCACATCTTCTCCCGACATTTAGCCGCGCTTGTTGTGTATTTACATAGATGAAAGTAATAGAATTCGTTCAGTGACGCGCTTCTATTAGTACCCTAAGAAAGTCACATCTACTCCCGACAATTAGCCGCGCTTTTTGTGTATTTACATACGTGAAAGTAACAGAATTCATTTAGTGACGCGCTTCTATTAGTACCTTAAGAGAGTCACATCTACTCCCGACATTTAGCCGCGCTTGTTGTGTATTTACATACATGAAAGTAATAGAATTCGTTCAGTGACGCGCTTCCTCAAGAGAGTCACATCTTCTCCAGACATTTCGCTGTGCTTGTTGTGTATTTACATACGTGAAAGTAACAGAATTCATTTAGTGACGCGCTTCTATTAGTACCTTGAGAGAGTCACATCTACTCCCGACATTTAGCCGCGCTTGTTGTGTACTAACAAACGTGAAAGTGAAAAAATTCATTTAGTGACGCGCTTTTATTAGTACCTTAAGAGAGTCACATCTACTCCCGCTATTCAGCCGCGCTTGTTGTGTATTTACATAGATGAAAGTAATAGAATTCGTTCAGTGAAGCGCTTCTATTAGTACCTTAAGACAGTCACATCTACTCCCGCTATTCAGCCGCGCTTGTTGTGTATTTACATACGTGAAAGTAATAGAATTAGTTTAGTGACGCGCTGCTATTAGTACCTTAAGAGAGTCACATCTACTCCCGATATATAGCTGCGCTTGTTGTGTATTTACATACGTGAAAGTAACAGAATTCATTTAGTGACGCGCTTCTATTAGTACCTTGAGAGAGTCACATCTACTCCCGACATTTAGCCGCGCTTGTTGTGTATTTACATACGTGAAAGTAACAGAATTTATTTAGTGACGCGCTTCTATTAGTACCTCAAGAGAGTCACATCTTCTCCAGACATTTAGCTGTGCTTGTTGTGTATTTACATACGTGAAAGTAACAGAATACATTAAGTGACGCGCTTCTATTACTACATTAAGAGAGTCACATCTACTCCCGACATTTAGCCGCGCTTGTTGTGTACTAACAAACGTGAAAGTAATAAAATTCATTTAGTGACGCGCTTTTATTAGTACCTTAAGAGAGTCACATCTACTCCCGCTATTCAGCCGCGCTTGTTGTGTATTTACATACGTGAAAGTGATAGAATTCATTTAGTGACGCGCTTCTATTGCTACCTTAAGAAAGTCACATCTACTCCCGACATTTAGCCATGCTTGTTTTGTATTTACATACATAAAAGTAATAGAATTCGTTCAGTGACGCGCTTCCTTAAGAGAGTCACATCTTCTCCAGACATTTCGCTGTGCTTGTTGTGTATTTACATACGTGAAAGTAACAGAATTCATTTAGTGACGCGCTTCTATTAGTACCTTGAGAGAGTCACATCTACTCCCGACATTTAGCCGCGCTTGTTGTGTATTTACATACATGAAAGTAATAGAATTCGTTCAGTGACGCGCTTCCTTAAGAGAGTCACATCTTCTCCAGACATTTCGCTGTGCTTGTTGTGTATTTACATACGTGAAAGTAACAGAATTCATTTAGTGACGCGCTTCTATTAGTACCTTGAGAGAGTCACATCTACTCCCGACATTTAGCCGCGCTTGTTGTGTACTAACAAACGTGAAAGTGAAAAAATTCATTTAGTGACGCGCTTTTATTAGTACCTTAAGAGAGTCACATCTACTCCCGCTATTCAGCCGCGCTTGTTGTGTATTTACATAGATGAAAGTAATAGAATTCGTTCAGTGAAGCGCTTCTATTAGTACCTTAAGACAGTCACATCTACTCCCGCTATTCAGCCGCGCTTGTTGTGTATTTACATACGTGAAAGTAATAGAATTCGTTTAGTGACGCGCTGCTATTAGTACCTTAAGAGAGTCACATCTACTCCCGATATATAGCTGCGCTTGTTGTGTATTTACATACGTGAAAGTAACAGAATTCATTTAGTGACGCGCTTCTATTAGTACCTTGAGAGAGTCACATCTACTCCCGACATTTAGCCGCGCTTGTTGTGTATTTACATACGTGAAAGTAACAGAATTTATTTAGTGACGCGCTTCTATTAGTACCTCAAGAGAGTCACATCTTCTCCAGACATTTAGCTGTGCTTGTTGTGTATTTACATACGTGAAAGTAACAGAATACATTAAGTGACGCGCTTCTATTACTACATTAAGAGAGTCACATCTACTCCCGACATTTAGCCGCGCTTGTTGTGTACTAACAAACGTGAAAGTAATAAAATTCATTCAGTGACGCGCTTTTATTAGTACCTTAAGAGAGTCACATCTACTCCCGCTATTCAGCCGCGCTTGTTGTGTATTTACATACGTGAAAGTGATAGAATTCATTTAGTGACGCGCTTCTATTGCTACCTTAAGAAAGTCACATCTACTCCCGACATTTAGCCATGCTTGTTTTGTATTTACATACGTGAAAATAGTAGAATTCATTCAGTGGCGCGCCTCTATTAGTACCTTAAGAGTCACATCTACTTCCGCTATTTAGCCGCGCTTGTTGTGTATTCACATACATGAAAGTTATAGAATTCGTTCAGTGACGCGCTTCTATTACTACATTAAGAGAGTCACATCTACTCCCGACATTTAGCCGCACTTTCTGTGTATTCACATACGTGAAAGTAATAGAATTTATTTAGTGACGCGCTTCTTCTAGTACCTAAAGAGAGTTACATCTACTCTCGACATTTAGCCGCGCATGTCGTGTATTTACATACGTGAATGCAATAGAATTCATTTAGTGACGCGCTTCTATTAGTACCTTAAGAAAGTCACATCTACTCTCGACATTTAGCCGCGCTTGTTGTGTATTTACATACGTGAAAGTCATAGAATTCATTTAGTGACGCGCTCCTATTAGTACCTTGAGAGAGTCACATCTACTCCCGACATTTAGCCGCGCTTTTCGTGTATTTACATACGTGAAAGTAATAGAATTCATTTAGTAACGCGCTTCTATTAGTACCTTAAGAGAGTCACATCTACTCCCGACATTTAGCCGCGCTTTTTATGTATTTACATACACGAAAGAAATATAATTCATTCAGTGAGGCGCTTCAATTAGTACCTTAAGAGAGTCACATCTACTTGTTGTGTATTTACATACGTGAAAGAAATGGAATTCATTCAGTGACCCGCTTCTATTTGTACCTTAAGAAAGCTACATCTACTCCTGACATTTAGCCGTGCTTGTTTTGTATTCACATACGTGAAAGTAATAGAATTCATTTAGTGACGCGCTTCTATTAGTACCTTAAGAGAGACACATCTACTCCCGCTATTCAGCCGCGCTTGTTGTGTATTTACATAGATGAAAGTAATAGAATTCGTTCAGTGACGCGCTTCCATTAGTACCTTAAGAGAGTCACATCTTCTCCCGACATTTAGCCGCGCTTGTTGTGTACTAACAAACGTGAAAGTAAAAAAATTCATTTAGTGACGCGCTTCTATTAGTACCTTAAGAGAGTCACATCTACTCCCGACATTTAGCCGCGCTTGTTGTGTACTAACAAAAGTGAAAGTAAAAAAATTCATTTAGTGACGCGCTTTTATTAGTACCTTAAGAGAGTCACATCTACTCCCGACATTTAGCCGCGCTTTTTATGTATTTACATACACGAAAGAAATATAATTCATTTAGTGAGGCGCTTCAATTAGTACCTTAAGAGAGTCACATCTACTTGTTGTGTATTTACATACGTGAAAGAAATGGAATTCATTCAGTGACCCGCTTCTATTTGTACCTTAAGAAAGCTACATCTACTCCTGACATTTAGCCGTGCTTGTTTTGTATTCACATACGTGAAAGTAATAGAATTCATTTAGTGACGCGCTTCTATTAGTACCCTAAGAAAGTCACATCTACTCCCGACAATTAGCTGCGCTTGTTGTGTATTTACATACGTGAAAGTAACAGAATTCATTTAGTGACGCGCTGCTATTAGTACCTTAAGAGAGTCACATCTACTCCCGATATATAGCTGCGCTTGTTGTGTATTTACATACGTGAAAGTAACAGAATTCATTTAGTGACGCGCTTCTATTAGTACCTTGAGAGAGTCACATCTACTCCCGACATTTAGCCGCGCTTGTTGTGTATTTACATAGATGAAAGTGATAGAATTCATTTAGTGACGCGCTTTTATTAGTCACTAAGTCACTTAAGAGAGTCACATCTACTCCCGCTATTCAGCCGCGCTTGTTGTGTATTTACATACGTGAAAGTGATAGAATTCATTTAGTGACGCGCTTCTATTGCTAGATAGTGACGCGCATGTTTCGCTGCACGCGACTTCCCTACGGTCGAGGTGGTCCTCTTTGAAAAACGATAGTATAGGTACGTGGTTGCAAATGCAAGCAATTGCCTCTTTCCACGCTGAGCCTAAGTTCACTCCCACTATTCCACCGACTATCAAAACCTTGCTTCGGAAAGAGAGTTTAGGGTAGCGAGAAAGAACCTCGCCTCCCGGCGAACCGGAAGACCGGGCTCGGAAAAACCCTGACGTAATGAACCCGTTTTGTGCAATATGACACCTAGCAGCGTCCGAAGAGACTGTTCGGCCCCTCCCTTGGTCATATGAACCGCGGAGAGTTGTCAATATCAACGTGCGGTTCATCAGTCAAGTTGGTAGTTACCCCTTTTACATTAGTTCGATGGGGAACAGTGTCGTTTGGCCTCCGGGATCTTGGCCAGTACTGGTAGACTACCCTGGACCCAGTCGGCTACTCCGGAGTTGTCCAGCGGGAACCACGTGGAGGTAGACACTGCCATTGCATCCTCCCGGATCATGCACCACCCAGCCGAGGCCACTAGATGTTTAGAGGCCTTTTCTGGCAAAGTCCTTCCTTTTCAAGAAGGTTCGGCTGCTTCACCAGAGTTCTCTCATTTTTGCTGGAACATGCTCCGTAAACGAAGCATGATCCACCCGACTCTCACGTGCCAAGTCAAAGGTGCGTGTCAATGACTTTAGCGAACGTATGAGGACTAGACGTCCCGGCAGGAGCTCAGTGCTACTGAGCCCCCAGTAGCAAATACCCCTGCGGGCCATCCTTAAGAGCCGCAGCGTCTTAAGAAAGTCACATCTACTCCCGACAATTAGCCGCGCTTGTTGTGTATTTACATACGTGAAAGTAACATAATTCATTTAGTGACGCGCTTCTATTAGTACCTTAAGAGAGTCACATCTACTCCCGACATTTAGCCGCACTTGTTGTGTATTTACATACATGAAAGTAATAGAATTCGTTCAGTGACGCGCTTCTATTAGTACCTTAAGAGAGTCACATCTTCTCCAGACATTTAGCTGTGCTTGTTGTGTATTTACATACGTGAAAGTAACAGAATTCATTTAGTGACGCGCTTCTATTAGTACCTTAAGAGAGTCACATCTACTCCCGACATTTAGCCGCGCTTGTTGTGTACTAACAAACGTGAAAGTAAAAAAATTCATTTAGTGACGCGCTTCTATTAGTACCTTAAGAGAGACACATCTACTCCCGCTATTCAGCCGCGCTTGTTGTGTATTTACATAGATGAAAGTAATAGAATTCGTTCAGTGACGCGCTTCTATTAGTACCTTAAGAGAGTCACATCTTCTCCCGACATTTAGCCGCGCTTGTTGTGTACTAACAAACGTGAAAGTAAAAAAATTCATTTAGTGACGCGCTTCTATTAGTACCTTAAGAGAGTCACATCTACTCCCGCTATTCAGCCGCGCTTGTTGTGTATTTACATACATAAAAGTAATAGAATTCGTTTAGTGACGCGCTGCTATTAGTACCTTAAGAGAGTCACATCTACTCCCGAAATATAGCTGCGCTTGTTGTGTATTTACATACGTGAAAGTAACATAATTCATTTAGTGACGCGCTTCTATTAGTACCTTAAGAGAGTCACATCTACTTGTTGTGTATTTACATACGTGAAAGAAATGGAATTCACTCAGTGACCCGCTTCTATTTGTACCTTAAGAAAGCTACATCTACTCCTGACATTTAGCCGTGCTTGTTTTGTATTCACATACGTGAAAGTAATAGAATTCATTTAGTGACGCGCTTCTATTAGTACCTTAAGAGAGACACATCTACTCCCGCTATTCAGCCGCGCTTGTTGTGTATTTACATAGATGAAAGTAATAGAATTCGTTCAGTGACGCGCTTCCATTAGTACCTTAAGAGAGTCACATCTTCTCCCGACATTTAGCCGCGCTTGTTGTGTACTAACAAACGTGAAAGTAAAAAAATTCATTTAGTGACGCGCTTCTATTAGTACCTTAAGAGAGTCACATCTACTCCCGACATTTAGCCGCGCTTGTTGTGTACTAACAAAAGTGAAAGTAAAAAAATTCATTTAGTGACGCGCTTTTATTAGTACCTTAAGAGAGTCACATCTACTCCCGACATTTAGCCGCACTTGTTGTGTATTTACATACATGAAAGTAATAGAATTCGTTCAGTGACGCGCTTCTATTAGTACCTTAAGAGAGTCACATCTTCTCCAGACATTTAGCTGTGCTTGTTGTGTATTTACATACGTGAAAGTAACAGAATTCATTTAGTGACGCGCTTCTATTAGTACCTTGAGAGAGTCACATCTACTCCCGACATTTAGCCGCGCTTGTTGTGTACTAACAAACGTGAAAGTGAAAAAATTCATTTAGTGACGCGCTTTTATTAGTACCTTAAGAGAGTCACATCTACTCCCGCTATTCAGCCGCGCTTGTTGTGTATTTACATAGATGAAAGTAATAGAATTCGTTCAGTGACGCGCTTCTATTAGTACCTTAAGAGAGTCACATCTTCTCCCGACATTTAGCCGCGCTTGTTGTGTACTAACAAACGTGAAAGTAAAAAAATTCATTTAGTGACGCGCTTTTATTAGTACCTTGAGACAGTCACATCTACTCCCGCTATTCAGCCGCGCTTGTTGTGTATTTACATACGTGAAAGTAATAGAATTCGTTTAGTGACGCGCTGCTATTAGTACCTTAAGAGAGTCACATCTACTCCCGATATATAGCTGCGCTTGTTGTGTATTTACATACGTGAAAGTAACAGAATTCATTTAGTGACGCGCTTCTATTAGTACCTCAAGAGAGTCACATCTTCTCCAGACATTTAGCTGTGCTTGTTGTGTATTTACATACGTGAAAGTAACAGAATACATTAAGTGACGCGCTTCTATTACTACATTAAGAGAGTCACATCTACTCCCGACATTTAGCCGCGCTTGTTGTGTACTAACAAACGTGAAAGTAATAAAATTCATTTAGTGACGCGCTTTTATTAGTACCTTAAGAGAGTCACATCTACTCCCGCTATTCAGCCGCGCTTGTTGTGTATTTACATACGTGAAAGTGATAGAATTCATTTAGTGACGCGCTTCTATTGCTACCTTAAGAAAGTCACATCTACTCCCGACATTTAGCCATGCTTGTTTTGTATTTACATACGTGAAAGTAGTAGAATTCATTCAGTGGCGCGCCTCTATTAGTACCTTAAGAGTCACATCTACTTCCGCTATTTAGCCGCGCTTGTTGTGTATTCACATACATGAAAGTTATAGAATTCGTTCAGTGACGCGCTTCTATTACTACATTAAGAGAGTCACATCTACTCCCGACATTTAGCCGCACTTTCTGTGTATTCACATACGTGAAAGTAATGGAATTTATTTAGTGACGCGCTTTTTCTAGTACCTAAAGAGAGTTACATCTACTCTCGACATTTAGCCGCGCTTGTCGTGTATTTACATACGTGAATGCAATAGAATTCATTTAGTGACGCGCTTCTATTAGTACCTTAAGAAAGTCACATCTACTCCCGACATTTAGCCGCGCTTGTTGTGTATTCACATACGTGAAAGTCATAGAATTCATTTAGTGACGCGCTCCTATTAGTACCTTAAGAGAGTCACATCTACTCCCGACATTTAGCCGCGCTTGTTGTGTATTTACATACGTGAAAGTAATAGAATTCATTTAGTAACGCGCTTCTATTAGTACCTTAAGAGAGTCACATCTACTCCCGACATTTAGCCGCGCTTTTTATGTATTTACATACACGAAAGAAATATAATTCATTTAGTGAGGCGCTTCAATTAGTACCTTAAGAGAGTCACATCTACTTGTTGTGTATTTACATACGTGAAAAAAATGGAATTCATTCAGTGACCCGCTTCTATTTGTACCTTAAGAAAGCTACATCTACTCCTGACATTTAGCCGTGCTTGTTTTGTATTCACAACGTGAAAGTAATAGAATTCGTTCAGTGACGCGCTTCTATTAGTACCTTAAGAGAGTCACATCTTCTCCCGACATTTAGCCGCGCTTGTTGTGTACTAACAAACGTGAAAGTAAAAAAATTCATTTAGTGACGCGCTTCTATTAGTACCTTAAGGGAGTCACATCTACTCCCGACATTTAGCCGCGCTTGTTGTGTACTAACAAAAGTGAAAGTAAAAAAATTCATTTAGTGACGCGCTTTTATTAGTACCTTAAGAGAGTCACATCTACTCCCGCTATTCAGCCGCGCTTGTTGTGTATTTACATACATGAAAGTAATAGAATTCGTTCAGTGACGCGCTGCTATTAGTACCTTAAGAGAGTCACATCTACTCCCGATATATAGCTGCGCTTGTTGTGTATTTACATACGTGAAAGTAACAGAATTCATTTAGTGACGCGCTTCTATTAGTACCTTGAGAGAGTCACATCTACTCCCGACATTTAGCCGCGCTTGTTTTGTATTTACATAGATGAAAGTGATAGAATTCATTTAGTGACGCGCTTTTATTAGTACCTTAAGAGAGTCACATTTACTCCCGCTATTCAGCCGCGCTTGTTGTGTATTTACATACGTGAAAGTGATAGAATTCATTTAGTGACGCGCTTCTATTGCTAGGTCAAACTCAACAACTGTTGAGAACTTCCCTCTTTGTACGGTGGTCCGTAAAATTTATTGCGGGAGGGTCGGATTGCCATTGGGGATAAATCCCCTAGCAAACCTTTATTTCCCTCCACACATGCTATCTCGCTCTCACAGCCCATTTTTCTAACCAGCACTCTGGGTTAATACTCCGTGCGGAAGAAACCACTGCACAATATAAACATGTAGCATTTGGAAAAATTAGCTTGAACGGGACCATAAAGGTACGGCTATTGGCCCACCAGCGTTAGTAATTAACGCTTAAGTGGTTACCGGGAATGCTTCGTGGAAGCTGCCGCCGGGGAAGTTAGGATCAAGTCCTTACAAACCCCACCCGCCGCCGTGGTACACAATCGACAGAAAGTGACCTTACGACTCGCATGATTAGCCCAACATTTATGTTAAAATAAATGTAAAAATAAAATAATAAATTAGGACAAGCACTAATTTTTAAAAGAAATACGACTGAAGTGGTGTAAAGAGCCACTTCAGCCGAGTCACAAAAATACCTAGCTGTATATGAGCTAGGTAAAACACTTAGGACACCACTATGTAGAAATAAAAACCTTTATAAAAGGCAGCTATATACAAAAGAATGTATAAATAAAATTCAATAAGTTATATATATAAAATCACTAAAAAGCCTTTAGGCTAACGTCACACGGGCTAATCAGCTGGAACCCAGAGTTTTCCCCTGACATCTCCTATAAAGGATCATCGTCAGGGAGGTCGTCGCCTATAGCGACCTTGAGGTGCCTGATCCATAAAATCGTGGTAGATTTCTATGGACGATCTTAAAGCAGTCATACTCATGGTGAGCAGGGTCTTTCGGTCAGTAATTCCAAGCTTTTTAAGGCTGGCAACTGTCTCCTTGGGCATAGCACCTCTTGTTCCAACCACTATGGGAAGGACTTCAGCAGTGACTGCGTTACACCTCTGCTGGAGCTGGGGAAGCAATGGGTCATATTTCAGACGTTTCGATTGTGCACCCTGAGCAAGATAGTCTTTATCTTCGTGGCGGACTGTTACATCGACCACAAAGACCCGTTCCTGGTCTTGTATAACCAGGTCAGGTTTAAGATTCCCGCCCTGAGGTAGTCTGAGACTTGGTTCCTCGGTAATCGCAACCCCAGTACCTTTTTGTTGCATTCTCTCCACGAGTATCCGTTGGATATCTGCGTGCCTCCGAATCCTAGACGGCTTAGTAAACCGACACTGGCCGAGTATGTGGCCCAGTGTTTCGATTTGTGCGTGACACCACCGACATGAAGGATCGGGTACTGGAGCAATTCTACACATCGCCGCGCGATTAGCGCATGTGTCGGTCCGCATTCTTAGGGCCGTAATCATACGACCCGGTTTAAGCATGGGCTTGCTTAACCATTGATTAGCGATTGGACAATCGGAAAAGGCAGTAACCGATCGTCCTTGCGAACCTAAATTGCTCCATCTTACAAGCTCATCCCTCTTACATCTGGCACTGTACCTGCTCAGATCTCGATCATCGAGGGGCCATTTCAGTCTTGCTGTGCGCGCCAACTGAGTAAGACGGGACTCAAGTTTGGACGCCTGGCTTAAGGCTTGCATGACCGGATCTTTGTTCCTTAAGAAACGTAATCCAGTCTTCAACGCTGAGCTTGTGATTGCTGTCTCGAGTTTAGGAAATCCTAATCCCCCGTCTTTTTTCTTACAGTAAAGCATACCATTTGCAGTTCCTTGCTGGAGATGCATGATATCCTTCACCACTACCCTCAGCTCCTGGTCCAGTGCTCTGATCACGCCAATGCTTGGTATCGCTGTTGCCAGCTGATATAGGTAGTGTGGGATTAGGTAAGTGGAGATTAAGTCTACTTTTTAATGTGGCTTCAATTTTAGACGTTTTACTCGAGAGAGAACTTGCTCAAGGTCCTGCTTAACGTTCGATACGTCCACTCCAGCCCAAGGAGATATTTTCATACCCAAGTAGACAAGGTGGTCCTGCGGTTTGCACGCTGGTATCCCCTCACCACTATCGAGTGCCAAACCGGGATCAGTTATGTACCAGGAGTCTTTGGTCGTGCGTATACGGAAGGCAGAGCACTTACTAGCGGCTATCGCCATACCCAGCCGGTTTAGGTACCCCTCCGTACATTTTAACTGATCTTTCGCCTGTTGTACATCGTTTGCGACCAGTATAAGGTCGTCGGCGAAGGCTAAACAAGACACACTGGTTTCAGCGTTTATCTTGTACCCGGGTTTGCTTTCCAACTCTTGGAGTAGCGGGTCCATGATTAAGTTAAACAATAACGGACTTAAAGGACATCCCTGCTTAACTCCTCGTTGGAGGCGAATCTCGACAGTCGCCTTTGAGAGTTCGATTTTAGTGTCCACATCTTTATATGCATCCTCAATGATCCGTACAACTGGATCGGGTATGCCTTTCTGGACTAACGCTGCCCTAATCATGTCATGGGGCACTGTGTCAAACGCTTTAGACACGTCCAGCTGCGTTAGTACCAAGCCTTCATGGACTTTAGAGTGCTTAAGCAGCTCATTAAAGATGTGGACATTGTTGAAGCACCCTGGCTCGTTCAAGAAGCCTTTTTACCTGGGCGAGAATGAAACATGCGCTCTAATCTTACCATCGAGGATCCCGAAGAAGATTCGGGACATTAGGCTAGCGATGGTAATGGGCCGATAAGATTCGGCCTTCTTACCATCCTTCCCCTCTTTCAGAAGGAGCGATGTTCGATTCTTTCTCCATGTGGAAGGTATCTTCCCGCAAATCATTACGAGATTGAATACCAACCGGAGAACTTCAACTGCTGCCTTAGTTCGAAGGTCTTTCAGGGTATACCCATCCGGACCTGCAGCTGTGGATTTCTTAATTCTGGCGATCCTCGATTGTATTTCCTCGGTGCTGATCGGTGTCAATATTTGACTTACCCCGATCAGAGGTGCACAATCTACGCCAAAATTTTTGATCTGTACATCATACTTTGTGCCCCAAAGTTTTTGGTACAGATCGCGTACGTCTTGCTCGGAACATTGCACCCCTTGTTCTTCGAGCCAATCCACGTTTTTGCGGACGTACGACGCCACGAGACTTGGATTTTTGTGATAGAGGTCGCTAGTCATGGCGTACAGGTAGCGTTTCCGGCTACCTTTAGTACGGCCTTTGCGCGTCTTTGGTCTCACACGCTCGCAGCTGGAAATGCTAGCGGTCGCTAGGGCGTAAAGGTAATCGACATGTTCTTGAGGCACATCACCTTCACACTCCATAGCATACCGGAGACCATCCTCTAAAAGCTTGGTAGCTTGTGTTTTTTCTGGTCGAGATCGTCTAGCGTTCTTCGGCTTGGGGCCGGCTAAGGCGGTCTTAACAGTCTCTTCCATCCAGTTTAACACCTCTGGATCTTTGTCCGGTGCTTCATCTATTTGTATTTCAGGAATTAATAGCCGCACCGGATGTGGGGACTCAACCGTCCTGTCGTCGAAGTTTGTCTGCATTTCACCTGTCCGACTTGGGCTACGTTCGAATTCGTGTTCAACTGCAGCACTCTCCTCCGCGTCTAAGTCGGCTCTGAATTGTCTTAGGGAATCATTGAGCGAGGTTTCGTCGTCCGACGTTTCCTCTGGCTCAATAATTCCCATTTCAATTCCGGCTTCATAGACGCGTTGGCAGTATCCAATCGCCCTTCTTTTTGAACGAATCTGTACTGCAGTTTTACCTGGACAGGCTACTTTGAGCTTCGTCGACATTACCCTTTCACCCCAGTACAACAACTCAATCTCGATCATACGCTGAATTTCGTCTTCAGAAAAAAGGTCTGTATCAGCCCTTCTACTTGGACGTTTGACAGGCGTAGTCCCCTCTTGTTGAGTACTGGCCGCTCTAGCCGTGTTACGGGCTTCAGGGTGGGAGTGCCTCTCATGCTGGCTCAACCCATTTCTGGTCGGGAATGCTCTCGGGCAGAGAGCGCATGAGAATCCCCGTGGATCCGGTGAGCTGGCCGGACCCTTACACTTCCCAACATGTACTGTTGTCGAGTGTTTTCTAGTATTTTCGTAGCTCCCACAAGTATTGCAAGTTTAGTAAACGGTATACTTCTTGTGGAACTTGGTGATATGCTTAACCTCATCCTTCAGCTCAAGGAAATACAGATTACGTCCATCAGCCACGCACAGCGGACAAGAACGATCTGTATATGGCAGAGGTAAGTCTATCCTAAAGGGAGCTACTACATTTGCCAAGTCTTTCTTTTTGTTTTTGTTTTTGTTATCTGCACCACTCTCATGTCCATTGCCATGCGCTTGGTCGTTATCAAGGCCCCCCTGAAATAAGACAGAGGGATGGGGGCCGTCCCCCTCTGAATCCGAGGCCTGGTCATTGTCCAAAGCTAACTCATAGATTAAAGTGATCCTGTCGGGGGTGCTAGCCCGGTGACAGGTCCACTGTGTTTACCCCAAGCCACCAGTTCGCTCTGCCTTAAGCATACCCAGTCCTCGCGTGTGAGAAAACTAAAAGTTCGCTCACGGACGCCTGTGGCTAACCTCACCACTATGTCTGACAGGCAGAGCTTTGATCGTAATCATCTACTCTGCCCACCTCATAGGCGGGAGGCCCTCAATACCTGGGGTGGGCTGAAGTGAGGACGTTATCATTGTAGAATTTTTCAGGGCGTCTACTGTCGCAACTACTGTAGATCTTCCCCTACCCTCCCGTACATACCCATCCCTTAGGATAGCCATATGCACGTATCTATTGGTGTAATGCTACACGCTCCTGTTTTGTGGTGCAAATTCAAAAATTTTTGCATAGAAAAAGGGACCGTAGTCCCTTGATCTTATAATAATTCGCGTGATGCAAAAAAATAAATTTGCAGGAAAAAGGGGACCGTAGTCCCCGATCTGCTGTTGCAGAGAAGCATGTATGTGCATATCCACCCACTCACCCAAGAGGAAGTGAGACGAGAGTGCCAGAGCCTAAGATGTTCTGTAAGCTTAATATGACAGAGACCACTTTTGATGGTCTGGCTGCTCTGCCACGTTCCCCCATTTTTGCTGGAACTTACATCGTAAGGACGAAGTAAGATCCACCCGACTCTCACGTGGCCTGACCACCAGTGTCTAAGCCGGACGTATGAGGTCTGATTGTCCCACAGAAGCTGAATGCTCTTTATGACTTCGCTCAATATATTGATGCGTGTAAGTCAAGAGCAGATGCCTCAGCGGGCCAACCTTAAGAGCATATGCCATGCCTTAAGAGAGTCACATCTACTCCCGACAATTAGCCGCGCTTGTTGTGTATTTACATACATGAAAGTAATAGAATTCGTTCAGTGACGCGCTTCTATTAGTACCTTAAGAGAGTCACATCTTCTCCAGACATTTAGCTGTGCTTGTTGTGTATTTACATACGTGAAAGTAACAGAATTCATTTAGTGACGCGCTTCTATTAGTACCTTAAGAGAGTCACATCTACTCCCGACATTTAGCCGCGCTTGTTGTGTACTAACAAACGTGAAAGTAAGAAAATTCATTTAGTGACGCGCTTTTATTAGTACCTTAAGAGAGTCACATCTACTCCCACTATTCAGCCGCGCTTGTTGTGTATTTACATAGATGAAAGTAATAGAATTCGTTCAGTGACGCGCTTCTATTAGTACCTTAAGAGAGTCACATCTTCTCCCGACATTTAGCCGCGCTTGTTGTGTACTAACAAACGTGAAAGTAAAAAAATTCATTTAGTGACGCGCTTTTATTAGTACCTTAAGAGAGTCACATCTACTCCCGCTATTCAGCCGCGCTTGTTGTGTATTTACATAGATGAAAGTAATAGAATTCGTTCAGTGACGCGCTTCTATTAGTACCTTAAGAGAGTCACATCTTCTCCCGACATTTAGCCGCGCTTGTTGTGTACTAACAAACGTGAAAGTAACATAATTCATTTAGTGACGCGCTTCTATTAGTACCTTAAGAGAGTCACATCTACTCCCGACATTTAGCCGCACTTGTTGTGTATTTACATACATGAAAGTAATAGAATTCGTTCAGTGACGCGCTTCTATTAGTACCTTAAGAGAGTCACATCTTCTCCAGACATTTAGCTGTGCTTGTTGTGTATTTACATACGTGAAAGTAACAGAATTCATTTAGTGACGCGCTTCTATTAGTACCTTAAGAGAGTCACATCTACTCCCGACATTTAGCCGCGCTTGTTGTGTACTAACAAACGTGAAAGTAAGAAAATTCATTTAGTGACGCGCTTTTATTAGTACCTTAAGAGAGTCACATCTACTCCCACTATTCAGCCGCGCTTGTTGTGTATTTACATAGATGAAAGTAATAGAATTCGTTCAGTGACGCGCTTCTATTAGTACCTTAAGAGAGTCACATCTTCTCCCGACATTTAGCCGCGCTTGTTGTGTACTAACAAACGTGAAAGTAAAAAAATTCATTTAGTGACGCGCTTTTATTAGTACCTTAAGAGAGTCACATCTACTCCCGCTATTCAGCCGCGCTTGTTGTGTATTTACATACGTGAAAGTAATAGAATTCGTTTAGTGAGGCGCTGCTATTAGTACCTTAAGAGAGTCACATCTACTCCCGATATATAGCTGCGCTTGTTGTGTATTTACATACGTGAAAGTAACAGAATTCATTTAGTGACGCGCTTCTATTAGTACCTTGAGAGAGTCACATCTACTCCCGACATTTAGCCGCGCTTGTTGTGTACTAACAAACGTGAAAGTACAAAAATTCATTTAGTGACGCGCTTCTATTAGTACCCTAAGAGAGACACATCTACTCCCGCTATTCAGCCGCGCTTGTTGTGTATTTACATAGATGAAACTAATAGAATTCGTTCAGTGACGCGCTTCTATTAGTACCTTAAGAGAGTCACATCTTCTCCCGACATTTAGCCGCGCTTGTTGTGTACTAACAAACGTGAAAGTAAAAAAATTCATTTAGTGACGCGCTTCTATTAGTACCTTAGGAGAGTCACATCTACTCCCGACATTTAGCCGCGCTTGTTGTGTACTAACAAACGAGAAAGTAAAAAAATTCATTCAGTGACGCGCTTTTATTTTAGTACCTTAAGAGAGTCACATCTACTCCCGCTATTCAGCCGCGCTTGTTGTGTATTTACATACATGAAAGTAATAGAATTCGTTTAGTGACGCGCTGCTATTAGTACCTTAAGAGAGTCACATCTACTCACGATATATAGCTGCGCTTGTTGTGTATTTACATACGTGAAAGTAACAGAATTCATTTAGTGACGCGCTTCTATTAGTACCTTGAGAGAGTCACATCTACTCCCGACATTTAGCCGCGCTAGTTGTGTATTTACATAGATGAAAGTAATAGAATTCGTTCAGTGACGCGCTTCTATTAGTACCCTAAGAAAGTCACATCTACTCCCGACAATTAGCCGCGCTTTTTGTGTATTTACATACGTGAAAGTAACAGAATTCATTTAGTGACGCGCTTCTATTAGTACCTTAAGAGAGTCACATCTACTCCCGACATTTAGCCGCGCTTGTTGTGTATTTACATACATGAAAGTAATAGAATTCGTTCAGTGACGCGCTTCTATTAGTACCTTAAGAGAGTCACATATTCTCCAGACATTTAGCTGTGCTTGTTGTGTATTTACATACGTGAAAGTAACAGAATTCATTAGTGACGCGCTTCTATTAGTACCTTAAGAGAGTCACATCTACTCCCGACATTTAGCCGCGCTTGTTGTGTACTAACAAACGTGAGAGTGAGGAAATTCATTTAGTGACGCGCTTTTATTAGTACCTTAAGAGAGTCACATCTACTCCCGCCATTCAGCCGCGCTTGTTGTGTATTTACATAGATGAAAGTAATAGAATTCGTTCAGTGACGCGCTTCTATTAGTACCTTAAGAGAGTCACATCTTCTCCCGACATTTAGCCGCGCTTGTTGTGTACTAACAAACGTGAAAGTAAAAAAATTCATTTAGTGACGCGCTTTTATTAGTACCTTGAGAGAGTCACATCTACTCCCGACATTTAGCCGCGCTTGTTGTGTATTTACATACGTGAAAGTAACAGAATTCATTTAGTGACGCGCTTCTATTAGTACCTTGAGAGAGTCACATCTACTCCCGACATTTAGCCGCGCTTGTTGTGTATTTACATAGATGAAAGTAATAGAATTCGTTCAGTGACGCGCTTCTATTAGTACCTTAAGAGAGTCACATCTTCTCCCGACATTTAGCCGCGCTTATTGTGTACTAACAAACGTGAAAGTGAGGAAATTCATTTAGTGACGCGCTTTTATTAGTACCTTAAGAGAGTCACATCTACTCCCGCCATTCAGCCGCGCTTGTTGTGTATTTACATAGATGAAAGTAATAGAATTCGTTCAGTGACGCGCTTCTATTAGTACCTTAAGAGAGTCACATCTTCTCCCGACATTTAGCCGCGCTTGTTGTGTACTAACAAACGTGAAAGTAAAAAAATTCATTTAGTGACGCGCTTTTATTAGTACCTTAAGAGAGTCACATCTACTCCCGCTATTCAGCCGCGCTTGTTGTGTATTTACATACGTGAAAGTAATAGAATTCGTTTAGTGACGCGCTGCTATTAGTACCTTGAGAGAGAGTCACATCTACTCCCGACATTTAGCCGCGCTTGTTGTGTATTTACATACGTGAAAGTAACAGAATTCATTTAGTGACGCGCTTCTATTAGTACCTTGAGAGAGTCACATCTACTCCCGACATTTAGCCGCGCTTGTTGTGTATTTACATACGTGAAAGTAACAGAATTCATTTAGTGACGCGCTTCTATTGCTAGATAGTGACGCGCATGTTTCGCTGCACGCGACTTCCCTACGGTCGAGGTGGTCCTCTTTGAAAAACGATAGTATAGGTACGTGGTTGCAAATGCAAGCAATTGCTTCTTTCCACGCTGAGCCTAAAGTTCACTCCCACTATTCCACCGACTATCAAAACCTTGCTTCGGAAAGAGAGTTTAGGGTAGCGAGAAAGAACCTCGCCTCCCGGCGAACCGGAAGACCGGGCTCGGAAAAACCCTGACGTAATGAACCCGTTTTGTGCAATATGACACCTAGCAGCGTCCGAAGAGACTGTTCGGCCCCTCCCTTGGTCATATGAACCGCGGAGAGTTGTCAATATCAACGTGCGGTTCATCAGTCAAGTTGGTAGTTACCCCTTTTACATTAGTTCGATGGGGAACAGTGTCGTTTGGCCTCCGGGATCTTGGCCAGTACTGGTAGACTACCCTGGACCCAGTCGGCTACTCCGGAGTTGTCCAGCGGGAACCACGTGGAGGTAGACACTGCCATTGCATCCTCCCGGATCATGCACCACCCAGCCGAGGCCACTAGATGTTTAGAGGCCTTTTCTGGCAAAGTCCTTCCTTTTCAAGAAGGTTCGGCTGCTTCACCAGAGTTCTCTCATTTTTGCTGGAACATGCTCCGTAAACGAAGCATGATCCACCCGACTCTCACGTGCCAAGTCAAAGGTGCGTGTCAATGACTTTAGCGAACGTATGAGGACTAGACGTCCCGGCAGGAGCTCAGTGCTACTGAGCCCCCAGTAGCAAATACCCCTGCGGGCCATCCTTAAGAGCCGCAGCGTCTTAAGAGAGTCACATCTACTCCCGACAATTAGCCGCGCTTGTTGTGTATTTACATACGTGAAAGTAACATAATTCATTTAGTGACGCGCTTCTATTAGTACCTTAAGAGAGTCACATCTACTCCCGACATTTAGCCGCACTTGTTGTGTATTTACATACATGAAAGTAATAGAATTCGTTCAGTGACGCGCTTCTATTAGTACCTTAAGAGAGTCACATCTTCTCCAGACATTTAGCTGTGCTTGTTGTGTATTTACATACGTGAAAGTAACAGAATTCATTTAGTGACGCGCTTCTATTAGTACCTTAAGAGAGTCACATCTACTCCCGACATTTAGCCGCGCTTGTTGTGTACTAACAAACGTGAAAGTAAGAAAATTCATTCAGTGACGCGCTTTTATTAGTACCTTAAGAGAGTCACTCACATCTACTCCCACTATTCAGCCGCGCTTGTTGTGTATTTACATAGATGAAAGTAATAGAATTCGTTCAGTGACGCGCTTCTATTAGTACCTTAAGAGAGTCACATCTTCTCCCGACATTTAGCCGCGCTTGTTGTGTACTAACAAACGTGAAAGTAAAAAAATTCATTTAGTGACGCGCTTTTATTAGTACCTTAAGAGAGTCACATCTACTCCCGCTATTCAGCCGCGCTTGTTGTGTATTTACATACGTGAAAGTAATAGAATTCGTTTAGTGAGGCGCTGCTATTAGTACCTTAAGAGAGTCACATCTACTCCCGATATATAGCTGCGCTTGTTGTGTATTTACATACGTGAAAGTAACAGAATTCATTTAGTGACGCGCTTCTATTAGTACCTTGAGAGAGTCACATCTACTCCCGACATTTAGCCGCGCTTGTTGTGTACTAACAAACGTGAAAGTACAAAAATTCATTTAGTGACGCGCTTCTATTAGTACCTTAAGAGAGACACATCTACTCCCGCTATTCAGCCGCGCTTGTTGTGTATTTACATAGATGAAAGTAATAGAATTCGTTCAGTGACGCGCTTCTATTAGTACCTTAAGAGAGTCACATCTTCTCCCGACATTTAGCCGCGCTTGTTGTGTACTAACAAACGTGAAAGTAAAAAAATTCATTTAGTGACGCGCTTCTATTAGTACCTTAAGAGAGTCACATCTACTCCCGACATTTAGCCGCGCTTGTTGTGTACTAACAAACGAGAAAGTAAAAAAATTCATTCAGTGACGCGCTTTTATTTTAGTACCTTAAGAGAGTCACATCTACTCCCGCTATTCAGCCGCGCTTGTTGTGTATTTACATACATGAAAGTAATAGAATTCGTTTAGTGACGCGCTGCTATTAGTACCTTAAGAGAGTCACATCTACTCACGATATATAGCTGCGCTTGTTGTGTATTTACATACGTGAAAGTAACAGAATTCATTTAGTGACGCGCTTCTATTAGTACCTTGAGAGAGTCACATCTACTCCCGACATTTAGCCGCGCTTGTTGTGTATTTACATAGATGAAAGTAATAGAATTCGTTCAGTGACGCGCTTCTATTAGTACCCTAAGAAAGTCACATCTACTCCCGACAATTAGCCGCGCTTTTTGTGTATTTACATATGTGAAAGTAACAGAATTCATTTAGTGACGCGCTTCTATTAGTACCTTAAGAGAGTCACATCTACTCCCGACATTTAGCCGCGCTTGTTGTGTATTTACATACATGAAAGTAATAGAATTCGTTCAGTGACGCGCTTCTATTAGTACCTTAAGAGAGTCACATCTTCTCCCGACATTTAGCCGCGCTTGTTGTGTACTAACAAACGTGAAAGTAAAAAAATTCATTTAGTGACGCGCTTTTATTAGTACCTTGAGAGAGTCACATCTACTCCCGCTATTCAGCCGCGCTTGTTGTGTATTTACATACGTGAAAGTAATAGAATTCGTTTAGTGACGCGCTGCTATTAGTACCTTGAGAGAGTCACATCTACTCCCGACATTTAGCCGCGCTTGTTGTGTATTTACATACGTGAAAGTAACAGAATTCATTTAGTGACGCGCTTCTATTAGTACCTTGAGAGAGTCACATCTACTCCCGACATTTAGCCGCGCTTGTTGTGTATTTACATACGTGAAAGTAACAGAATTTATTTAGTGACGCGCTTCTATTAGTACCTCAAGAGAGTCACATCTTCTCCAGACATTTAGCTGTGCTTGTTGTGTATTTACATACGTGAAAGTAACAGAATTTATTTAGTGTCGCGCTTCTATTACTACATTAAGAGAGTCACATCTACTCCCGACATTTAGCCGCGCTTGTTGTGTACTAACAAACGTGAAAGTAATAAAATTCATTTAGTGACGCGCTTTTATTAGTACCTTAAGAGAGTCACATCTACTCCCGCTATTCAGCCGCGCTTGTTGTGTATTTACATACGTGAAAGTGATAGAATTCATTTAGTGACGCGCTTCTATTGCTACCTTAAGAAAGTCACATCTACTCCCGACATTTAGCCATGCTTGTTTTGTATTTACATACGTGAAAGTAGTAGAATTCATTCAGTGGCGCGCCTCTATTAGTACCTTAAGAGTCACATCTACTTCCGCTATTTAGCCGCGCTTGTTGTGTATTCACATACATGAAAGTTATAGAATTCGTTCAGTGACGCGCTTCTAATACTACATTAAGAGAGTCACATCTACTCCCGACATTTAGCCGCACTTTCTGTGTATTCACATACGTGAAACTAATGGAATTTATTTAGTGACGCGCTTCTTCTAGTACCTAAAGAGAGTTACATCTACTCTCGACATTTAGCCGCGCTTGTCGTGTATTTACATACGTGAATGCAATAGAATTCATTTAGTGACGCGCTTCTATTAGTACCTTAAGAAAGTCACATCTACTCCCGACATTTAGCCGCGCTTGTTGTGTATTTACATACGTGAAACTCATAGAATTCATTTAGTGACGCGCTCCTATTAGTACCTTAAGAGAGTCACATCTACTCCCGACATTTAGCCGCGCTTT
The DNA here is from genome assembly GCA_947563755.1 of Lochmaea crataegi. Classification (NCBI taxonomy): domain Eukaryota; kingdom Metazoa; phylum Arthropoda; class Insecta; order Coleoptera; family Chrysomelidae; genus Lochmaea; species Lochmaea crataegi. The sequence continues at coordinate 29,182,973 of OX387431.1, read as the reverse complement.
TTGTGTATTTACATACGTGAAAGTAATAGAATTCATTTAGTAACGCGCTTCTATTAGTACCTTAAGAGAGTCACATCTACTCCCGACATTTAGCCGCGCTTTTTATGTATTTACATACACGAAAGAAATATAATTCATTTAGTGAGGCGCTTCAATTAGTACCTTGAGAGAGTCACATCTACTTGTTGTGTATTTACATACGTGAAAGAAATGGAATTCATTCAGTGACCCGCTTCTATTTGTACCTTAAGAAAGTCACATCTACTCCTGACATTTAGCCGTGCTTGTTTTGTATTCACATACGTGAAAGTAATATAATTCATTTAGTGACGCGCTTCTATTAGTACCTTAAGAAAGTCACATCTACTCCCGACATTTAGCCGCGCTTGTTGTGTATTTACATACGTGAAAGTCATAGAATTCATTTAGTGACGCGCTCCTATTAGTACCTTAAGAGAGTCACATCTACTCTCGACATTTAGCCGCGCTTTTTGTGTATTTACATACGTGAAAGTAATAGAATTCATTTAGTGACGCGCTTCTATTCGTACCTTAAGATAGTCACATCTACTCCCGACATTTAGCCGCGCTTTTTGTGTATTTACATACGTGAAAGTAATAGAATTCATTCAGTGACGCGCTTCTATTAGTACCTTAAGAAAGTCACATCTACTCCCGACATTATGCCGCGCTAGTTGTGTATTCACATACGTGAAAGTAATAGAATTCATTTAGTGACGCGCTTCTATAAGTACCTCAAGAGAGTCACATCTACTCCTGACATTTAGCCGCGCTTTTTGTGTATTTACATACGTGAAAGTAATAGAATTCATTCAGTGACGCGCTTCTATTAGTACCTTAAGAAAGTCACATCTACTCCCGACATTAAGCCGCGCTAGTTGTGTATTCATATACGTGAAAGTAATAGAATTCATTTAGTGACGCGCTTCTATAAGTACCTTAAGAGAGTCACATCTACTCCCGATATATAGCTGCGCTTGTTGTGTATTTACATACGTGAAAGTAACAGAATTCATTTAGTGACGCGCTTCTATTAGTACCTTAAGAGAGTCACATCTACTCCCGACATTCAGCCGCGCTTGTTGTGTACTAACAAACGTGAAAGTAATAAAATTCATTTAGTGGCGCGCTTCTATTAGTACCTTAAGAGAGTCACATCTACTCCCGCTATTCAGCCGCGCTTGTTGTGTATTTACATACGTGAAAGTGATAGAATTCATTTAGTGACGCGCTTCTATTGCTACCTTAAGCAAGTCACATCCACTCCCGACATTAAGCCATGCTTGTTTTGTATTTACATACGTGAAAGTAGTCGAATTCATTCAGTAACGCGCCTATATTAGTACCTTAAGAGTCACATCTACTTTCGCTATTTAGCCGCGCTTGTTGTGTATTCACATACATGAAAGTTATAGAATTCGTTCAGTGATGCGCTTCTATTACTACATTAAGAGAGTCACATCTACTCCCGACATTTAGCCGCACTTTCTGTGTATTCACATACGTGAAAGTAATGGAATTTATTTAGTGACGCGCTTCTTTTAGTACCTAAAGAGAGTTACATCTACTCTCGACATTTAGCCGCGCTTGTCGTGTATTTACATACGTGAATGCAATAGAATTCATTTAGTGACGCGCTTCTTTTAGTACCTTAAGAAAGTCACATCTACTCCCGACATTAAGCCGCGCTTGTTGTGTATTTACATACGTGAAAGTCATAGAATTTATTTAGTGACGCGCTCCTATTAGTACCTTAAGAGAGTCACATCTACTCCCGACATTTAGCCGCGCTTGTTGTGTATTTACATACATGAAAGTAATAGAATTCGTTCAGTGACGCGCTTCTATTGGTACCTTAAGAGAGTCACATCTTCTCCAGACATTTAGCTGTGCTTGTTGTGTATTTACATACGTGAAAGTAACAGAATTCATTAGTGACGCGCTTCTATTAGTACCTTAAGAGAGTCACATCTACTCCCGACATTTAGCCGCGCTTGTTGTGTACTAACAAACGTGAAAGTGAAAAAATTCATTTAGTGACGCGCTTTTATTAGTACCTTAAGAGAGTCACATCTACTCCCGCTATTCAGCCGCGCTTGTTGTGTATTTACATAGATGAAAGTAATAGAATTCGTTCAGTGACGCGCTTCTATTAGTACCTTAAGAGAGTCACATCTTCTCCCGACATTTAGCCGCGCTTGTTGTGTACTAACAAACGTGAAAGTAAAAAAATTCATTTAGTGACGCGCTTTTATTAGTACCTTAAGAGAGTCACATCTACTCCCGATATATAGCTGCGCTTGTTGTGTATTTACATACGCGAAAGTAACAGAATTCATTTAGTGACGCGCTTCTATTAGTACCTTGAGAGAGTCACATCTACTCCCGACATTTAGCCGCGCTTGTTGTGTATTTACATACGTGAAAGTAACAGAATTTATTTAGTGACGCTCTTCTATTAGTACCTCAAGAGAGTCACATCTTCTCCAGACATTTAGCTGTGCTTGTTGTGTATTTACATACGTGAAAGTAACAGAATTCATTTAGTGACGCGCTTCTATTACTACATTAAGAGAGTCACATCTACTCCCGACATTTAGCCGCGCTTGTTGTGTACTAACAAACGTGAAAGTAATAAAATTCATTTAGTGACGCGCTTTTATTAGTACCTTAAGAGAGTCACATCTACTCCCGCTATTCAGCCGCGCTTGTTGTGTATTTACATAGATGAAAGTAATAGAATTCATTTAGTGACGCGCTTCTATTAGTACCTTAAGAGAGTCACATCTTCTCCCGACATTTAGCCGCGCTTGTTGTTTACTAACAAACGTGAAAGTAAAAAAATTCATTTAGTGACGCGCTTTTATTAGTACCTTAAGAGAGTCACATCTACTCCCGATATATAGCTGCGCTTGTTGTGTATTTACATACGTGAAAGTAACAGAATTCATTTAGTGACGCGCTTCTATTAGTACCTTGAGAGAGTCACATCTACTCCCGACATTTAGCCGCGCTTGTTGTGTATTTACATACGTGAAAGTAACAGAATTTATTTAGTGACGCGCTTCTATTAGTACCTCAAGAGAGTCACATCTTCTCCAGACATTTAGCTGTGCTTGTTGTGTATTTACATACGTGAAAGTAACAGAATTCATTTAATGACGCGCTTCTATTACTACATTAAGAGAGTCACATCTACTCCCGACATTTAGCCGCGCTTGTTGTGTACTAACAAACGTGAAAGTAATAAAATTCATTTAGTGACGCGCTTTTATTAGTACCTTAAGAGAGTCACATCTACTCCCGCTATTCAGCCGCGCTTGTTGTGTATTTACATACGTGAAAGTGATAGAATTCATTTAGTGACGCGCTTCTATTGCTACCTTAAGAAAGTCACATCTACTCCCGACATTTAGCCATGCTTGTTTTGTATTTACATACGTGAAAGTAGTAGAATTCATTCAGTGGCGCGCCTCTATTAGTACCTTAAGAGTCACATCTACTTCCGCTATTTAGCCGCGCTTGTTGTGTATTTACATACGTGAAAGTAATAGAATTCATTTAGTAACGCGCTTCTATTAGTACCTTAAGAGAGTCACATCTACTCCCGACATTTAGCCGCGCTTTTTATGTATTTACATACGTGAAAGTCATAGAATTCATTAAGTGACGCGCTCCTATTAGTACCTTAAGAGAGTCACATCTACTCCCGACATTTAGCCGCGCTTTTTGTGTATTTACATACGTGAATGCAATAGAATTCATTTAGTGACGCGCTTCTATTAGTACCTTAAGAAAGTCACATCTACTCCCGACATTTAGCCGCGCTTGTTGTGTATTTACATACGTGAAAGTCATAGAATTCATTAAGTGACGCGCTCCTATTAGTACCTTAAGAGAGTCACATCTACTCCCGACATTTAGCCGCGCTTTTTGTGTATTTACATACGTGAAAGTAATAGAATTCATTTAGTAACGCGCTTCTATTAGTACCTTAAGAGAGTCACATCTACTCCCGACATTTAGCCGCGCTTTTTATGTATTTACATACACGAAAGAAATATAATTCATTTAGTGAGGCGCTTCAATTAGTACCTTGAGAGAGTCACATCTACTTGTTGTGTATTTACATACGTGAAAGAAATGGAATTCATTCAGTGACCCGCTTCTATTTGTACCTTAAGAAAGTCACATCTACTCCTGACATTTAGCCTTGCTTGTTTTGTATTCACATAAGTGAAAGTAATAGAATTCATTTAGTTACGCGCTTCTATTAGTACCTTAAGAAAGTCACATCTACTCCCGACATTTAGCCGCGCTTGTTGTGTATTTACATACGTGAAAGTCATAGAATTCATTTAGTGACGCGCTCCTATTAGTACCTTAAGAGAGTCACATCTACTCCCGACATTTAGCCGCGCTTTTTGTGTATTTACATACGTGAAAGTAATAGAATTCATTTAGTGACGCGCTTCTATTCGTACCTTAAGATAGTCACATCTACTCCCGACATTTAGCCGCGCTTTTTGTGTATTTACATACGTTAAAGTAATAGAATTCATTCAGTGACGCGCTTCTATTAGTACCTTAATAAAGTCACATCTACTCCCGACATTAAGCCGCGCTAGTTGTGTATTCACATACGTGAAAGTAATAGAATTCATTTAGTGACGCGCTTCTATAAGTACCTCAAGAGAGTCACATCTACTCCTGACATTTAGCCGCGCTTTTTGTGTATTTACATACGTGAAAGTAATAGAATTCATTCAGTGACGCGCTTCTATTAGTACCTTAAGAAAGTCACATCTACTCCCGACATTAAGCCGCGCTAGTTGTGTATTCATATACGTGAAAGTAATAGAATTCATTTAGTGACGCGCTTCTATAAGTACCTTAAGAGAGTCACATCTACTCCCGATATATAGCTGCGCTTGTTGTGTATTTACATACGTGAAAGTGATAGAATTCATTTAGTGACGCGCTTCTATTGCTACCTTAAGAAAGTCACATCTACTCCCGACATTTAGCCATGCTTGTTTTGTATTTACATACGTGAATGTAGTAGAATTCATTCAGTGGCGCGCCTCTATTAGTACCTTAAGAGTCACATCTACTTCCGCTATTTAGCCGCGCTTGTTGTGTATTTACATACGTGAAAGTAATAGAATTCATTTAGTAACGCGCTTCTATTAGTACCTTAAGAGAGTCACATCTACTCCCGACATTTAGCCGCGCTTTTTATGTATTTACATACGTGAAAGTCATAGAATTCATTAAGTGACGCGCTCCTATTAGTACCTTAAGAGAGTCACATCTATTCCCGACATTTAGCCGCGCTTTTTGTGTATTTACATACGTGAATGCAATAGAATTCATTTAGTGACGCGCTTCTATTAGTACCTTAAGAAAGTCACATCTACTCCCGACATTTAGCCGCGCTTGTTGTGTATTTACATACGTGAAAGTCATAGAATTCATTAAGTGACGCGCTCCTATTAGTACCTTAAGAGAGTCACATCTACTCCCGACATTTAGCCGCGCTTTTTGTGTATTTACATACGTGAAAGTAATAGAATTCATTTAGTAACGCGCTTCTATTAGTACCTTAAGAGAGTCACATCTACTCCCGACATTTAGCCGCGCTTTTTATGTATTTACATACACGAAAGAAATATAATTCATTTAGTGAGGCGCTTCAATTAGTACCTTGAGAGAGTCACATCTACTTGTTGTGTATTTACATACGTGAAAGAAATGGAATTCATTCAGTGACCCGCTTCTATTTGTACCTTAAGAAAGTCACATCTACTCCTGACATTTAGCCGTGCTTGTTTTGTATTCACATAAGTGAAAGTAATAGAATTCATTTAGTTACGCGCTTCTATTAGTACCTTAAGAAAGTCACATCTACTCCCGACATTTAGCCGCGCTTGTTGTGTATTTACATACGTGAAAGTCATAGAATTCATTTAGTGACGCGCTCCTATTAGTACCTTAAGAGAGTCACATCTACTCCCGACATTTAGCCGCGCTTTTTGTGTATTTACATATGTGAAAGTAATAGAATTCATTTAGTGACGCGCTTCTATTCGTACCTTAAGATAGTCACATCTACTCCCGACATTTAGCCGCGCTTTTTGTGTATTTACATACGTTAAAGTAATAGAATTCATTCAGTGACGCGCTTCTATTAGTACCTTAAGAAAGTCACATCTACTCCCGACATTAAGCCGCGCTAGTTGTGTATTCATATACGTGAAAGTAATAGAATTCATTTAGTGACGCGCTTCTATAAGTACCTTAAGAGAGTCACATCTACTCCCGATATATAGCTGCGCTTGTTGTGTATTTACATACGTGAAAGTAACAGAATTCATTTAGTGACGCGCTTCTATTAGTACCTTAAGAGAGTCACATCTACTCCCGACATTTAGCCGCGCTTGTTGTGTACTAACAAACGTGAAAGTAATAAAATTCATTTAGTGGCGCGCTTCTATTAGTACCTTAAGAGAGTCACATCTACTCCCGCTATTCAGCCGCGCTTGTTGTGTATTTACATACGTGAAAGTGATAGAATTCATTTAGTGACGCGCTTCTATTGCTACCTTAAGCAAGTCACATCCACTCCCGACATTAAGCCATGCTTGTTTTGTATTTACATACGTGAAAGTAGTAGAATTCATTCAGTAACGCGCCTATATTAGTACCTTAAGAGTCACATCTACTTCCGCTATTTAGCCGCGCTTGTTGTGTATTCACATACATGAAAGTTATAGAATTCGTTCAGTGATGCGCTTCTATTACTACATTAAGAGAGTCACATCTACTCCCGACATTTAGCCGCACTTTCTGTGTATTCACATACGTGAAAGTAATGGAATTTATTTAGTGACGCGCTTCTCTTAGTACCTAAAGAGAGTTACATCTACTCTCGACATTTAGCCGCGCTTGTCGTGTATTTACATACGTGAATGCAATAGAATTCATTTAGTGACGCGCTTCTTTTAGTACCTTAAGAAAGTCACATCTACTCCCGACATTAAGCCACGCTTGTTGTGTATTTACATACGTGAAAGTCATAGAATTTATTTAGTGACGCGCTCCTATTAGTACCTTAAGAGAGTCACATCTACTCCCGACATTTAGCCGCGCTTGTTGTGTATTTACGTACATGAAAGTAATAGAATTCGTTCAGTGGCGCGCTTCTATTAGTACCTTAAGAGAGTCACATCTTCTCCAGACATTTAGCTGTGCTTGTTGTGTATTTACATACATGAAAGTAATAGAATTCGTTCAGTGACGCGCTTCTATTAGTACCTTAAGAGAGTCACATCTACTCCCGACATTTAGCCGCTCTTGTTGTGTACTAACAAACGTGAAAGTAATAAAATTCATTTAGTGACGCGCTTTTATTAGTACCTTAAGAGAGTCACATCTACTCCCGATATATAGCTGCGCTTGTTGTGTATTTACATACGTGAAAGTAACAGAATTCATTTAGTGACGCGCTTCTATTAGTACCTTAAGAGAGTCACATCTACTCCCGACATTTAGCCGCGCTTGTTGTGTACTAACAAACGTGAAAGTAATAAAATTCATTTAGTGGCGCGCTTCTATTAGTACCTTAAGAGAGTCACATCTACTCCCGCTATTCAGCCGCGCTTGTTGTGTATTTACATACGTGAAAGTGATAGAATTCATTTAGTGACGCGCTTCTATTGCTACCTTAAGCAAGTCACATCCACTCCCGACATTAAGCCATGCTTGTTTTGTATTTACATACGTGAAAGTAGTAGAATTCATTCAGTAACGCGCCTATATTAGTACCTTAAGAGTCACATCTACTTCCGCTATTTAGCCGCGCTTGTTGTGTATTCACATACATGAAAGTTATAGAATTCGTTCAGTGATGCGCTTCTATTACTACATTAAGAGAGTCACATCTACTCCCGACATTTAGCCGCACTTTCTGTGTATTCACATACGTGAAAGTAATGGAATTTATTTAGTGACGCGCTTCTCTTAGTACCTAAAGAGAGTTACATCTACTCTCGACATTTAGCCGCGCTTGTCGTGTATTTACATACGTGAATGCAATAGAATTCATTTAGTGACGCGCTTCTTTTAGTACCTTAAGAAAGTCACATCTACTCCCGACATTAAGCCACGCTTGTTGTGTATTTACATACGTGAAAGTCATAGAATTTATTTAGTGACGCGCTCCTATTAGTACCTTAAGAGAGTCACATCTACTCCCGACATTTAGCCGCGCTTGTTGTGTATTTACGTACATGAAAGTAATAGAATTCGTTCAGTGGCGCGCTTCTATTAGTACCTTAAGAGAGTCACATCTTCTCCAGACATTTAGCTGTGCTTGTTGTGTATTTACATACATGAAAGTAATAGAATTCGTTCAGTGACGCGCTTCTATTAGTACCTTAAGAGAGTCACATCTACTCCCGACATTTAGCCGCGCTTGTTGTGTACTAACAAACGTGAAAGTAATAAAATTCATTTAGTGACGCGCTTTTATTAGTACCTTAAGAGAGTCACATCTACTCCCGATATATAGCTGCGCTTGTTGTGTATTTACATACGTGAAAGTAACAGAATTCATTTAGTGACGCGCTTCTATTAGTACCTTAAGAGAGTCACATCTACTCCCGACATTTAGCAGCGCTTGTTGTGTACTAACAAACGTGAAAGTAATAAAATTTATTTAGTGACGCGCTTCTATTAGTACCTTAAGAGAGTCACATCTACTCCCGACATTTAGCAGCGCTTGTTGTGTACTAACAAACGTGAAAGTAATAAAATTTATTTAGTGACGCGCTTTTATTAGTACCTTAAGAGAGTCACATCTACTCCCGCTATTCAGCCGCGCTTGTTGTGTATTTACATACGTGAAAGTAATAGAATTCGTTTAGTGACGCGCTGCTATTAGTACCTTAAGAGAGTCACATCTACTCCCGACATTTAGCCGCGCTTGTTGTGTACTAACAAACGTGAAAGTAATAAAATTCATTTAGTGACGCGCTTTTATTAGTACCTTAAGAGAGTCACATCTACTCCCGCTATTCAGCCGCGCTTGTTGTGTATTTACATACGTGAAAGTAATAGAATTCGTTTAGTGACGCGCTGTTATTAGTACCTTAAGAGATTCACATCTACTCCCGATATATAGCTGCGCTTGTTGTGTATTTACATACGTGAAAGTAACAGAATTCATTTAGTGACGCGCTTCTATTAGTACCTTGAGAGAGTCACATCTACTCCCGACATTTAGCCGCGCTTGTTGTGTATTTACATACGTGAAAGTAACAGAATTCATTTAGTGACGCGCTTCTATTAGTACCTTAAAAGAGTCACATCTTCTCCAGACATTTAGCTGTGCTTGTTGTGTATTTACATACGTGAAAGTAACAGAATTCATTTAGTGACGCGCTTCCATTAGTACCTTGAGAGAGTCACATCTACTCCCGACATTTAGCCGCGCTTGTTGTGTATTTACATACGTGAAAGTAACAGAATTCATTTAGTGACGCGCTTCTATTAGTACCTTAAAAAAGTCACATCTTCTCCAGACATTTAGCTGTGCTTGTTGTGTATTTACATACGTGAAAGTAACAGAATTCATTTAGTGACGCGCTTCTATTAGTACCTTAAGAGAGTCACATCTACTCCCGATATATAGCTGCGCTTGTTGTGTATTCACATACGTGAAAGTAACAGAATTCATTTAGTGACGCGCTTCTATTAGTACCTTAAAAGAGTCACATCTTCTCCAGACATTTAGCTGTGCTTGTTGTGTATTTACATACGTGAGAGTAACAGAATTCATTTAGTGACGCGCTTCTATTAGTACCTTAAAAGAGTCACATCTTCTCCAGACATTTAGCTGTGCTTGTTGTGTATTTACATACGTGAGAGTAACAGAATTCATTTAGTGACGCGCTTCTATTAGTACCTTAAGAGATTCACATCTACTCCCGATATATAGCTGCGCTTGTTGTGTATTTACATACGTGAAAGTAACAGAATTCATTTAGTGACGCGCTTCTATTAGTACCTTGAGAGAGTCACATCTACTCCCGACATTTAGCCGCGCTTGTTGTGTATTTACATACGTGAAAGTAACAGAATTCATTTAGTGACGCGCTTCTATTAGTACCTTAAAAGAGTCACATCTTCTCCAGACATTTAGCTGTGCTTGTTGTGTATTTACATACGTGAAAGTAACAGAATTCATTTAGTGACGCGCTTCTATTAGTACCTTGAGAGAGTCACATCTACTCCCGACATTTAGCCGCGCTTGTTGTGTATTCACATACGTGAAAGTAACAGAATTCATTTAGTGACGCGCTTCTATTAGTACCTTAAAAGAGTCACATCTTCTCCAGACATTTAGCTGTGCTTGTTGTGTATTTACATACGTGAGAGTAACAGAATTCATTTAGTGACGCGCTTCTATTAGTACCTTAAGAGAGTCACATCTACTCCCGCTATTCAGCCGCGCTTGTTGTGTATTTACATACGTGAAAGTAATAGAATTCGTTTAGTGACGCGCTGCTATTAGTACCTTAAGATAGTCACATCTACTCCCGATATATAGCTGCGCTTGTTGTGTATTTACATACGTGAAAGTAACAGAATTCATTTAGTGACGCGCTACTATCAGCACCTTAAGAGAGTCACATCTTCTCCAGACATTTAGCTGTGCTTGTTGTGTATTTACATACGTGAAAGTAACAGAATTCATTTAGTGACGCGCTTCTATTAGTACCTTAAGAGAGTCACATCTACTCCCGACATTTAGCCGCGCTTGTTGTGTACTAACAAACGTGAAAGTAATAAAATTCATTTAGTGACGCGCTCTTATTAGTACCTTAAGAGAGTCACATCTACTCCCGCTATTCAGCCGCGCTTGTTGTGTATTTACATACGTGAAAGTAATAGAATTCGTTTAGTGACGCGCTGCTATTAGTACCTTAAGAGATTCACATCTACTCCCGATATATAGCTGCGTTTGTTGTGTATTTACATACGTGAAAGTAACAGAATTCATTTAGTGACGCGCTTCTATTAGTACCTTGAGAGAGTCACATCTTCTCCCGACATTTAGCCGCGCTTGTTGTGTATTTACATACGTGAAAGTAACAGAATTCATTTAGTGACGCGCTTCTATTAGTACCTTAGGAGATTCACATCTTCTCCAGACATTTAGCTGTGCTTGTTGTGTATTTACATACGTGAAAGTAACAGAATTCATTCAGTGACGCGCTTCTATTAGTACCTTAAGAGAGTCACATCTACTCCCGACATTTAGCCGCGCTTGTTGTGTACTAACAAACGTGAAAGTAATAAAATTCATTTAGTGACGCGCTCCTTCTAGTACCTAAAGAGAGTTACATCTACTCTCGACATTTAGCCGCGCTTGTCGTGTATTTACATACGTGAATGCAATAGAATTCATTTAGTGACGCGCTTCTATTAGTACCTTGAGAGAGTCATATCTACTCCCGACATTTAGCCGCGCTTGTTGTGTATTTACATACGTGAAAGTAACAGAATTCATTTAGTGACGCGCTACTATCAGCACCTTAAGAGAGTCACATCTACTCCCGACATTTAGCCGCGCTTGTTGTGTATTTACATAGATGAAAGTAATAGAATTCGTTCAGTGACGCGCTTCTATTAGTACCTTAAGAAAGTCACATCTACTCCCGACAATTAGCCGCGCTTCTTGTGTATTTACATACGTGAAAGTAACAGAATTCATTTAGTGACGCGCTTCTTCTAGTACCTAAAGAGAGTTACATCTACTCTCGACATTTAGCCGCGCTTGTCGTGTATTTACATACGTGAATGCAATAGGATTCATTTAGTGACGCGCTTCTATTAGTACCTTAAGAGAGTCACATCTTCTCCAGACATTTAGCCGCGCTTGTTGTGTATTTACATACATTAAAGTAATAGAATTTGTTCAGTGACGCGCTTCTATTAGTACCTTAAGAGAGTCACATCTTCTCCAGACATTTAGCTGTGCTTGTTGTGTATTTACATACGTGAAAGTAACAGAATTCATTTAGTGACGCGCTTCTATTAGTACCTTAAGAGAGTCACATCTACTCCCGACATTTAGCCGCGCTTGTTGTGTACTAACAAACGTGAAAGTAATAAAATTCATTTAGTGACGCGCTTTTATTAGTACCTTAAGAGAGTCACATCTAATCCCGCTATTTAGCCGCGCTTGTTGTGTATTTACATACGTGAAAGTAATAGAATTCGTTTAGTGACGCGCTGCTATTAGTACCTTAAGAGATTCACATCTACTCCCGATATATATCTGCGCTTGTTGTGTATTTACATACGTGAAAGTAACAGAATTCATTTAGTGACGCGCTTCTATTAGTACCTTGAGAGAGTCACATCTACTCCCGACATTTAGCCGCGCTTGTTGTGTATTTACATACGTGAAAGTAACAGAATTCATTTAGTGACGCGCTTCTATTAGTACCTTAGGAGATTCACATCTTCTCCAGACATTTAGCTGTGCTTGTTGTGTATTTACATACGTGAAAGTAACAGAATTCATTTAGTGACGCGCTTCTATTAGTACCTTAAAAGAGTCACATCTTCTCCAGACATTTAGCTGTGCTTGTTGTGTATTTACATACGTGAAAGTAACAGAATTCATTTAGTGACGCGCTTCTATTAGTACCTTGAGAGAGTCACATCTACTCCCGACATTTAGCCGCGCTTGTTGTGTATTCACATACGTGAAAGTAACAGAATTCATTTAGTGACGCGCTTCTATTAGTACCTTAAAAGAGTCACATCTTCTCCAGACATTTAGCTGTGCTTGTTGTGTATTTACATACGTGAGAGTAACAGAATTCATTTAGTGACGCGCTTCTATTAGTACCTTAAGAGAGTCACATCTACTCCCGCTATTCAGCCGCGCTTGTTGTGTATTTACATACGTGAAAGTAATAGAATTCGTTTAGTGACGCGCTGCTATTAGTACCTTAAGATAGTCACATCTACTCCCGATATATAGCTGCGCTTGTTGTGTATTTACATACGTGAAAGTAACAGAATTCATTTAGTGACGCGCTTCTATTAGTACCTTAAGAGAGTCACATCTACTCCCGACATTTAGCCGCGCATGTTGTGTACTAACAAACGTGAAAGTAATAAAATTCATTTAGTGACGCGCTCTTATTAGTACCTTAAGAGAGTCACATCTACTCCCGCTATTCAGCCGCGCTTGTTGTGTATTTACATACGTGAAAGTAATAGAATTCGTTTAGTGACGCGCTGCTATTAGTACCTTAAGAGATTCACATCTACTCCCGATATATAGCTGCGTTTGTTGTGTATTTACATACGTGAAAGTAACAGAATTCATTTAGTGACGCGCTTCTATTAGTACCTTGAGAGAGTCACATCTTCTCCCGACATTTAGCCGCGCTTGTTGTGTATTTACATACGTGAAAGTAACAGAATTCATTTAGTGACGCGCTTCTATTAGTACCTTAGGAGATTCACATCTTCTCCAGACATTTAGCTGTGCTTGTTGTGTATTTACATACGTGAAAGTAACAGAATTCATTCAGTGACGCGCTTCTATTAGTACCTTAAGAGAGTCACATCTACTCCCGACATTTAGCCGCGCTTGTTGTGTACTAACAAACGTGAAAGTAATAAAATTCATTTAGTGACGCGCTTCTTCTAGTACCTAAAGAGAGTTACATCTACTCTCGACATTTAGCCGCGCTTGTCGTGTATTTACATACGTGAATGCAATAGAATTCATTTAGTGACGCGCTTCTATTAGTACCTTGAGAGAGTCACATCTACTCCCGACATTTAGCCGCGCTTGTTGTGTATTTACATACGTGAAAGTAACAGAATTCATTTAGTGACGCGCTACTATCAGCACCTTAAGAGAGTCACATCTACTCCCGACATTTAGCCGCGCTTGTTGTGTATTTACATAGATGAAAGTAATAGAATTCGTTCAGTGACGCGCTTCTATTAGTACTTTAAGAAAGTCACATCTACTCCCGACAATTAGCCGCGCTTCTTGTGTATTTACATACGTGAAAGTAACAGAATTCATTTAGTGACGCGCTTCTTCTAGTACCTAAAGAGAGTTACATCTACTCTCGACATTTAGCCGCGCTTGTCGTGTATTTACATACGTGAATGCAATAGGATTCATTCAGTGACGCGCTTCTATTAGTACCTTAAGAGAGTCACATCTTCTCCAGACATTTAGCCGCGCTTGTTGTGTATTTACATACATGAAAGTAATAGAATTTGTTCAGTGACGCGCTTCTATTAGTACCTTAAGAGAGTCACATCTTCTCCAGACATTTAGCTGTGCTTGTTGTGTATTTACATACGTGAAAGTAACAGAATTCATTTAGTGACGCGCTTCTATTAGTACCTTAAGAGAGTCACATCTACTCCCGACATTTAGCCGCGCTTGTTGTGTACTAACAAACGTGAAAGTAATAAAATTCATTTAGTGACGCGCTTCTTCTAGTACCTAAAGAGAGTTACATCTACTCTCGACATTTAGCCGCGCTTGTCGTGTATTTACATACGTGAATGCAATAGAATTCATTTAGTGACGCGCTTCTATTAGTACCTTGAGAGAGTCACATCTACTCCCGACATTTAGCCGCGCTTGTTGTGTATTTACATACGTGAAAGTAACAGAATTCATTTAGTGACGCGCTACTATCAGCACCTTAAGAGAGTCACATCTACTCCCGACATTTAGCCGCGCTTGTTGTGTATTTACATAGATGAAAGTAATAGAATTCGTTCAGTGACGCGCTTCTATTAGTACTTTAAGAAAGTCACATCTACTCCCGACAATTAGCCGCGCTTCTTGTGTATTTACATACGTGAAAGTAACAGAATTCATTTAGTGACGCGCTTCTTCTAGTACCTAAAGAGAGTTACATCTACTCTCGACATTTAGCCGCGCTTGTCGTGTATTTACATACGTGAATGCAATAGGATTCATTCAGTGACGCGCTTCTATTAGTACCTTAAGAGAGTCACATCTTCTCCAGACATTTAGCCGCGCTTGTTGTGTATTTACATACATGAAAGTAATAGAATTTGTTCAGTGACGCGCTTCTATTAGTACCTTAAGAGAGTCACATCTTCTCCAGACATTTAGCTGTGCTTGTTGTGTATTTACATACGTGAAAGTAACAGAATTCATTTAGTGACGCGCTTCTATTAGTACCTTAAGAGAGTCACATCTACTCCCGACATTTAGCCGCGCTTGTTGTGTACTAACAAACGTGAAAGTAATAAAATTCATTTAGTGACGCGCTTCTTCTAGTACCTAAAGAGAGTTACATCTACTCTCGACATTTAGCCGCGCTTGTCGTGTATTTACATACGTGAATGCAATAGAATTCATTTAGTGACGCGCTTCTATTAGTACCTTGAGAGAGTCACATCTACTCCCGACATTTAGCCGCGCTTGTTGTGTATTTACATACGTGAAAGTAACAGAATTCATTTAGTGACGCGCTACTATCAGCACCTTAAGAGAGTCACATCTACTCCCGACATTTAGCCGCGCTTGTTGTGTATTTACATAGATGAAAGTAATAGAATTCGTTCAGTGACGCGCTTCTATTAGTACTTTAAGAAAGTCACATCTACTCCCGACAATTAGCCGCGCTTCTTGTGTATTTACATACGTGAAAGTAACAGAATTCATTTAGTGACGCGCTTCTTCTAGTACCTAAAGAGAGTTACATCTACTCTCGACATTTAGCCGCGCTTGTCGTGTATTTACATACGTGAATGCAATAGGATTCATTCAGTGACGCGCTTCTATTAGTACCTTAAGAGAGTCACATCTTCTCCAGACATTTAGCCGCGCTTGTTGTGTATTTACATACATGAAAGTAATAGAATTTGTTCAGTGACGCGCTTCTATTAGTACCTTAAGAGAGTCACATCTTCTCCAGACATTTAGCTGTGCTTGTTGTGTATTTACATACGTGAAAGTAACAGAATTCATTTAGTGACGCGCTTCTATTAGTACCTTAAGAGAGTCACATCTACTCCCGACATTTAGCCGCGCTTGTTGTGTACTAACAAACGTGAAAGTAATAAAATTCATTTAGTGACGCGCTTTTATTAGTACCTTAAGAGAGTCACATCTAATCCCGCTATTCAGCCGCGCTTGTTGTGTATTTACATACGTGAAAGTAATAGAATTCGTTTAGTGACGCGCTGCTATTAGTACCTTAAGAGATTCACATCTACTCCCGATATATATCTGCGCTTGTTGTGTATTTACATACGTGAAAGTAACAGAATTCATTTAGTGACGCGCTTCTATTAGTACCTTGAGAGAGTCACATCTACTCCCGACATTCAGCCGCGCTTGTTGTGTATTTACATACGTGAAAGTAACAGAATTCATTTAGTGACGCGCTTCTATTAGTACCTTAGGAGATTCACATCTTCTCCAGACATTTAGCTGTGCTTGTTGTGTATTTACATACGTGAAAGTAACAGAATTCATTTAGTGACGCGCTTCTATTAGTACCTTAAGAGAGTCACATCTACTCCCGACATTTAGCCGCGCTTGTTGTGTACTAACAAACGTGAAAGTAATAAAATTCATTTGGTGACGCGCTTTTATTAGTACCTTAAGAGAGTCACATCTACTCCCGCTATTCAGCCGCGCTTGTTGTGTATTTACATACGTGAAAGTAATAGAATTCGTTTAGTGACGCGCTGCTATTAGTACCTTAAGAGAGTCACATCTACTCCCGATATATAGCCGCGCTTGTTGTGTATTTACATACGTGAAAGTAACAGAATTCATTTAGTGACGCGCTTCTATTAGTACCTTAAAAGAGTCACATCTTCTCCAGACATTTAGCTGTGCTTGTTGTGTATTTACATACGTGAAAGTAACAGAATTCATTTAGTGACGCGCTTCTATTAGTACCTTAAGAGAGTCACATCTACTCCCGCTTTCAGCCGCGCTTGTTGTGTATTTACATACGTGAAAGTAATGGAATTCGTTTAGTGACGCGCTGCTATTAGTACCTTAAGATAGTCACATCTACTCCCGATATATAGCTGCGCTTGTTGTGTATTTACATACGTGAAAGTAACAGAATTCATTTAGTGACGCGCTACTATCAGCACCTTAAGAGAGTCACATCTTCTCCAGACATTTAGCTGTGCTTGTTGTGTATTTACATACGTGAAAGTAATAGAATTCGTTTAGTGACGCGCTGCTATTAGTACCTTAAGAGAGTCACATCTACTCCCGACATTTAGCCGCGCTTGTTGTGTACTAACAAACGTGAAAGTAATAAAATTCATTTAGTGACGCGCTTTTATTAGTACCTTAAGAGAGTCACATCTACTCCCGCTATTCAGCCGCGCTTGTTGTGTATTTACATACGTGGAAGTAATAGAATCCGTTTAGTGACGCGCTGCTATTAGTACCTTAAGAGATTCACATCTACTCCCGATATATAGCTGCGCTTGTTGTGTATTTACATACGTGAAAGTAACAGAATTCATTTAGTGACGCGCTTCTATTAGTACCTTGAGAGAGTCACATCTACTCCCGACATTTAGCCGCGCTTGTTGTGTATTTACATACGTGAAAGTAACAGAATTCATTTAGTGACGCGCTTCTATTAGTACCTTAAAAGAGTCACATCTTCTCCAGACATTTAGCTGTGCTTGTTGTGTATTTACATACGTGAAAGTAACAGAATTCATTTAGTGACGCGCTTCTATTAGTACCTTGAGAGAGTCACATCTACTCCCGACATTTAGCCGCGCTTGTTGTGTATTTACATACGTGAAAGTAACAGAATTCATTTAGTGACGCGCTTCTATTAGTACCTTAAAAGAGTCACATCTTCTCCAGACATTTAGCTGTGCTTGTTGTGTATTTACATACGTGAAAGTAACGGAATTCATTTAGTGACGCGCTTCTATTAGTACCTTTAGAGAGTCACATCTACTCCCGCTATTCAGCCGCGCTTGTTGTGTATTTACATACGTGAAAGTAATAGAATTCGTTTAGTGACGCGCTGCTATTAGTACCTTAAGATAGTCACATCTACTCCCGATATATAGCTGCGCTTGTTGTGTATTTACATACGTGAAAGTAACAGAATTCATTTAGTGACGCGCTTCTATTAGTACCTTGAGAGAGTCACATCTTCTCTCGACATTTAGCCGCGCTTGTTGTGTATTTACATACGTGAAAGTAACAGAATTCATTTAGTGACGCGCTTCTATTAGTACCTTAGGAGATTCACATCTTCTCCAGACATTTAGCTGTGCTTGTTGTGTATTTACATACGTGAAAGTAACAGAATTCATTCAGTGACGCGCTTCTTCTAGTACCTAAAGAGAGTTACATCTACTCTCGACATTTAGCCGCGCTTGTCGTGTATTTACATACGTGAATGCAATATAATTCATTTAGTGACGCGCTTCTATTAGTACCTTGAGAGAGTCACATCTACTCCCGACATTCAGCCGCGCTTGTTGTGTATTTACATACGTGAAAGTAACAGAATTCATTTAGTGACGCGCTACTATCAGCACCTTAAGAGAGTCACATCTACTCCCGACATTTAGCCGCGCTTGTTGTGTATTTACATAGATGAAAGTAATAGAATTCGTTCAGTGACGCGCTTCTATTAGTACCTTAAGAAAGTCACATCTACTCCCGACAATAAGCCGCGCTTGTTGTGTATTTACATAGATGAAAGTAATAGAATTCGTTCAGTGAGGCTCTTCTATTAGTACCTCAAGAAAGTCACATCTACTCCCGACAATTAGCCGCGCTTCTTGTGTATTTACATACGTGAAAGTAACAGAATTCATTTAGTGACGCGCTTCTTCTAGTACCTAAAGAGAGTTACATCTACTCTCGACATTTAGCCGCGCTTGTCGTGTATTTACATACGTGAATGCAATAGAATTCATTCAGTGACGCGCTTCTATTAGTACCTTAAGAGAGTCACATCTTCTCCAGACATTTAGCCGCGCTTGTTGTGTATTTACATACATGAAAGTAATAGAATTTGTTCAGTGACGCGCTTCTATTAGTACCTTAAGAGAGTCACATCTTCTCCAGACATTTAGCTGTGCTTGTTGTGTATTTACATACGTGAAAGTAACAGAATTCATTTAGTGACGCGCTTCTATTAGTACCTTAAGAGAGTCACATCTACTCCCGACATTTAGCCGCGCTTGTTGTGTACTAACAAACGTGAAAGTAATAAAATTCGTTTAGTGACGCGCTTTTATTAGTACCTTAAGAGAGTCACATCTAATCCCGCTATTCAGCCGCGCTTGTTGTGTATTTACATACGTGAAAGTAATAGAATTCGTTTAGTGACGCGCTGCTATTAGTACCTTAAGAGATTCACATCTACTCCCGATATATATCTGCGCTTGTTGTGTATTTACATACGTGAAAGTAACAGAATTCATTTAGTGACGCGCTACTATCAGCACCTTAAGAGAGTCACATCTACTCCCGACATTTAGCCGCGCTTGTTGTGTATTCACATAGATGAAAGTAATAGAATTCGTTCAGTGACGCGCTTCTATTAGTACCTTAAGAAAGTCACATCTACTCCCGACAATAAGCCGCGCTTGTTGTGTATTTACATAGATGAAAGTAATAGAATTCGTTCAGTGACGCTCTTCTATTAGTACCTTAAGAAAGTCACATCTACTCCCGACAATTAGCCGCGCTTCTTGTGTATTTACATACGTGAAAGTAACAGAATTCATTTAGTGACGCGCTTCTTCTAGTACCTAAAGAGAGTTACATCTACTCTCGACATTTAGCCGCGCTTGTCGTGTATTTACATACGTGAATGCAATAGAATTCATTCAGTGACGCGCTTCTATTAGTACCTTAAGAGAGTCACATCTTCTCCAGACATTTAGCCGCGCTTGTTGTGTACTAACAAACGTGAAAGTAATAAAATTCATTTAGTGACGCGCTTTTATTAGTACCTTAAGAGAGTCACATCTACTCCCGCTATTCAGCCGCGCTTGTTGTGTATTTACATACGTGAAAGTAATAGAATTCGTTTAGTGACGCGCTGCTATTAGTACCTTAAGAGATTCACATCTACTCCCGATATATAGCTGCGCTTGTTGTGTATTTACATACGTGAAAGTAACAGAATTCATTTAGTGACGCGCTTCTATTAGTACCTTGAGAGAGTCACATCTTCTCTCGACATTTAGCCGCGCTTGTTGTGTATTTACATACGTGAAAGTAACAGAATTCATTTAGTGACGCGCTTCTATTAGTACCTTAGGAGATTCACATCTTCTCCAGACATTTAGCTGTGCTTGTTGTGTATTTACATACGTGAAAGTAACAGAATTCATTCAGTGACGCGCTTCTTCTAGTACCTAAAGAGAGTTACATCTACTCTCGACATTTAGCCGCGCTTGTCGTGTATTTACATACGTGAATGCAATAGAATTCATTTAGTGACGCGCTTCTATTAGTACCTTGAGAGAGTCACATCTACTCCCGACATTCAGCCGCGCTTGTTGTGTATTTACATACGTGAAAGTAACAGAATTCATTTAGTGACGCGCTACTATCAGCACCTTAAGAGAGTCACATCTACTCCCGACATTTAGCCGCGCTTGTTGTGTATTTACATAGATGAAAGTAATAGAATTCGTTCAGTGACGCGCTTCTATTAGTACCTTAAGAAAGTCACATCTACTCCCGACAATAAGCCGCGCTTGTTGTGTATTTACATAGATGAAAGTAATAGAATTCGTTCAGTGACGCTCTTCTATTAGTACCTTAAGAAAGTCACATCTACTCCCGACAATTAGCCGCGCTTCTTGTGTATTTACATACGTGAAAGTAACAGAATTCATTTAGTGACGCGCTTCTTCTAGTACCTAAAGAGAGTTACATCTACTCTCGACATTTAGCCGCGCTTGTCGTGTATTTACATACGTGAATGCAATAGAATTCATTCAGTGACGCGCTTCTATTAGTACCTTAAGAGAGTCACATCTTCTCCAGACATTTAGCCGCGCTTGTTGTGTATTTACATACATGAAAGTAATAGAATTTGTTCAGTGACGCGCTTCTATTAGTACCTTAAGAGAGTCACATCTTCTCCAGACATTTAGCTGTGCTTGTTGTGTATTTACATACGTGAAAGTAACAGAATTCATTTAGTGACGCGCTTCTATTAGTACCTTAAGAGAGTCACATCTACTCCCGACATTTAGCCGCGCTTGTTGTGTACTAACAAACGTGAAAGTAATAAAATTCGTTTAGTGACGCGCTTTTATTAGTACCTTAAGAGAGTCACATCTAATCCCGCTATTCAGCCGCGCTTGTTGTGTATTTACATACGTGAAAGTAATAGAATTCGTTTAGTGACGCGCTGCTATTAGTACCTTAAGAGATTCACATCTACTCCCGATATATATCTGCGCTTGTTGTGTATTTACATACGTGAAAGTAACAGAATTCATTTAGTGACGCGCTACTATCAGCACCTTAAGAGAGTCACATCTACTCCCGACATTTAGCCGCGCTTGTTGTGTATTTACATAGATGAAAGTAATAGAATTCGTTCAGTGACGCGCTTCTATTAGTACCTTAAGAAAGTCACATCTACTCCCGACAATAAGCCGCGCTTGTTGTGTATTTACATAGATGAAAGTAATAGAATTCGTTCAGTGACGCTCTTCTATTAGTACCTCAAGAAAGTCACATCTACTCCCGACAATTAGCCGCGCTTCTTGTGTATTTACATACGTGAAAGTAACAGAATTCATTTAGTGACGCGCTTCTTCTAGTACCTAAAGAGAGTTACATCTACTCTCGACATTTAGCCGCGCTTGTCGTGTATTTACATACGTGAATGCAATAGAATTCATTCAGTGACGCGCTTCTATTAGTACCTTAAGAGAGTCACATCTTCTCCAGACATTTAGCCGCGCTTGTTGTGTATTTACATACATGTGTGTGTGTGAGAGAAAAAAATGGCACGGAAATTACTCCATTTGCCACAGAGTTTTGGAAATTGCTTTGTTCAATTTAGATAGTAACGTTGCACTCCCTTAAGAAATTTATCAATAAATCATAAATAATTCTATTAGCATTATTTAGGATGTGGGTAATATTTAGCGGAAGGTTATAATTCAACTTCATAAGCGACTCAACTAAACATTTGGATCTCACGACGTTATTAGAGCAGCCAAAAAAGATGTGATTCAAATCACAATAAGAATATTCGTTACAACTACAGGATGATGATCTAATAATACCAAGTTTTGCAAGGTGTGCAGGAAATCTGCCGTGATTGGTTTTAAGTCTAAATATAGTTGATGAATAAAATTTGGGTGTTGTATAATTAAATATATATTCGGGAGGACGGGGTAATGTAGAATGAATTTGAAAGTACTGGTTTGTAGAGGATCTAGATATATTTGTCCACTCCTGTTTCCATTTATTAGCAATTCTTTGACTTATTGTGCTGTTTATATCTGCTGATGTGGAAATATTGCAAACTTGTCCATTTATAACTGCATCCTTCGCTAACAGGTCGGCCCTTTCGTTCCCAGTAATATTGCTATGACTCTTAACCCAAATAAACGTAACATTTAACTCCAAAAGCATAGATTTGATACTACATAGCACAGGACATCCAATACCTCTTATATGAGTAGATTTTATTGAATCGATAGCAGATTTAGAATCAGAAAGAATTACAGCATTACTTAATTGGTTTGTAATCAACCAATTGAGGCTTTTCTGTATAGCTACGAGTTCTGCTGTATATATGCTACATATATCGGGTAATTTGTAACCATATGATAAGTTCAAAGTCCGAATAAAGATCCCACATCCTACCCCATCTTTCGTTTTAGATCCATCTGTATATATGAATATTTTATTAACAAAGTTTGACAATATTGATTTCAGAAGGACTGCATTGATTTTGTTGGAAGATGAATATTTGGGAATTATAACTCTGTGACTCGTAATAAAAGCTCTAAACTGCACCCGAAATGCTGGGATGATTTTATCTTTTTTGTAGATATTAGTGTAATTTATAGTTTCAGTAAAAGCCTTCGCAAGAGGGGGTGTATTTTTCAGTTTCCAATATCGATTTGTTAAATCATCTACCGCGATCTCAATCAACTTGTTGATCATGGGCGTTTCACAAAATCTAAGTTTTATTAAATATTTTTGAGACAGATGCTCCCGTCTTAATTCCAGAGGAGGCTCATTGCATTCTGCCAATAAAGCATAAACAGGTGTGGACTTCATACCACCAACACATGATCGTAAACATTTATACTGTATGCGATCAATTTTCTTTAAATTAGAATTGGAAGTGGATCCGTATAGACAACATCCATAATCAATTATTGATCTCACATAAGCTCTGTAAAATAAAATTGCAGTACTCGGTGATGAACCCCAATTACGTTTAGTTACACATTTAATTAGATTGTAACCTTTTTCACATTTGTTATTAATATGGAGTACATGTTTGGACCACAGTAGTTTTGTGGCTAGTATGATACCTAAATATTTATATTCATTTACTACAGCCATAGTGCGCCCACGCAGAGTTAGGCTCTCCGGTGTTCGCAGTCTATGTCTGGTAAAAAACATTATGGAGCATTTTTCTGTAGATAAGGTCATACCAGTTTCTTCTGTCCATCTTAACACTATTTGCATTATTTTTTCGAGAGCACGTATGCAGTCATCATATGAGTTATGGATGGAGTATATACAGAAATCATCTGCATACTGAATACAGTTAGCAAGGTTATTAATCTGTGTATGTATATTGCCAGAATATAGATTGAATAAAATTGGACTTAATACTGATCCCTGAGGTAGTCCATGATAAACAGTTCGAGGTCCGTGTAGGATATTATTGTGATCTTTAATAAAGACTGTTCGTCCAAAGTATAATTGTAAAATGCTTTGAGAAGTTCTTTTACTAAAACCTACGTTTATCATGTTCTGTTGAAGAATATTGAAATCCACAGAGTCATAAGCTCCCTTTATATCAAGAAATAGACATACTAAGTACTTGTTCTTTGAAAATGCAATCTGAACCTCATTAACCAGATGTGATACCGCATCTATTGTTCCGTAGCCTCTTCTGTAACCATACTGTGCAATTGGTAAAATCGAATTCTTTTCGATATACCATTCTAGTCTTGCTTTAATCATACGTTCAAATGTTTTTGTGATACAAGACATCAAGGATATAGGACGATAAGATGAGGGTAGACTCCTGTCTTTTTGTGGCTTTAGAAGAAGACATATTGTTACTTGTTTTAATTGATCAACATAATTCCCGTTAACCCACCAATCATTAAAAACTTTTAATAAAATATTTTTAGCTGTTTGTGGTAACTTTTTAATTATATCATAAGTAATGAAATCAGCTCCAGGTGCTGTACATTTTGAATTTTTGATCGCAGCTTCTAATTCTATGGCGTCAAAATGGATGTCCATATGAGGGTTGATTGTATCATTGTTATTTTCATCAAATAAATTCGGTACAAAATTTGGGGCTATGATGTCAAAAATTTGGTTTATCAAAGATTCGTGTATTGGTTGTTTTTTATAGGTGAAATTTTTATTTGAAATTTTTTTTATAAACGTCCAGATTTTTGAAATGGGAGTGTTTTTATTTAGTTGATTAATGAAATTTTTCCAACATTGTTGTTGCTTTTGTTTGAATATAAGTTTAGCCTTTGCCTGAACATGTTTAAAGCTCAAATAGTTACGTAAGTTTGATTGAATTTTATATGCCTGAAAGGCATTTTTGCGCTCTACAACAATTTGATTGCATTCATTATCCCACCAAATAGAATTTGATATTTTTTTATTGCCCCCTTTGCGTGATTTCATAGATCTATCAGCTGCATTATTTATGATGTTTAAAAGTGATTCAAAAGAATCAACTTTTACCTGGGTAATATCGTTGTCAATAAAATATTGGAAAAGCTCGCAGTCTGCGGTGGACTCTATCCACTTTCTTGAAGGGGTAGTATTTGATGGAACATAATTACAGGATATTGTTATGTGCAGAGGTAAATGAATAGATCCTAAGGTATCGTCTAATACATTCCATTCTGCTAGACTTAAGAGGTTTGGTGTAACAAAAGTGAGGTCAATTGCTGAGGGTCTTTCATTTGGTCTGCTTATCTTAGTTGGCCTTCCATCATTTAAAACTATTAAATTAGTTCCATCAATAGCGTCTGCTAATCTGTTACCTTGACTATTATCAATTGTAGAGCCCCAGTAACTATGATGGGAATTGAAATCCCCACAGACAAGAGTATCCCCCTGTATCTGAGCGAAAATATTGGACCAGTCAGTTGTTGTAGCTTGTACGTTGGGCGGTTTGTAAACGCAAATAACATGTATTTTGAGATCCAAAAGTTTAATTGAGCAGATTTCTATTTTATTGTTAAAATTTTTCCTAAATTCAAATTCAGAGAAACATAAGTTGTTTTTGATGAGTATACCAACACCACCGTATCCATCTAATCTATCAACGTGAACAAAATTATATCCAACTAATGTGAACGGTTTTCTTGGAGAAAGCCAAGTTTCATTTAATGTAATTATATCAAATTTATATTTAGAGTTTTTTAAGAAATTTTTAAGGCTAGACATATTTTTAATAATTGAGTTACAATTCCATTGCAAAACATGAATATTCATTTTACCCATTTTGGTTGAATGCAATACTATTAACTTCCATAAACGAATCTAAAATTATTTTAAGCTCGTTTTGTGTTTCTGCTACAACGGATCCGTCTGGAATAGCTAAATTAAATTTTTTAAGAATGTGCATGAAAAGAGTAGGTATTTTATGTAAAATTTCGATTTCTAATTTTTCTTTATAAATTTGGAAATCTTCTCTGTGAGGATTTGGTAGAATACTTTTGGGAATTGTTGTATTTGATTGAAAAGTGGGTGGATTTCTAATGCTGACCGGAGATATTGTTTTACGTTTCTTATAATGTTGGATTGGTGGCCGAGGTACCCAGTTGTGACTGGTTGAAGGGGACTCTGAAGGAATATCCTTATTATCATTACTTAGCAAATTGGGGAAATTTTCTAAATTGTTTAATATGTCGAATCTGTTATTACTAACTATTTTAGAATAGCTGGGATTTTGTTCTACCTGTTCGGCTTCTTTGAATGAAAGATTTTGTTCAGACATAATTTTTTTAATATTGCGCTGTTGGATGTATTTTGGACAATTTTTTGATACTGATTGATGTCCACTTTGTCCGCAGTAAATGCAGTAATCATCTTCTTTACATTCGACATGTTCGAGGTCGTCATGCAGTTGACCGCATTTTTTACACTTATTAGTTGTGCTTTTACAATATTTTGCGGTGTGTCCATACCGTAGACACTTAAAACACTGTACTACAGGATATATATAGGGTTCCACTGTAAACCTAACTAAATTAATTTTAACCCATTGTGGCAAAGAATCACCTGAAAAAGTAACGACAAGCATTTGTCGTGGTACATATTGTACTTCATTATCTGAATCAATGATTTTACGTTTCATTCTTTGTATATTCACTACCTTTTTATCGCTTTCAATATTGTCTAATAAGTATTTTTCGTTTAAGAACGTATCGACCTCTCTAATGATACCTTTTTTGTGATTAAAAAAAGTTGGAATGTGGGCGACCAATTTGTTTTCTACCATTAAATTGTGACCTACCATGGAATTCGCAATTTTATAACTTTTGAAAATTATTTTTACTTTATTTCTCCCTATTAGTTTAATATCAATAATGTCCTTCTTGAATGTTTGATTATTGAAAATGTAATGACCTACCTTAACAGCAGAAATTCGAGTATCTTTATCGGATGGTTCAACAATGACATAGTACGGTCCGTTATCCGAGCTAGAATATAAATTGTTTAAGTCGTATTGTCTTCCATCGATTTCCATTCGATTTTCAGATCTATCTGGTGGATTTTTCTTAGGAGGGGGTTCTCCCCCCTCCGAATAATTATTCATTTTTGAGATTTTAACAGTTAGCGGTTTGCAAAGATGTATGATGTTTTAGTAAATTGACAATATATATAATAAATTTACTTACAATCGCTTTGACTATTATACACACAACACGAACCACGATACGTACCTGTCGAAGTGTCGAGTAGAACTGATTTACATACATGAAAGTAATAGAATTTGTTCAGTGACGCGCTTCTATTAGTACCTTAAGAGAGTCACATCTTCTCCAGACATTTAGCTGTGCTTGTTGTGTATTTACATACGTGAAAGTAACAGAATTCATTTAGTGACGCGCTTCTATTAGTACCTTAAGAGAGTCACATCTACTCCCGACATTTAGCCGCGCTTGTTGTGTACTAACAAACGTGAAAGTAATAAAATTCATTTAGTGACGCGCTTTTATTAGTACCTTAAGAGAGTCACATCTAATCCCGCTATTCAGCCGCGCTTGTTGTGTATTTACATACGTGAAAGTAATAGAATTCGATTAGTGACGCGCTTCTATTAGTACCTTAAGAGAGTCACATCTACTCCCGACATTTAGCCGCGCTTGTTGTGTACTAACAAACGTGAAAGTAATAAAATTCATTTAGTGACGCGCTTTTATTAGTATCTTAAGAGAGTCACATCTAATCCCGCTATTCAGCCGCGCTTGTTGTGTATTCACATACGTGAAAGTAATAGAATTCGTTTAGTGACGCGCTGCTATTAGTACCTTGAGAGAGTCACATCTACTCCCGACATTTAGCCGCGCTTGTTGTGTATTTAAATAGATGAAAGTAATAGAATTCGTTCAGTGACGCGCTTCTATTAGTACCTTAAGAAAGTCACATCTAATCCCGACAATTAGCCGCGCTTTTTGTGTATTTACATACGTGAAAGTAACAGAATTCATTTAGTGACGCGCTTCTATTAGTACCTTGAGAGAGTCACATCTACTCCCGACATTGAGCCGCGCTTGTTGTGTATTTACATAGATGAAAGTAATAGAATTCGTTCAGTGACGCGCTTCTATTAGTACCTTAAGAAAGTCACATCTACTCCCGACAATTAGCCGCGCTTTTTGTGTATTTACATACGTGAAAGTAACAGAATTCATTTAGTGACGCGCTTCTATTAGTACCTTGAGAGAGTCACATCTACTCCCGACATTTAGCCGCGCTTGTTGTGTATTTAAATAGATGAAAGTAATAGAATTCGTTCAGTGACGCGCTTCTATTAGTACCTTAAGAAAGTCACATCTACTCCCGACAATTAGCCGCGCTTTTTGTGTATTTACATACGTGAAAGTAACAGAATTCATTTAGTGACGCGCTTCTATTAGTATCTTGAGAGAGTCACATCTACTCCCGACATTTTTTTTTTTTTTTTTTTTTTTTTTTCGGGCCGAGATGGGAAACTCATGTTCGAATGGGTCCAGGACCCAAACAGTGTTGGACTCATCCCCAAGGAGATGCCTACCAACCAAACCCACCTCAAACTCGCCGTTACCCCCGCCTCGGAATCACTACCCTAGCATACTTCGAGACAGGCGGCGGTCCCTCGCACACTCTCCGCTCACACTGTCATCTTCTCCCTCCTATCACTCCTGCCTCTCATGCCATATCTAGTCCTTCTCTCCCCCTTACCATGCTCTCTACTACTCCACTCACCTCCATCCATTCCTTCTCCCCCCTCAACATTATCTCCACCATGTTTTCCCAGTACACCGCCTCCCCTAGTTTCCTCTCCAACTTCTTCAGCACTTCCTCGTTCCTCCAGCATCTAAACACATGTCCCACATCATCCTCCACTTCACACCTCTCGCACACACCAGTCTCTCGTTTCCCAATCTTGTGGAGGTACCCTACTCTCGACCCATGTCCAGTGAGCACTTGTGTCAAGAAGTAGTTCACCTCCCCGAATTTCCGGTCCATCCAATCTCTCCTATTCCCAATCGCTCCTTTTAGCGCGCCCTCATACTCCTCCCACCTTCTCTCCATTTCCTCCTCCATCCATTCCCGTACCTCTTCTTTGGTCGCACCCCTCCAGCGTTTGCTCCTAGCTCTAGCCAACACGTCCAATGGGTAGGACCTTGCCAGCACCGCTGCTGCCAGTCCACCCACTGTCCTGTACCCCTGCACCACCCTCAGCAGTATCCCTCTCTGCACCCGCAGAAGTGGCCTAACCCTCGCATTCACCCCCGCTCTTTCACCCCACACCTCCGCACCGTACAGCATACTCTGCTCTACCGTCCTACCAATTACCCTCCTCTTCCACTCTCCCGGCCCTTTCACATTACACATCAATCTCCCCAGCCATGCTGCCCTCACTTTACCCTTCTCTGCCGCCTTTACCATATGGGTTTTGAAGGATAATTGGCTATCCAACCACACCCCTAGGTATTTCACAGACTCCTCCATGCGAATTATCCTTCCCTTAACCATCACCCCCACTTCCCTTGCCCTGCTCCGTCCCTTCACTAGCAACCCCACCGTCTTCTCTTCCGCCACTTCCAGTCCGCACCGCTCTATCTTCTCCACAATCTTCCTGCACATTCTCTCCGCCTTTCTTTCTATCTCCGCCTCTCCCTTTGCCGTACATACCAGACACACATCATCCGTAATCTCCGTAATACACCGTAATCTCACATCCCTCTTCACATACCATCCCACAAACCTCATCAAACACACACTTCCAGAGCGTCGGTCCAAGAACCGAGCCCTGAGGCACTCCAGCCTCCATCTCATATCTCCTCCCTCTGGAGTCTACAAGCACACGCCCCGTCAGGTAGTCCTCCACCAGGTTAACCAACCCCTGCTCCACTCCAAGCCGCAGCAACGCGCTCAACACTGCCCATTTGCTGACACTGTTGAACGCGTTCCCGACGTCGAAGAACACGAGTAGGGCCAATTTCTTCTTCCTCCAGCTGCCCTCCCTAGCTCTTTCCACCAAACCCATCACCTTGCTCAGTGCCGAGATGCAAGATTTCCCCTTCGTGAACCCATGCTGGTTTCCCCTAAAACCCCCATTCCTACCAACTTCCTCCTCAATCCTATCCCGTATTATCCCCTCCATCAATTTACCCATACCACACAGCAGGCTGATAGGCCTATAGTCCCCCGCCCGCTTCCCCTCTCTACCCGCCTTCTTCATCAGTATCACCCTGGCTACCTTCCATCCTTCCGGGAACTCCTCCTCCCTCAGCACCCTGTTGAATAGTTCCCAGAAGTACTCCCTATTGTCATCCAACAGCCCCTTCACCATATCACCCCTCAGGCCATCTATCCCTGGGGCTTTTCTCACTTTAATATTTCTCCCCCAATCTTCTACCTCCCACTTCTCTACCGGCCTTATCCCCCTCATTTTCACTACCCCCCTTGTATCTTGGATTTCCTGAATTCTGCCACCCACTCCTCCTTCTCCCCCTTTGAACAATTTCTCTATGATCTCCTTCTCCCAATCCTCCTCTAGAACCTCGTTTCTATTTCCACCCATCCTCTTCACCGCTATCTCATACGCCTTTCCCCATGGATTGTTTTCCAATTCCCCCAGTAACTCTTCCCACTTCCCTCTTTTTTCCCTCTCCACTCTACGCTCCAGTTCCTTCTTCTTCTCTTTATATGTCCCTCTTCCCTCTATCCTTCCTCTTCCTCTCAGCATCCGTCTTCGTTCTTTCTTACACTCCCTCCACAGCTCCTCTATTTCCTCATTCCACCAGTAATTGGCCCTCCGCTCACGCCTATTGCCCCTCTTTCCCTCTCTTTTGCAGCCCAACATAATTCAATTAGTGACGCGCTTCTATTAGTACCTTAAGAGAGTCACATCTACTCCCGACATTTAGCCGCACTTGTTGTGTATTTACATACATGAAAGTAATAGAATTCGTTCATTGACGCGCTTCTATTAGTACCTTAAGAGAGTCACATCTTCTCCAGACATTTAGCTGTGCTTGTTGTGTATTTACATACGTGAAAGTAACAGAATTCATTTAGTGACGCGCTTCTATTAGTACCTTAAGAGAGTCTCATCTACTCCCGATATATAGCTGCGCTTGTTGTGTATTTACATACGTGAAAGTAACAGAATTCATTTAGTGACGCGCTTCTATTAGTACCTTGAGAGAGTCACATCTTCTCCAGACATTTAGCTGTGCTTGTTGTGTATTTACATACGTGGAAGTAACAGAATTCATTTAGTGACGCGCTTCTATTAGTACCTTAAGAGAGTCACATCTACTCCCGACATTTAGCCGCGCTTGTTGTGTACTAACAAACGTGAAAGTAAAAAAATTCATTTAGTGACGCGCTTCTATTAGTACCTTAAGAGAGTCACATCTACTCCCGACATTTAGCCGCGCTTGTTGTGTACTAACAAACGAGAAAGTAAAAAAATTCATTTAGTGACGCGCTTTTATTAGTACCTTAAGAGAGTCACATCTACTCCCGCTATTCAGCCGCGCTTGTTGTGTATTTACATACATGAAAGTAATAGAATTCGTTTAGTGTCGCGCTGCTATTAGTACCTTAAGAGAGTCACATCTACTCCCGATATATAGCTGCGCTTGTTTTGTATTTACATACGTGAAAGTAACAGAATTCATTTAGTGACGCGTTTCTATTAGTACCTTGACAGAGTCACATCTACTCCCGACATTTAGCCGCGCTTGTTGTGTATTTACATAGATGAAAGTAATCGAATTCGTTCAGTGACGCGCTTCTATTAGTACCTTAAGAAAGTCACATCTACTCCCGACAATTAGCCGCGCTTTTTGTGTATTTACATACGTGAAAGTAACAGAATTCATTCAGTGACGCGCTTCTATTAGTACCTTGAGAGAGTCACATCTACTACCGACATTTAGCCGCGCTTGTTGTGTATTTACATACGTGAAAGTAACAGAATTTATTTAGTGACGCGCTTCTATTAGTACCTCAAGAGAGTCACATCTTCTCCAGACATTTAGCTGTGCTTGTTGTGTATTTACATACGTGAAAGTAACAGAATACATTAAGTGACGCGCTTCTATTACTACATTAAGAGAGTCACATCTACTCCCGACATTTAGCCGCGCTTGTTGTGTACTAACAAACGTGAAAGTAATAAAACTCAGTTAGTGCCGCGCTTTTATTAGTACCTTAAGAGAGTCACATCTACTCCCGCTATTCAGCCGCGCTTGTTGTGTATTTACATACGTGAAAGTGATAGAATTCATTTAGTGACGCGCTTCTATTGCTACCTTAAGAAAGTCACATCTACTCCCGACATTTAGCCATGCTTGTTTTGTATTTACATACGTGAAAGTAGTAGAATTCATTCAGTGGCGCGCCTCTATTAGTACCTTAAGAGTCACATCTACTTCCGCTATTTAGCCGCGCTTGTTGTGTATTCACATACATGAAAGTTATAGAATTCGTTCAGTGACGCGCTTCTATTACTACATTAAGAGAGTCACATCTACTCCCGACATTTAGCCGCACTTTCTGTGTATTCACATACGTGAAAGTAATGGAATTTATTTAGTGACGCGCTTCTTCTAGTACCTAAAGAGAGTTACATCTACTCTCGACATTTAGCCGCGCTTGTCGTGTATTTACATACGTGAATGCAATAGAATTCATTTAGTGACGCGCTTCTATTAGTACCTTAAGAAAGTCACATCTACTCCCGACATTTAGCCGCGCTTGTTGTGTATTTACATACGTGAAAGTCATAGAATTCATTTAGTGACGCGCTCCTATTAGTACCTTAAGAGAGTCACATCTACTCCCGACATTTAGCCGCGCTTTTTGTGTATTTACATACGTGAAAGTAATAGAATTCATTTAGTAACGCGCTTCTATTAGTACCTTAAGAGAGTCACATCTACTCCCGACATTTAGCCGCGCTTTTTATGTATTTACATACACGAAAGAAATATAATTCATTCAGTGAGGCGCTTCAATTAGTACCTTAAGAGAGTCACATCTACTTGTTGTGTATTTACATACGTGAAAGAAATGGAATTCATTCAGTGACCCGCTTCTATTTGTACCTTAAGAAAGCTACATCTTCTCCTGACATTTAGCCGTGCTTGTTTTGTATTCACATACGTGAAAGTAATAGAATTCATTTAGTGACGCGCTTCTATTAGTACCTTAAGAGAGACACATCTACTCCCGCTATTCAGCCGCGCTTGTTGTGTATTTACATAGATGAAAGTAATAGAATTCGTTCAGTGACGCGCTTCCATTAGTACCTTAAGAGAGTCACATCTTCTCCCGACATTTAGCCGCGCTTGTTGTGTACTAACAAACGTGAAAGTAAAAAAATTCATTTAGTGACGCGCTTCTATTAGTACCTTAAGAGAGTCACATCTACTCCCGACATTTAGCCGCGCTTGTTGTGTACTAACAAAAGTGAAAGTAAAAAAATTCATTTAGTGACGCGCTTTTATTAGTACCTTAAGAGAGTCACATCTACTCCCGACATTTAGCCGCGCTTTTTATGTATTTACATACACGAAAGAAATATAATTCATTTAGTGAGGCGCTTCAATTAGTACCTTAAGAGAGTCACATCTACTTGTTGTGTATTTACATACGTGAAAGAAATGGAATTCATTCAGTGACCCGCTTCTATTTGTACCTTAAGAAAGCTACATCTACTCCTGACATTTAGCCGTGCTTGTTTTGTATTCACATACGTGAAAGTAATAGAATTCATTTAGTGACGCGCTTCTATTAGTACCTTAAGAGAATCACATCTACTCCCGCTATTCAGCCGCGCTTGTTGTGTATTTACATACATGAAAGTAATAGAATTCGTTTAGTGACGCGCTGCTATTAGTACCTTAAGAGAGTCACATCTACTCACGATATATAGCTGCGCTTGTTGTGTATTTACATACGTGAAAGTAACAGAATTCATTTAGTGACGCGCTTCTATTAGTACCTTGAGAGAGTCACATCTACTCCCGACATTTAGCCGCGCTTGTTGTGTATTTACATAGATGAAAGTAATAGAATTCGTTCAGTGACGCGCTTCTATTAGCACGAAAGAAATATAATTCATTTAGTGAGGCGCTTCAATTAGTACCTTGAGAGAGTCACATCTACTTGTTGTGTATTTACATACGTGAAAGAAATGGAATTCATTCAGTGACCCGCTTCTATTTGTACCTTAAGAGAGTCACATCTACTCACGATATATAGCTGCGCTTGTTGTGTATTTACATACGTGAAAGTAACAGAATTCATTTAGTGACGCGCTTCTATTAGTACCTTGAGAGAGTCACATCTACTCCCGACATTTAGCCGCGCTTGTTGTGTATTTACATAGATGAAAGTAATAGAATTCGTTCAGTGACGCGCTTCTATTAGTACCCTAAGAAAGTCACATCTACTCCTGACAATTAGCCGCGCGTTTTGTGTATTTACATACGTGAAAGTCACATAATTCATTTAGTGACGCGCTTCTATTAGTACCTTGAGAGAGTCACATCTACTCCCTACATTTAGCCGCGCTTGTTGTGTATTTACATAGATGAAAGTAATAGAATTCGTTCAGTGACGCGCTTCTATTGCTACCTTTAGAAAGTCACATCTACTCCCGACAATTAGCCGCGCTTGTTGTGTATTTACATACGTGAAAGTAACATAATTCATTTAGTGACGCGCTTCTATTAGTACCTTAAGAGAGTCACATCTACTCCCGCTATTCAGCCGCGCTTGTTGTGTATTTACATACGTGAAAGTGATAGAATTCGTTCAGTGACGCGCTTCCTTAAGAGAGTCACATCTTCTCCAGACATTTAGCTGTGCTTGTTGTGTATTTACATACGTGAAAGTAACAGAATTCATTTAGTGACGCGCTTCTATTAGTACCTTGAGAGAGTCACATCTACTCCCGACATTTAGCCGCGCTTGTTGTGTACTAACAAACGTGAAAGTGAAAAAATTCATTTAGTGACGCGCTTTTATTAGTACCTTAAGAGAGTCACATCTACTCCCGCTATTCAGCCGCGCTTGTTGTGTATTTACATAGATGAAAGTAATAGAATTCGTTCAGTGACGCGCTTCTATTAGTACCTTAAGAGAGTCACATCTTCTCCCGACATTTAGCCGCGCTTGTTGTGTACTAACAAACGTGAAAGTAAAAAAATTCATTTAGTGACGCGCTTCTATTAGTACCTTGAGAGAGTCACATCTACTCCCGACATTTAGCCGCGCTTGTTGTGTATTTACATAGATGAAAGTAATAGAATTCGTTCAGTGACGCGCTTCTATTGCTAGGTCAAACTCAACAACTGTTGAGAACTTCCCTCTTTGTACGGTGGTCCGTAAAATTTATTGCGGGAGGGTCGGATTGCCATTGGGGATAAATCCCCTAGCAAACCTTTATTTCCCTCCACACATGCTATCTCGCTCTCACAGCCCATTTTTCTAACCAGCACTCTGGGTTAATACTCCGTGCGGAAGAAACCACTGCACAATATAAACATGTAGCATTTGGAAAAATTAGCTTGAACGGGACCATAAAGGTACGGCTATTGGCCCACCAGCGTTAGTAATAAACGCTTAAGTAGTTACCGGGAATGCTTCGTGGAAGCTTGTAACGAGTTATTTTTTTTTCTGCTTTTTGCAAGTTTAATTTTTTTTATTTTTTTTTTATTATTCCGTAATATATTTTATTTTACCACTAGGGTGTATATAACTCGTTACTTTGCAACCCTTCCGACTACCGCAGTGATTTATTTTTTGCTATTACCGGTGTATATTTTAGTATAAGTCCGAGTTACGCAAATCCAACTTCTACCATACACAATTTATTCATTTCCGATATTTAAATTTTTCAACTGAAAGGACGCCCGGTATATACAACATTTTAATTTAATCGAGAGCCGTCTAGTATACTTACAAGTTTTTGTCGAAACTAGATAAATTTCACGTTTTAATTCCGACACCTGGACGAAACTGTAACTAAAATTTTGGATATAAATTTGCTAGCGGGCATCATTCAGGGCTCTCTGTCGAAAAAGAATCAGTTCCTTCTACGGCTCTAAGCCTTCTACGTTAAACGTTCTTCCGAAAAAACCGAAAACCGTAGTGTGAAAATTTTGTGATTCCATATTCCGATTGTGTGTGGGCTGTATTTATTAAGGTAAATAAATTTTAACAAATAAACTGTGTATTCGAAACTTTCCGTATCGCCGCTTATTATTAAATTGTTGAATATATTTTTTTGAAAATTTTCCGACCGGCTATTTTTTTCTTTTGTTGTTGAACTGAAATTCGTTTTTTTATTTTGTTTCTCTTATCTGAAAATAAAGATTTGTCAACCGTAATTTGATTTCGAATTTTTATTTACTGCGTTTTAATTAACTGATATGAATTGTTAGTGGATTCTCGAATTATTTTATGCTTTTGGTTGTCAGTAGTTTGAAATTAAATTGATACCCAAGTGGATTAGGTATAATAGTTTAAAGTTTATGCTAGTACGAATATTTTTACTCTGTGTGTCGATAGTTGGGTACCGTTTAACTCGAGGGAAAATATTTTTTTTAATTGTTACCGGCTTTAGTTAGATTCAAGGGTTAATCAGACTTGGAAGAGGCTTAGCCACAATTTGTTTGATTTCCCGGCAGATCTAACTCGTTCTTAAATTTTATTTTTTTTTGGAATAATAGTTACCGGCTTTAGTAGATTCAAGGGTTAATCAGACTTGGAAGAGGCTTAGCCACAATTTGTTTGATTTCCCGGCAGATCTAAATCGTTCTTTTCCCGTTCCGTAGAATCATTATTTATATTTTTTTCTCCCCGTCGGAATAATAGTTACCGGCTTTAGTTAGATTCAAGGGTTAATCAGACTTGGAAGAGGCTTAGCCACAATTTGTTTGATTTCCCGGCAGATCTAACTCGTTCTTAAATTTTATTTTTTTTTTGGAATAATAGTTACCGGCTTTAGTAGATTCAAGGGTTAATCAGACTTGGAAGAGGCTTAGCCACAATTTGTTTGATTTCCCGGCAGATCTAAATCGTTCTTTTCCCGTTTCGTAGAATCATTATTTATATTTTTTTTCTCCCCGTCGGAATAATAGTTGCCGGTTTCATTTGGATTCAAGGGTTAATCAGACTTGGAAGAGGCTTAGCCACAATTTGTTTGATTTCCCGGCAGATCTAAATCGTTCTTTTCCCGTTTCATAGAATCATTATTTATATATTTATTTTTTCCGTCGGAATAATAGTTGCCGGTTTCATTTGGATTCAAGGGTTAATCAGACTTGGAAGAGGCTTAGCCACAATTTGTCTGATTACCCGGCAGATCTAAATCGTGCACTAGGGGCCCCGTAAAACCCGGTAGATTTGAACCGTATTTGATAACCTGACCGTTAAGTCCGTTAAAATCCCAGATATAGGTAATACATACCTCATTTTATTTTCCCTGTTAATTTGTTTGTCACTAAATAATTATTCGTAAAATAGACCACAGAGTATTAATAGATTAAAGTTTTGAATTTCTATTATTTTCATTTTTAACCGCAATTTATTGATTGGAGAACCAAGATTTGGCTTTTCCGGATTTTCACTAGTTAGTTAAATTGAATTCAACCAGACCCCTGGAATTTTCCGTAACCTCCATCTGAGGCTATCTGGAACTCTTGACGCTAAGGGTCAAGGGGCCGTGGAGCAAACCACGTTAATA
Source organism: Lochmaea crataegi (assembly GCA_947563755.1). Taxonomy (NCBI): domain Eukaryota; kingdom Metazoa; phylum Arthropoda; class Insecta; order Coleoptera; family Chrysomelidae; genus Lochmaea; species Lochmaea crataegi. Next base: position 29,145,162 of record OX387431.1, on the reverse strand, counting down.
ATCTGGCGCCCGAGATTTAAAAACCCGAATTTTGCATCAAGGGTGTCCATAGTGACGTGTTCTTGTGGCAGGAGCCACGTGTAAGAAGGGAGGCACGTTACAAAATGGCGCCCGAGCAGGGACCTAATTGTTGATAACAGTAGAATCAGTTTAATACCGTTTTCCATTTTTTTTTTAGCGTTTATTTGTGCTTAGACCGTTTAAGTCTGTTTTGACTATTTTCTGCCGTATTTTTTTTGTTAGAGCAGGGACCTAATTGTTGATAACAGTAGAATCAGTTTAATACCGTTTTCCATTTTTTTTAGCGTTTATTTGTGCTTAGACCGTTTAAGTCTGTTTGACTATTTTCTGCCGTATTTTTTTTTTAGAGCAGGGACCTGATTGTTGATTACAATAGGATCAGTTTAATACCGTTTTAAATTTTTATTTTTTTTTGAAGCGTTTTTTCGCTTGGACCGGTTAAGTCTGTGTTGACTGTTTTTTTTGTTTACCGTATTATTGCAGAGTTGATTATTTGTTAGAGCTGGAACCGTTATTCCGTTTCCGTTATTTTACCGTATTGTTAAAGAGACCTGATTATAGCAGGAACTGAAATACAGCTGTGGATATTTTTTTTTTAGCGTATTGTTGCTGGACCGTTTATACTGTTTTAGGGTTTTTTTTTTTGCCCATTGTTGATTTGAACAGGGACCGTATTCCGTTTTCGATTTTTTTTTTATTGTTCCGGATTGTTAAGAAGACCACCGACTCGATGATTGAGAGTAACCTGTGGACATGTTGTTTGAATGGACCGTTTTGCCTGTCCCTGATCTTGTTCCTTTGGTATTTACGAAAATTTTTCTTTCCGCTTGAGTTTAAAAGCTTGTCAGAAGGGATTGCTGAGCCTAGGGCCAAAAGGCCAATTTCAAGAAGACATATTTCTCCACGACCGGTTTTTGACCGATCCGATACCGGAACCGTTCCAACCGTTATGGCCAACCCTCCGCCGAATGTGCATGACTGGAAGGTGTGCTTTGGAAGTCGAGGAGATCCGGTCGGATTCATCGAAAGAATCGAAGAAATATGTACCGCAAGGAATGTTCAAAAAGATAATTTGCTTCCTTTGCTACCTGAATTACTGTCAGGTGAACCGGCATTTTGGTACCGCAACAACCGGAGTAGGTACACGACCTGGGATGAATTTGAGGCAGACTTCCGAATTTTCTTCTATCCCGTTAACTACGAAGTTGACTTAGAAGCTGAGATAGGCCGTCGTCTACAACGAAGGAATGAATCCGCCGCCACATACATCACCGAACTCCAGACTTTGATGCGAAGGCATGGAAAGCTAACTCCCGAACAGCAGTTAGCATGGCTGTACCGCAACCTGTTGCCCGAATACCGTCTGCAAATCCGAAAAGGGGACTTTGACGATTTTTCCTCCTTTTGTCAGGTGGTCAGGGAATATGAGCTCCTCAGGAAGGAACTCCAGTCTGTACCCAACCACACTGGACCGAACCGGGGACCAAATCCCCGTCCGCAGTCAATGAGTTCGCCGAGATATGGACCTTCTCACAACACGATGCCTGGGCCATCCAGAGAGCCCATCGCCGGTCCCAGCCAACCGTCACCGACCGATACTCCGCCGCCGCCTGATACTACTCGTCAACCTTCAGGACAATATTCCCGTCAACTCATCTGTTTCCGTTGTGGTGAGTCTGGACATTATAGGAATAACTGTCAACACCCGCCGAAAATATTCTGTTCTCGTTGTCAAAAAGAAGGAGTATTTTCGAGAGACTGTTCCTGCAGGAGGCAGGAAAACTAAACCGAAGTTGTACCGAAGAGAGGCCGACACAGCTTCCGCAAATCTTTGCCTCTCACACCGAACCGCCAGCAGAAATGAACGACCCCCGACCGCACATAGACGTTGAAATAGGAAATCATATGTTTAGAGCATTATTGGATACCGGAGCAGCAAAGTCGTATATTGGTGATCAGGTAGCTAAGACTTTTTCCCAAAGAAAGCAAACTACCTCTCGTCAAGCTACGAAGGCCCGTTTAGCTAATGGAAATCTAGTCTCCATCACCGACATATATGAGCTGAAATGGAAAATCGATGACGTCACAATGGAGGGTTCGTTGGAGCATTTCCCTGGTCTAATAACCGACATTGTATTAGGACATGATGTCCTCCGAAAGTATAATTTCCGGCTGGAGTTAGGAACCGGAGAAATATACGTGAATGATGAGTTAATGAGGCGTTCACAATTGGCCAGTCCTGTTGGAATATTGGAGGCCGTGAACAGGCCTATGAAAGAAGTCAATTCTGCTGTACCGATAATCTGTAGAGAAGAAACCCCCCACCGTCTTAGGAAAAACCGCCGTTCTGTAAATCTGTCTTGTTCCGAAGTCTCTGCGTCTTCCCTGGTGTTAGGGGTTGACGAGGAGCAATCTGTTTCCGAAGTCTCTGCGTCTTCCCTGGTGTTAGGGGTTGACAAGGAGCAACCTGTTTCCGAAGTCTCTGCGTCTTCCCTGGAGTTAGGGGTCGACAAGGAGCAAATTCGTTCCGAAGTCTCTGCGTCTTCCCTGGTGTTAGGAGTTGACAAGGAGCAACCTGTTTCCGAAGTCTCTGCGTCCTCCCTGGAGTTAGGGGTGGACAAGGAGCAAATTCGTTCCGAAGTCTCTGCGTCTTCCCTGGAGTTAGGGGTCGACAAGGAGCAACCTGTTTCCGAAGCCTCTGCGCCCTCCCTGGTGTTAGGGGTTGGCAAGGAGCAAACCACTTCTGTAATATCTGCGTTTTCCCTGGATGATTTAGGGGATGACAAGGAGTATGATTGGATAGGATGTCCGTTGGGAACCATCATTCCAGTTACAGAAAGAAATTTATCGAAAGAACAGACAGACAGACTAAACATTTTCCTAGACCAAGAATTACCGAAATTTGGATCCTTGCGAGGTCCAACTACGCTAGTTGAGCATGAAATCCGTTTGCTGCAACCACGTCCGATCAAACAGAGATACCGACCCCAGAATCCGAAAATGCAGGAAATCTGCAATGCTGAAATAGACGCCATGTTGGCAGAGGGAGTGATTGAACCCTCTACAAGTCCGTGGAGCTCTCCAATAGTCATTGTGAAGAAAAAAGATGGGAAAAACCGTTTCTGTATCGACTTCCGAAAAGTCAACGAGGTAACAATGAAGGATGCTTACCCTCTTCCGTTTATTAATGCTATACTGGATAAACTGCGAAAAGCCAAGTACATTTCCAGTTTGGATTTGAAGAGTGGGTACTGGCAAGTTCCGTTAACCTCCGAAAGTAAACCCATTACCGCCTTTACCGCACCGGGACGTGGATTGTTTCAATTCACGGTTCTTCCGTTTGGTTTACATTCTGCACCCGCTACATTCCAGAGACTGGTTGACCGACTGATAGGCCCAGAGCTGGATCCATATGCATTCGCTTATCTGGATGACATTATCGTTCTGGGGGAAACGTTCGATCAACATCTGGAAAATCTGTCCGAAGTGTTCCGCCGATTACGAGGAGCACGGCTGAAACTCAACCCGGAGAAATGTCATTTCTGTCTACCGTCCATGAAATACTTAGGACATGTAATTACTGGAGATGGAATCCGTACCGATCCAGAGAAGGTCGAAAGTATCATAAAATTTACAGCCCCAAGAAATATCCGAGAGATGAGAAGGTTTTTGGGAGTTGCCTCCTGGTATAGGAGGTTTGTACCATCGTTTTCAGAAAAGGTAGCTCCGTTAACTAAGCTACTCCGTAAATCTCAGCGATGGAAATGGGCTGAAGAACAAGAAGCTGCTTTCATTAAGATTAAAACCTGTCTGTCAGAAGCACCCGTCTTAAGTTGTCCTGATTTTACCGTACCGTTCACTCTGCAGACCGATGCCTCCGAATATGGTTTGGGAATAGCCCTTACCCAGCAGAAGGATGGTCACGAACACGTGGTAGCGTATGCAAGTCGCACCCTGAGTCCTACCGAGAAAAATTACTCCGTAACCGAAAAAGAATGTCTTGCTATTGTTTGGGGGATTGAAAAGATGCGTCCTTATTTAGAGGGCTACCATTTCACGGTTGTTACCGATCATCAATCTCTTAGATGGCTGCATTCCATATCTAGTCCGTCCGGACGTTTAGCCAGGTGGAGTATTTTTCTACAACAGTATGATTTCGAGATACAGTACCGTAAAGGTGCTCTAAATCGTGTGGCCGACGCTTTGTCCAGAAATCCGCTACCAATGACAGCCGAGACCGATTCACCGTCCGCAATCTGTTTGACCGATGTAACCGCCGAATGTTCGTGGTACCGGAACAGGAAGGAAGAGGTCCTGAAGGATCCAGAGAAGTTTCCGGACTACTGCATTAAAGAAGACCGTCTATACCGTCATTTCTGGGACATAAACGATTTCAGAGAGCCAGAAATGTCCGATCCCTGGAAACTGTGTATAGCAAAGCCCGACCGAACCCGGGTGTTGCAAGAAAACCATGATGCTCCAAACGCAGGACACCTAGGAATTGCTAAAACCATCACCCGGATTGCAAAATTGTACTATTGGCCAGGAATGTTCAGGGACATCACCAAGTACGTGAGGCGATGTCTGCAATGTCAAAAGTACAAACCGTCGCAACAAAAGCTCCCAGGGAAGATGCAACCGTCATCGAATCGGCAACCATGGCAAACCGTTAGTTCCGATATAATTGGACCGTTACCCAGAAGTAAGAAAGGGAACTGTTACATCATTATGTTCCAAGACCGATTTACTAAATGGGTACAGTGTAAACCGTTAAGGAATGCTACTGCCAGTAGCATAAGCACTGCTTTTTACGAGGAAATATTGACGATATTTGGATGCCCCCGTACCGTACTGACCGACAATGGAACTCAGTATGCCAGCAAGGTGTTCAAGGATATGCTGAGTGGGTTAGGAATCCGACACCGTTTCACTCCGCCGTATACACCGCAAGCAAATCCAGTAGAACGAGCCAACCGCACCCTGAAGACAATGATTGCGCAATACTGCGAAGCGGATCACCGAGACTGGGATGTAAGGTTGCCGGACTTGAAGTTTGCAATGAATAATTCAAGACACGACTCGACTGGATTCACACCTGCCTTCCTAAATTTTGGGAGAGAACCCGAGACACCGAAATCCTTCAGAAGAGAGGCTGAAAACGACACCGAGAAAAGTCCGGAAGAAGACGCCGGATTGGACGACCCTACCGAAGAAGACCCGAAACCGCATCTCTTGCGAGTAGAGAAACTGCAAGAATGCTTCGAACTTGTCCGTCTGCACCTGTCCCGAGCGTTTACCTGTCAAAGTCGTAACTATAATCTGCGCCGTAGAGACTGGAAGTGCACTATCGGAGACAAAGTCATGAAGAAGGATCATACACTATCCTCTGCCGTTGATCACGTCGCCGCGAAACTCGCTCCGAAATATTCCGGGCCATACGAAGTCGTACGCGTTATTTCCCCCGTGGTATATGACTTACGAGATGGAAAAGGAAAGCGGTATAATCGTATACATGTAAAAGATTTGAAACCCGCCAATGAGTAAAATGCTTTGTTTTTTTTGTTATTTACCATAGAATGCACCGACAAGACTTACCGCCGCCGTTAATCCGCCTAGGCCCTGACGGCCAGGAGACAATCGACCTGACGGGCGATATTACCCCTCCCGGCTCCCCGCTACCAACCGAGGACTTCTTTGCAGGGGAAGATTGGTGGCGGTGGAACGAGGATGTCACGTCCCAGGCGTTCGAGGATGCCTTCGACGAGGACTTCGGCATGACGCCGTACCGTCCCGGCAACACTCCCCCAAGGTCGCCCACTCCGCCAGCTCCAGGGGTGTATACGGAGAAAATGCTCATATGCACCCTGTATGAGCGCACGACAACGGTACCGATGGAAGACGGGAGGACTACCGACCAGATTGAGGTCAGGGAGGTGGTGTCGCAATGCGACACCGGGATGTACAATACTTTCACCCCCTTACATCACGATCCTCCCCGCCCATCAGCACAGGTACCTTGGGAGATGCTAGAGCCGCCGAAGTACTCCGCCTCCCCGGAACCATCGGCTCTGGACATGAAAATCCGAGGCTGGGAGATCCTAGATTTTGCCGCCAAAGCACCCCGGAAACAGCCATGGCCAAAAGAATGGGCCGAGAAAGCCCAGTATTTCCGCCCGAAGGATGCGGATCCCGCCAAATGGCATAGGGTCCGTATCTACGACCGACGAGGACGGAGGGTCCCGGTGATGCTTCCTCCGACTTGTTAACCGCCGTCCGACCTTTGATAAGTGCGTTTAATTTATAGTAAGATGTTTAAAATTTCCGTTTGTGTTCGTATTCTCAATTATCGGGAAAAGGCCACTATCCTTCTGTTTCTTAATAGATGGATGCCGACTCTCCGATGGACGTCCTTGTGTTGACGGACCCAGACAGCCTCCAGTTGGACCGAACTAGCCGTTCCGACACCCCGGATGTCCCCATCGCCAGCGAAAGATGGAAGATTTGGGCTTCGGGGAACATCCCCCTGATGATCCGAACTGCGGAAGCAATGATGTATCACGGAACGCACCCCCAGCAAAAACCAGCAGAGACCCACCTACCACGAGAAAGGACGATAACCGGCAAGTTCATCACCCTGACGGATGATCTCTGTTGGAGGTGTGGAATCTCCGGACACCGCCGAGAGAGCTGCAGCAGGCCGTCCATTCTGTTTTGTTCCCGATGTGGACAAGTGGGACGGATGTCCCGAGAATGCCCGTGTGATCGACGCGGCCCCCGTACCCGATCGGTGGCAGTACAAGCGCACCTGGTCTTCCGTAGCGACGAACCCCGACGAATGCAGGATGCTTCCAGCCAGTGTAGCATCGAACAACCCCACCCCGCTCTGGAAACAGCCGGACGCTGTTCCAGGTCCTACCGAAGACAGGCGTCCCGTGGAAGAGGACCGCCCCATCCACACCAAGTGACCCTACGCCGACGTTCCAGGCTGTGAGACGCTACACCCTGGATCACCGTTTTGTTTTCTCACTTTTTTTTTTATTATTAGGTGTAAGTTGTTGTTTAAAAAAAAAATGTAATGTCCGAAAGTTGCACTTTCGCTCATTCATTTTTTTTTTACCGAAGTAAAGGGGGTGTGTAACGAGTTATTTTTTTTTCTGCTTTTTGCAAGTTTAATTTTTTTTATTTTTTTTTTATTATTCCGTAATATATTTTATTTTACCACTAGGGTGTATATAACTCGTTACTTTGCAACCCTTCCGACTACCGCAGTGATTTATTTTTTGCTATTACCGGTGTATATTTTAGTATAAGTCCGAGTTACGCAAATCCAACTTCTACCATACACAATTTATTCATTTCCGATATTTAAATTTTTCAACTGAAAGGACGCCCGGTATATACAACATTTTAATTTAATCGAGAGCCGTCTAGTATACTTACAAGTTTTTGTCGAAACTAGATAAATTTCACGTTTTAATTCCGACACCTGGACGAAACTGTAACTAAAATTTTGGATATAAATTTGCTAGCGGGCATCATTCAGGGCTCTCTGTCGAAAAAGAATCAGTTCCTTCTACGGCTCTAAGCCTTCTACGTTAAACGTTCTTCCGAAAAAACCGAAAACCGTAGTGTGAAAATTTTGTGATTCCATATTCCGATTGTGTGTGGGCTGTATTTATTAAGGTAAATAAATTTTAACAAATAAACTGTGTATTCGAAACTTTCCGTATCGCCGCTTATTATTAAATTGTTGAATATATTTTTTTGAAAATTTTCCGACCGGCTATTTTTTTCTTTTGTTGTTGAACTGAAATTCGTTTTTTTATTTTGTTTCTCTTATCTGAAAATAAAGATTTGTCAACCGTAATTTGATTTCGAATTTTTATTTACTGCGTTTTAATTAACTGATATGAATTGTTAGTGGATTCTCGAATTATTTTATGCTTTTGGTTGTCAGTAGTTTGAAATTAAATTGATACCCAAGTGGATTAGGTATAATAGTTTAAAGTTTATGCTAGTACGAATATTTTTACTCTGTGTGTCGATAGTTGGGTACCGTTTAACTCGAGGGAAAATATTTTTTTTAATTGTTACCGGCTTTAGTTAGATTCAAGGGTTAATCAGACTTGGAAGAGGCTTAGCCACAATTTGTTTGATTTCCCGGCAGATCTAACTCGTTCTTAAATTTTATTTTTTTTTGGAATAATAGTTACCGGCTTTAGTAGATTCAAGGGTTAATCAGACTTGGAAGAGGCTTAGCCACAATTTGTTTGATTTCCCGGCAGATCTAAATCGTTCTTTTCCCGTTCCGTAGAATCATTATTTATATTTTTTTCTCCCCGTCGGAATAATAGTTACCGGCTTTAGTTAGATTCAAGGGTTAATCAGACTTGGAAGAGGCTTAGCCACAATTTGTTTGATTTCCCGGCAGATCTAACTCGTTCTTAAATTTTATTTTTTTTTTGGAATAATAGTTACCGGCTTTAGTAGATTCAAGGGTTAATCAGACTTGGAAGAGGCTTAGCCACAATTTGTTTGATTTCCCGGCAGATCTAAATCGTTCTTTTCCCGTTTCGTAGAATCATTATTTATATTTTTTTTCTCCCCGTCGGAATAATAGTTGCCGGTTTCATTTGGATTCAAGGGTTAATCAGACTTGGAAGAGGCTTAGCCACAATTTGTTTGATTTCCCGGCAGATCTAAATCGTTCTTTTCCCGTTTCATAGAATCATTATTTATATATTTATTTTTTCCGTCGGAATAATAGTTGCCGGTTTCATTTGGATTCAAGGGTTAATCAGACTTGGAAGAGGCTTAGCCACAATTTGTCTGATTACCCGGCAGATCTAAATCGTGCACTAGGGGCCCCGTAAAACCCGGTAGATTTGAACCGTATTTGATAACCTGACCGTTAAGTCCGTTAAAATCCCAGATATAGGTAATACATACCTCATTTTATTTTCCCTGTTAATTTGTTTGTCACTAAATAATTATTCGTAAAATAGACCACAGAGTATTAATAGATTAAAGTTTTGAATTTCTATTATTTTCATTTTTAACCGCAATTTATTGATTGGAGAACCAAGATTTGGCTTTTCCGGATTTTCACTAGTTAGTTAAATTGAATTCAACCAGACCCCTGGAATTTTCCGTAACCTCCATCTGAGGCTATCTGGAACTCTTGACGCTAAGGGTCAAGGGGCCGTGGAGCAAACCACGTTAATAATCTGGCGCCCGAGATTTAAAAACCCGAATTTTGCATCAAGGGTGTCCATAGTGACGTGTTCTTGTGGCAGGAGCCACGTGTAAGAAGGGAGGCACGTTACAAGCTGCCGCCGGGGAAGTTAGGATCAAGTCCTTACAAACCCCACCCGCCGCCGTGGTACACAATCGACAGAAAGTGACCTTACGACTCGCATGATTAGCCCAACATTTATGTTAAAATAAATGTAAAAATAAAATAATAAATTAGGACAAGCACTAATTTTCAAAAGAAATACGACTGAAGTGGTGTAAAGAGCCACTTCAGCCGAGTCACAAAAATACCTAGCTGTATATGAGCTAGGTAAAACACTTAGGACACCACTATGTAGAAATAAAAATCTTTATAAAAGGCAGCTATATACAAAAGAATGTATAAATAAAATTCAATAAGTTATATATATAAAATCACTAAAAAGCCTTTAGGCTAACGTCACACGGGCTAATCAGCTGGAACCCAGAGTTTTCCCCTGACATCTCCTATAAAGGATCATCGTCAGGGAGGTCGTCGCCTATAGCGACCTTGAGGTGCCTGATCCATAAAATCGTGGTAGATTTCTATGGACGATCTTAATGCAGTCATACTCATGGTGAGCAGGGTCTTTCGGTCAGTAATTCCAAGCTTTTTAAGGCTGGCAACTGTCTCCTTGGGCATAGCACCTCTTGTTCCAACCACTATGGGAAGGACTTCAGCAGTGACTGCGTTACACCTCTGCTGGAGCTGGGGAAGCAATGGGTCATATTTCAGACGTTTCGATTGTGCACCCTGAGCAAGATAGTCTTTATCTTCGTGGCGGACTGTTACATCGACCACAAAGACCCGTTCCTGGTCTTGTATAACCAGGTCAGGTTTAAGATTCCCGCCCTGAGGTAGTCTGAGACTTGGTTCCTCGGTTATCGCAACCCCAGTACCTTTTTGTTGCATTCTCTCCACGAGTATCCGTTGGATATCTGCGTGCCTCCGAATCCTAGACGGCTTAGTAAACCGACACTGGCCAAGTATGTGGCCCAGTGTTTCGATTTGTGCGTGACACCACCGACATGAAGGATCGGGTACTGGAGCAATTCTACACATCGCCGCGCGATTAGCGCATGTGTCGGTCCGCATTCTTAGAGCCGTAATCATACGACCCGGTTTGAGCATGGGCTTGCTTAACCATTGATTAGCGATTGGACAATCGGAAAACGCAGTAACCGATCGTCCTTGCGAACCTAAATTGCTCCATCTTGCAAGCTCATCCCTCTTACATCTGGCACTGTACCTGCTCAGATCTCGATCATCGAGGGGCCATTTCAGTCTTGCTGTGCGCGCCAACTGAGTAAGACGGGACTCAAGTTTGGACGCCTGGCTTAAGGCTTGCATGACCGGATCTTTGTTCCTTAAGAAACGTAATCCAGTCTTCAACGCTGAGCTTGTGATTGCTGTCTCGAGTTTAGGAAAACCTAATCCCCCGTCTTTTTTCTTACAGTAAAGCATACCATTTGCAGTTCCTTGCTGGAGATGCATGATATCCTTCACCACTACCCTCAGCTCCTGGTCCAGTGCTCTGATCACGCCAATGCTTGGTATCGCTGTTGCCAGCTGATATAGGTAGTGTGGGATTAGGTAAGTGGAGATTGAGTCTACTTTTTGATGTGGCTTCAATTTTAGACGTTTTACTCGAGAGAGAACTTGCTCAAGGTCCTGCTTAACGTTCGATACGTCCACTCCAGCCCAAGGAGATATTTTCATACCTAAGTAGACAAGGTGGTCCTGCGGTTTGCACGCTGGTATCCCCTCACCACTATCGAGTGCCAAACCGGGATCAGTTATGTACCAGGAGTCTTTGGTCGTGCGTATACGGAAGGCAGAGCACTTACTAGCGGCTATCGCCATACCCAGCCGGTTTAGGTACCCCTCCGTACATTTTAACTGATCTTTCGCCTGTTGTACATCGTTTGCGACCAGTATAAGGTCGTCGGCGAAGGCTAAACAAGACACACTGGTTTTAGCGTTTATCTTGTACCCGGGTTTGCTTTCCAACTCTTGGAGTAGCGGGTCCATGATTAAGTTAAACAATAACGGACTTAAAGGACATCCCTGCTTAACTCCTCGTTGGAGGCGAATCTCGACAGTCGCCTTTGAGAGTTCGATTTTAGTGTCCACATCTTTATATGCATCCTCAATGATCCGTACAACTGGATCGGGTATGCCTTTCTGGACTAACGCTGCCCTAATCATGTCATGGGGCACTGTGTCAAACGCTTTAGACACGTCCAGCTGCGTTAGTACCAAGCCTTCATGGACTTTAGAGTGCTTAAGCAGCTCATTAAAGATGTGGACATTGTTGAAGCACCCTGGCTCGTTCAAGAAGCCTTTTTGCCTGGGCGAGAATGAAACATGCGCTCTAATCTTACCATCGAGGATCCCGAAGAAGATTCGGGACATTAGGCTAGCGATGGTAATGGGCCGATAAGATTCGGCCTTCTTACCATCCTTCCCCTCTTTCAGAAGGAGCGATGTTCGATTCTTTCTCCATGTGGAAGGTATCTTCCCGCAAATCATTACGAGATTGAATACCAACCGGAGAACTTCAACTGCTGCCTTAGTTCGAAGGTCTTTCAGGGTATACCCATCCGGACCTGCAGCTGTGGATTTCTTAATTCTGGCGATCCTCGATTGTATTTCCTCGGTGCTGATCGGTGTCAATATTTGACTTACCCCGATCAGAGGTGCACAATCTACGCCAAAATTTTTGATCTGTACATCATACTTTGTGCCCCAAAGTTTTTGGTACAGATCGCGTACGTCTTGCTCGGAACATTGCACCCCTTGTTCTTCGAGCCAATCCACGTTTTTGCGGACGTACGACGCCACGAGGCTTGGATTTTTGTGATAGAGGTCGCTAGTCATGGCGTACAGGTAGCGTTTCCGGCTACCTTTAGTACGGCCTTTGCGCGTCTTTGGTCTCACACGCTCGCAGCTGGAAATGCTAGCGGTCGCTAGGGCGTAAAGGTAATCGACATGTTCTTGAGGCACATCACCTTCACACTCCATAGCATACCGGAGACCATCCTCTAAAAGCTTGGTAGCTTGTGTTTTTTCCGGTCGAGATCGTCTAGCGTTCTTCGGCTTGGGGCCGGCTAAGGCGGTCTTAACAGTCTCTTCCATCCAGTTTAACACCTCTGGATCTTTGTCCGGTGCTTCATCTATTTGTATTTCAGGAATTAATAGCCGCACCTGATGTGGGGACTCAACCGTCCTGTCGTCGAAGTTTGTCTGCATTTCACCTGTCCGATTTGGGCTACGTTCGAATTCGTGTTCAACTGCAGCACTCTCCTCCGCGTCTAAGTCGGCTCTGAATTGTCTTAGGGAATCATTGAGCGAGGTTTCGTCGTCCGACGTTTCCTCTGGCTCAATAATTCCCATTTCAATTCCGGCTTCATAGACGCGTTGGCAGTATCCAATCGCCCTTCTTTTTGAACGAATCTGTACTGCAGTTTTACCTGGACAGGCTACTTTGAGCTTCGTCGACATTACCCTTTCACCCCAGTACAACAACTCAATCTCGATCATACGCTGAATTTCGTCTTCAGAAAAAAGGTCTGTATCAGCCCTTCTACTTGGACGTTTGACAGGCGTAGTCCCCTCTTGTTGAGTACTGGCCGCTCTAGCCGTGTTACGGGCTTCAGGGTGGGAGTGCCTCTCATGCTGGCTCAACCCATTTCTGGTAGGGAATGCTCTCGGGCAGAGAGCGCATGAGAATCCCCGGGGATCCGGTGAGCTGACCGGACCCTTACACTTCCCAACATGTACTGTTGTCGAGTGTTTTCTAGTATTTTCGTAGCTCCCACAAGTATTGCAAGTATAGTAAACGGTATACTTCTTGTGGAACTTGGTGATATGCTTAACCTCATCCTTCAGCTCAAGGAAATACAGATTACGTCCATCAGCCACGCACAGCGGACAAGAACGATCTGTATATGGCAGAGGTAAGTCTATCCTAAAGGGAGCTACTACATTTGCCAAGTCTTGCTTTTTGTTTTTGTTTTTGTTATCTGCACCACTATCATGTCCATTGCCATGTGCATGGTCGTTATCAAGGCCCCCCTGAAGTAAGACAGAGGGATGGGGGCCGTCCCCCTCTGAATCCGAGGCCTGGTCATTGTCCAAAGCTAACTCATAGATTAAAGTGATCCTGTCGGGGGTGCTAGACCGGTGACAGGTCCACTGTGTTTACCCCAAGCCACCAGTTCGCTCTGCCTTAAGCATACCCAGTCCTCGCGTGTGAGAAAACTAAAAGTTCGCTCACGGACGCCTGTGGCTAACCTCACCACTATGTCTGACAGGCAGAGCTTTGATCGTAATCATCTACTCTGCCCACCTCATAGGCGGGAGGCCCTCAATACCTGGGGTGGGCTGAAGTGAGGACGTTATCATTGTAGAATTTTTCAGGGCGTCTACTGTCGCAACTACTGTAGATCTTCCCCTACCCTCCCGTACATACCCATCCCTTAGGATAGCCATATGCACGTATCTATTGGTGTAATGCTACACGCTCCTGTTTTGTGGTGCAAATTCAAAAATTTTTGCATAGAAAAAGGGACCGTAGTCCCTTGATCTTATAATAGTTCTAGTGATGCAAAAATAAATTTTCAGGAAAAAGGGGACCGTAGTCCCCGATCTGCTGTTGCAGAGAAGCATGTATGTGCATATCCACCCACTCACCCAAGAGGAAGTGAGACGAGAGTGCCAGAGCCTAAGATGTTCTGTAGGCTTAATATGACAGAGACCACTTTTGATGGTCTGGCTGCTCTGCCACGTTCCCCCATTTTTGCTGGAACTTACATCGTAAAGACGAAGTAAGATCCACCCGACTCTCACGTGGCCTGACCACCAGTGTCTAAGCCGGACGTATGAGGTCTGATTGTCCCACAGAAGCTGAATGCTCTTTATGACTTCGCTCAATATATTGATGCGTGTAAGTCAAGAGCAGATGCCTCAGCGGGCCAACCTTAAGAGCATATGCCATGCCTTAAGAAAGTCACATCTACTCCCGATATATAGCTGCGCTTGTTGTGTATTTACATACGTGAAAGTAACATAATTCATTTAGTGACGCGCTTCTATTAGTACCTTAAGAGAGTCACATCTACTCCCGCTATTCAGCCGCGCTTGTTGTGTATTTACATACGTGAAAGTGATAGAATTCGTTCAGTGACGCGCTTCCTTAAGAGAATCACATCTTCTCCAGACATTTAGCTGTGCTTGTTGTGTATTTACATACGTGAAAGTAACAGAATTCATTTAGTGACGCGCTTCTATTAGTACCTTGAGAGAGTCACATCTACTCCCGACATTTAGCCGCGCTTGTTGCGTATTTACATAGATGAAAGTGATAGAATTCATTTAGTGACGCGCTTTTATTAGTACCTTAAGAGAGTCACATCTACTCCCGCTATTCAGCCGCGCTTGTTGTGTATTTACATACGTGAAAGTGATAGAATTCATTTAGTGACGCGCTTCTATTGCTAGATAGTGACGCGCATGTTTCGCTGCACGCGACTTCCCTACGGTCGAGGTGGTCCTCTTTGAAAAACGATAGTATAGGTACGTGGTTGCAAATGCAAGCAATTGCTTCTTTCCACGCTGAGCCTAAAGTTCACTCCCACTATTCCACCGACTATCAAAACCTTGCTTCGGAAAGAGAGTTTAGGGTAGCGAGAAAGAACCTCGCCTCCCGGCGAACCGGAAGACCGGGCTCGGAAAAACCCTGACGTAATGAACCCGTTTTGTGCAATATGACACCTAGCAGCGTCCGAAGAGACTGTTCGGCCTCTCCCTTGGTCATATGAACCGTGGAGAGTTGTCAATATCAACGTGCGGTTCATCAGTCAAGTTGGTAGTTACCCCTTTTACATTAGTTCGATGGGGAACAGTGTCGTTTGGCCTCCGGGATCTTGGCCAGTTAGTTAAGAGAGTCACATCTACTCCCGCTATTCAGCCGCGCTTGTTGTGTATTTACATAGATGAAAGTAATAGAATTCGTTCAGTGACGCGCTTCTATTAGTACCTAAAGAGAGTCACATCTTCTCCCGACATTTAGCCGCGCTTGTTGTGTACTAACAAACGTGAAAGTAAAAAAATTCATTTAGTGACGCGCTTTTATTAGTACCTTAAGAGAGTCACATCTACTCCCGCTATTCAGCCGCGCTTGTTGTGTATTTACATACGTGAAAGTAATAGAATTCGTTTAGTGAGGCGCTGCTATTAGTACCTTAAGAGAGTCACATCTACTCCCGATATATAGCTGCGCTTGTTGTGTATTTACATACGTGAAAGTAACAGAATTCATTTAGTGACGCGCTTCTATTAGTACCTTGAGAGAGTCACATCTTCTCCAGACATTTAGCTGTGCTTGTTGTGTATTTACATACGTGAAAGTAACAGAATTCATTTAGTGACGCGCTTCTATTAGTACCTTAAGAGAGTCACATCTACTCCCGACATTTAGCCGCGCTTGTTGTGTACTAACAAACGTGAAAGTAAAAAAATTCATTTAGTGACGCGCTTCTATTAGTACCTTAAGAAAGACACATCTACTCCCGCTATTCAGCCGCGCTTGTTGTGTATTTACATAGATGAAAGTAATAGAATTCGTTCAGTGACGCGCTTCTATTAGTACCTTAAGAGAGTCACATCTACTCCCGACATTTAGCCGCGCTTGTTGTGTATTTACATACGTGAAAGTAACAGAATTCATTTAGTGACGCGCTTCTATTAGTACCTTGAGAGAGTCACATCTACTCCCGACATTTAGCCGCGCTTGTTGTGTATTTACATAGATGAAAGTAATAGAATTCGTTCAGTGACGCGCTTCTATTAGTACCTTAAGAAAGTCACATCTACTCCCGACAATCAGCCGCGCTTTTTGTGTATTTACATACGTGAGAGTAACAGAATTCATTTAGTGACGCGCTTCTATTAGTACCTTGAGAGAGTCACATCTACTCCCGACATTTAGCCGCGCTTGTTGTGTATTTACATAGATGAAAGTAATAGAATTCGTTCAGTGACGCGCTTCTATTAGTACCTTAAGAAAGTCACATCTACTCCCGACAATTAGCCGCGCTTGTTGTGTATTTACATACGTGAAAGTAACATAATTCATTTAGTGACGCGCTTCTATTAGTACCTTAAGAGAGTCACATCTACTCCCGACATTTAGCCGCACTTGTTGTGTATTTACATACATGAAAGTAATAGAATTCGTTCAGTGACGCGCTTCTATTAGTACCTTAAGAGAGTCACATCTTCTCCAGACATTTAGCTGTGCTTGTTGTGTATTTACATACGTGAAAGTAACAGAATTCATTTAGTGACGCGCTTTTATTTTAGTACCTCAAGAGAGTCACATCTACTCCCGCTATTCAGCCGCGCTTGTTGTGTATTTACATACATGAAAGTAATAGAATTCGTTTAGTGACGCGCTGCTATTAGTACCTTAAGAGAGTCACATCTTCTCCCGACATTTAGCCGCGCTTGTTGTGTACTAACAAACGTGAAAGTAAAAAAAATCATTTAGTGACGCGCTTTTATTAGTACCTTAAGAGAGTCACATCTACTCCCGCTATTCAGCCGCGCTTGTTGTGTATTTACATAGATGAAAGTAATAGAATTCGTTCAGTGACGCGCTTCTATTAGTACCTTAAGAGAGTCACATCTTCTCCCGACATTTAGCCGCGCTTGTTGTGTACTAACAAACGTGAAAGTAAAAAAATTCATTTAGTGACGCGCTTTTATTAGTACCTTAAGAGAGTCACATCTACTCCCGCTATTCAGCCGCGCTTGTTGTTTATTTACATACGTGAAAGTAATAGAATTCGTTTAGTGAGGCGCTGCTATTAGTACCTTAAGAGAGTCACATCTACTCCCGATATATAGCTGCGCTTGTTGTGTATTTACATACGTGAAAGTAACAGAATTCATTTAGTGACGCGCTTCTATTAGTACCTTGAGAGAGTCACATCTTCTCCAGACATTTAGCTGTGCTTGTTGTGTATTTACATACGTGAAAGTAACAGAATTCATTTAGTGACGCGCTTCTATTAGTACCTTAAGAGAGTCACATCTACTCCCGACATTTAGCCGCGCTTGTTGTGTACTAACAAACGTGAAAGTAAATAAATTCATTTAGTGACGCGCTTCTATTAGTACCTTAAGAGAGACACATCTACTCCCGCTATTCAGCCGCGCTTGTTGTGTATTTACATAGATGAAAGTAATAGAATTCGTTCAGTGACGCGCTCCTATTAGTACCTTAAGAGAGTCACATCTTCTCCCGACATTTAGCCGCGCTTGTTGTGTACTAACAAACGTGAAAGTAAAAAAATTCGTTTAGTGACGCGCTTCTATTAGTACCTTAAGAGAGTCACATCTACTACCGACATTTAGCCGCGCTTGTTGTGTACTAACAAACGAGAAAGTAAAAAAAATCATTTAGTGACGCGCTTTTATTAGTACCTTAAGAGAGTCACATCTACTCCCGCTATTCAGCCGCGCTTGTTGTGTATTTACATACATGAAAGTAATAGAATTCGTTTAGTGACGCGCTGCTATTAGTACCTTAAGAGAGTCACATCTACTCCCGATATATAGCTGCGCTTGTTGTGTATTTACATACGTGAAAGTAACAGAATTCATTTAGTGACGCGCTTCTATTAGTACCTTGAGAGAGTCACATTTACTCCCGACATTTAGCCGCGCTTGTTGTGTATTTACATAGATGAAAGTAATAGAATTCGTTCAGTGACGCGCTTCTATTAGTACCTTAAGAAAGTCACATCTACTCCCGACAATTAGCCGCGCTTTTTGTGTATTTACATACGTGAGAGTAACAGAATTCATTTAGTGACGCGCTTCTATTAGTACCTTGAGAGAGTCACATCTACTCCCGACATTTAGCCGCGCTTGTTGTGTATTTACATAGATGAAAGTAATAGAATTCGTTCAGTGACGCGCTTCTATTAGTACCTTAAGAAAGTCACATCTACTCCCGACAATTAGCCGCGCTTGTTGTGTATTTACATACGTGAAAGTAACATACTTCATTTAGTGACGCGCTTCTATTAGTACCTTAAGAGAGTCACATCTACTCCCGACATTTAGCCGCACTTGTTGTGTATTTACATACATGAAAGTAATAGAATTCGTTCAGTGACGCGCTTCTATTAGTGCCTTAAGAGAGTCACATCTACTCCCGACAATTAGCCGCGCTTTTTGTGTATTTACATACGTGAAAGTAACAGAATTCATTTAGTGACGCGCTTTTATTAGTACCTTAAGAGAGTCACATCTACTCCCGACATTTAGCCGCGCTTGTTGTGTACTAACAAACGTGAAAGTAAATAAATTCATTTAGTGACGCGCTTCTATTAGTACCTTAAGAGAGACACATCTACTCCCGCTATTCAGCCGCGCTTGTTGTGTATTTACATAGATGAAAGTAATAGAATTCGTTCAGTGACGCGCTCCTATTAGTACCTTAAGAGAGTCACATCTTCTCCCGACATTTAGCCGCGCTTGTTGTGTACTAACAAACGTGAAAGTAAAAAAATTCGTTTAGTGACGCGCTTCTATTAGTACCTTAAGAGAGTCACATCTACTACCGACATTTAGCCGCGCTTGTTGTGTACTAACAAACGAGAAAGTAAAAAAAATCATTTAGTGACGCGCTTTTATTAGTACCTTAAGAGAGTCACATCTACTCCCGCTATTCAGCCGCGCTTGTTGTGTATTTACATACATGAAAGTAATAGAATTCGTTTAGTGACGCGCTGCTATTAGTACCTTAAGAGAGTCACATCTACTCCCGATATATAGCTGCGCTTGTTGTGTATTTACATACGTGAAAGTAACAGAATTCATTTAGTGACGCGCTTCTATTAGTACCTTGAGAGAGTCACATTTACTCCCGACATTTAGCCGCGCTTGTTGTGTATTTACATAGATGAAAGTAATAGAATTCGTTCAGTGACGCGCTTCTATTAGTACCTTAAGAAAGTCACATCTACTCCCGACAATTAGCCGCGCTTTTTGTGTATTTACATACGTGAGAGTAACAGAATTCATTTAGTGACGCGCTTCTATTAGTACCTTGAGAGAGTCACATCTACTCCCGACATTTAGCCGCGCTTGTTGTGTATTTACATAGATGAAAGTAATAGAATTCGTTCAGTGACGCGCTTCTATTAGTACCTTAAGAAAGTCACATCTACTCCCGACAATTAGCCGCGCTTGTTGTGTATTTACATACGTGAAAGTAACATACTTCATTTAGTGACGCGCTTCTATTAGTACCTTAAGAGAGTCACATCTACTCCCGACATTTAGCCGCACTTGTTGTGTATTTACATACATGAAAGTAATAGAATTCGTTCAGTGACGCGCTTCTATTAGTGCCTTAAGAGAGTCACATCTACTCCCGACAATTAGCCGCGCTTTTTGTGTATTTACATACGTGAAAGTAACAGAATTCATTTAGTGACGCGCTTTTATTAGTACCTTAAGAGAGTCACATCTACTCCCGACATTTAGCCGCGCTTGTTGTGTACTAACAAACGTGAAAGTAAAAAAATTCATTTAGTTACGCGCTTTTATTAGTACCTTAAGAGAGTCACATCTACTCCCGCTATTCAGCCGCGCTTGTTGTGTATTTACATAGATGAAAGTAATAGAATTCGTTCAGTGACGCGCTTCTATTAGTACCTAAAGAGAGTCACATCTTCTCCCGACATTTAGCCGCGCTTGTTGTGTACTAACAAACGTGAAAGTAAAAAAATTCATTTAGTGACGCGCTTTTATTAGTACCTTAAGAGAGTCACATCTACTCCCGCTATTCAGCCGCGCTTGTTGTGTATTTACATAGATGAAAGTAATAGAATTCGTTCAGTGACGCGCTTCTATTAGTACCTAAAGAGAGTCACATCTTCTCCCGACATTTAGCCGCGCTTGTTGTGTACCAACAAACGTGAAAGTAAAAAAATTCATTTAGTGACGCGCTTTTATTAGTACCTTAAGAGAGTCACATCTACTCCCGCTAATCAGCCGCGCTTGTTGTGTATTTACATACGTGAAAGTAATAGAATTCGTTTAGTGAGGCGCTGCTATTAGTACCTTAAGAGAGTCACATCTACTCCCGATATATAGCTGCGCTTGTTGTGTATTTACATACGTGAAAGTAACAGAATTCATTTAGTGACGCGCTTCTATTAGTACCTTGAGAGAGTCACATCTACTACCGACATTTAGCCGCGCTTGTTGTGTACTAACAAACGAGAAAGTAAAAAAAATCATTTAGTGACGCGCTTTTATTAGTACCTTAAGAGAGTCACATCTACTCCCGCTATTCAGCCGCGCTTGTTGTGTATTTACATACATGAAAGTAATAGAATTCGTTTAGTGACGCGCTGCTATTAGTACCTTAAGAGAGTCACATCTACTCCCGATATATAGCTGCGCTTGTTGTGTATTTACATACGTGAAAGTAACAGAATTCATTTAGTGACGCGCTTCTATTAGTACCTTGAGAGAGTCACATTTACTCCCGACATTTAGCCGCGCTTGTTGTGTATTTACATAGATGAAAGTAATAGAATTCGTTCAGTGACGCGCTTCTATTAGTACCTTAAGAAAGTCACATCTACTCCCGACAATTAGCCGCGCTTTTTGTGTATTTACATACGTGAGAGTAACAGAATTCATTTAGTGACGCGCTTCTATTAGTACCTTGAGAGAGTCACATCTACTCCCGACATTTAGCCGCGCTTGTTGTGTATTTACATAGATGAAAGTAATAGAATTCGTTCAGTGACGCGCTTCTATTAGTACCTTAAGAAAGTCACATCTACTCCCGACAATTAGCCGCGCTTGTTGTGTATTTACATACGTGAAAGTAACATACTTCATTTAGTGACGCGCTTCTATTAGTACCTTAAGAGAGTCACATCTACTCCCGACATTTAGCCGCACTTGTTGTGTATTTACATACATGAAAGTAATAGAATTCGTTCAGTGACGCGCTTCTATTAGTGCCTTAAGAGAGTCACATCTACTCCCGACAATTAGCCGCGCTTTTTGTGTATTTACATACGTGAAAGTAACAGAATTCATTTAGTGACGCGCTTTTATTAGTACCTTAAGAGAGTCACATCTACTCCCGACATTTAGCCGCGCTTGTTGTGTACTAACAAACGTGAAAGTAAAAAAATTCATTTAGTTACGCGCTTTTATTAGTACCTTAAGAGAGTCACATCTACTCCCGCTATTCAGCCGCGCTTGTTGTGTATTTACATAGATGAAAGTAATAGAATTCGTTCAGTGACGCGCTTCTATTAGTACCTAAAGAGAGTCACATCTTCTCCCGACATTTAGCCGCGCTTGTTGTGTACTAACAAACGTGAAAGTAAAAAAATTCATTTAGTGACGCGCTTTTATTAGTACCTTAAGAGAGTCACATCTACTCCCGCTATTCAGCCGCGCTTGTTGTGTATTTACATAGATGAAAGTAATAGAATTCGTTTAGTGAGGCGCTGCTATTAGTACCTTAAGAGAGTCACATCTACTCCCGATATATAGCTGCGCTTGTTGTGTATTTACATACGTGAAAGTAACAGAATTCATTTAGTGACGCGCTTCTATTAGTACCTTGAGAGAGTCACATCTACTACCGACATTTAGCCGCGCTTGTTGTGTACTAACAAACGAGAAAGTAAAAAAAATCATTTAGTGACGCGCTTTTATTAGTACCTTAAGAGAGTCACATCTACTCCCGCTATTCAGCCGCGCTTGTTGTGTATTTACATACATGAAAGTAATAGAATTCGTTTAGTGACGCGCTGCTATTAGTACCTTAAGAGAGTCACATCTACTCCCGATATATAGCTGCGCTTGTTGTGTATTTACATACGTGAAAGTAACAGAATTCATTTAGTGACGCGCTTCTATTAGTACCTTGAGAGAGTCACATTTACTCCCGACATTTAGCCGCGCTTGTTGTGTATTTACATAGATGAAAGTAATAGAATTCGTTCAGTGACGCGCTTCTATTAGTACCTTAAGAAAGTCACATCTACTCCCGACAATTAGCCGCGCTTTTTGTGTATTTACATACGTGAGAGTAACAGAATTCATTTAGTGACGCGCTTCTATTAGTACCTTGAGAGAGTCACATCTACTCCCGACATTTAGCCGCGCTTGTTGTGTATTTACATAGATGAAAGTAATAGAATTCGTTCAGTGACGCGCTTCTATTAGTACCTTAAGAAAGTCACATCTACTCCCGACAATTAGCCGCGCTTGTTGTGTATTTACATACGTGAAAGTAACATACTTCATTTAGTGACGCGCTTCTATTAGTACCTTAAGAGAGTCACATCTACTCCCGACATTTAGCCGCACTTGTTGTGTATTTACATACATGAAAGTAATAGAATTCGTTCAGTGACGCGCTTCTATTAGTGCCTTAAGAGAGTCACATCTACTCCCGACATTTAGCCGCGCTTGTTGTGTACTAACAAACGTGAAAGTAAAAAAATTCATTTAGTTACGCGCTTTTATTAGTACCTTAAGAGAGTCACATCTACTCCCGCTATTCAGCCGCGCTTGTTGTGTATTTACATAGATGAAAGTAATAGAATTCGTTCAGTGACGCGCTTCTATTAGTACCTAAAGAGAGTCACATCTTCTCCCGACATTTAGCCGCGCTTGTTGTGTACTAACAAACGTGAAAGTAAAAAAATTCATTTAGTGACGCGCTTTTATTAGTACCTTAAGAGAGTCACATCTACTCCCGCTATTCAGCCGCGCTTGTTGTGTATTTACATAGATGAAAGTAATAGAATTCGTTCAGTGACGCGCTTCTATTAGTACCTAAAGAGAGTCACATCTTCTCCCGACATTTAGCCGCGCTTGTTGTGTACCAACAAACGTGAAAGTAAAAAAATTCATTTAGTGACGCGCTTTTATTAGTACCTTAAGAGAGTCACATCTACTCCCGCTAATCAGCCGCGCTTGTTGTGTATTTACATACGTGAAAGTAATAGAATTCGTTTAGTGAGGCGCTGCTATTAGTACCTTAAGAGAGTCACATCTACTCCCGATATATAGCTGCGCTTGTTGTGTATTTACATACGTGAAAGTAACAGAATTCATTTAGTGACGCGCTTCTATTAGTACCTTGAGAGAGTCACATCTTCTCCAGACATTTAGCTGTGCTTGTTGTGTATTTACATACGTGAAAGTAACAGAATTCATTTAGTGACGCGCTTCTATTAGTACCTTAAGAGAGTCACATCTACTCTCGACATTTAGCCGCGCTTGTTGTGTATTTACATACATGAAAGTAATAGAATTCGTTTAGTGACGCGCTGCTATTAGTACCTTAAGAGAGTCACATCTACTCCCGATATATAGCTGCGCTTGTTGTGTATTTACATACGTGAAAGTAACAGAATTCATTTAGTGACGCGCTTCTATTAGTACCTTGAGAGAGTCACATTTACTCCCGACATTTAGCCGCGCTTGTTGTGTATTTACATAGATGAAAGTAATAGAATTCGTTCAGTGACGCGCTTCTATTAGTACCTTAAGAAAGTCACATCTACTCCCGACAATTAGCCGCGCTTTTTGTGTATTTACATACGTGAGAGTAACAGAATTCATTTAGTGACGCGCTTCTATTAGTACCTTGAGAGAGTCACATCTACTCCCGACATTTAGCCGCGCTTGTTGTGTATTTACATAGATGAAAGTAATAGAATTCGTTCAGTGACGCGCTTCTATTAGTACCTTAAGAAAGTCACATCTACTCCCGACAATTAGCCGCGCTTGTTGTGTATTTACATACGTGAAAGTAACATACTTCATTTAGTGACGCGCTTCTATTAGTACCTTAAGAGAGTCACATCTACTCCCGACATTTAGCCGCACTTGTTGTGTATTTACATACATGAAAGTAATAGAATTCGTTCAGTGACGCGCTTCTATTAGTGCCTTAAGAGAGTCACATCTACTCCCGACAATTAGCCGCGCTTTTTGTGTATTTACATACTTGAAAGTAACAGAATTCATTTAGTGACGCGCTTTTATTAGTACCTTAAGAGAGTCACATCTACTCCCGACATTTAGCCGCGCTTGTTGTGTACTAACAAACGTGAAAGTAAAAAAATTCATTTAGTTACGCGCTTTTATTACTACCTTAAGAGAGTCACATCTACTCCCGCTATTCAGCCGCGCTTGTTGTGTATTTACATAGATGAAAGTAATAGAATTCGTTCAGTGACGCGCTTCTATTAGTACCTAAAGAGAGTCACATCTCCCGACATTTAGCCGCGCTTGTTGTGTACTAACAAACGTGAAAGTAAAAAAATTCATTTAGTGACGCGCTTTTATTAGTACCTTGAGAGAGTCACATTTACTCCCGACATTTAGCCGCGCTTGTTGTGTATTTACATAGATGAAAGTAATAGAATTCGTTCAGTGACGCGCTTCTATTAGTACCTTAAGAAAGTCACATCTACTCCCGACAATTAGCCGCGCTTTTTGTGTATTTACATACGTGAGAGTAACAGAATTCATTTAGTGACGCGCTTCTATTAGTACCTTGAGAGAGTCACATCTACTCCCGACATTTAGCCGCGCTTGTTGTGTATTTACATAGATGAAAGTAATAGAATTCGTTCAGTGACGCGCTTCTATTAGTACCTTAAGAAAGTCACATCTACTCCCGACAATTAGCCGCGCTTGTTGTGTATTTACATACGTGAAAGTAACATACTTCATTTAGTGACGCGCTTCTATTAGTACCTTAAGAGAGTCACATCTACTCCCGACATTTAGCCGCACTTGTTGTGTATTTACATACATGAAAGTAATAGAATTCGTTCAGTGACGCGCTTCTATTAGTGCCTTAAGAGAGTCACATCTACTCCCGACAATTAGCCGCGCTTTTTGTGTATTTACATACTTGAAAGTAACAGAATTCATTTAGTGACGCGCTTTTATTAGTACCTTAAGAGAGTCACATCTACTCCCGACATTTAGCCGCGCTTGTTGTGTACTAACAAACGTGAAAGTAAAAAAATTCATTTAGTTACGCGCTTTTATTAGTACCTTAAGAGAGTCACATCTACTCCCGCTATTCAGCCGCGCTTGTTGTGTATTTACATAGATGAAAGTAATAGAATTCGTTCAGTGACGCGCTTCTATTAGTACCTAAAGAGAGTCACATCTCCCGACATTTAGCCGCGCTTGTTGTGTACTAACAAACGTGAAAGTAAAAAAATTCATTTAGTGACGCGCTTTTATTAGTACCTTAAGAGAGTCACATCTACTCCCGCTATTCAGCCGCGCTTGTTGTGTATTTACATAGATGAAAGTAATAGAATTCGTTCAGTGACGCGCTTCTATTAGTACCTAAAGAGAGTCACATCTTCTCCCGACATTTAGCCGCGCTTGTTGTGTACCAACAAACGTGAAAGTAAAAAAATTCATTTAGTGACGCGCTTTTATTAGTACCTTAAGAGAGTCACATCTACTCCCGCTAATCAGCCGCGCTTGTTGTGTATTTACATACGTGAAAGTAATAGAATTCGTTTAGTGAGGCGCTGCTATTAGTACCTTAAGAGAGTCACATCTACTCCCGATATATAGCTGCGCTTGTTGTGTATTTACATACGTGAAAGTAACAGAATTCATTTAGTGACGCGCTTCTATTAGTACCTTGAGAGAGTCACATCTTCTCCAGACATTTAGCTGTGCTTGTTGTGTATTTACATACGTGAAAGTAACAGAATTCATTTAGTGACGCGCTTCTATTAGTACCTTAAGAGAGTCACATCTACTCTCGACATTTAGCCGCGCTTGTTGTGTATTTACATACATGAAAGTAATAGAATTCGTTCAGTGACGCGCTTCTATTAGTACCTTAAGAGAGTCACATCTTCTCCAGACATTTAGCTGTGCTTGTTGTGTATTTACATACGTGAAAGTAACAGAATTCATTAGTGACGCGCTTCTATTAGTACCTTAAGAGAGTCACATCTACTCCCGCTATTCAGCCGCGCTTGTTGTGTATTTACATAGATGAAAGTAAAAAAATTCATTTAGTGACGCGCTTTTATTAGTACCTTAAGAGAGTCACATCTACTCCCGCTATTCAGCCGCGCTTGTTGTGTATTTACATACGTGAAAGTAATAGAATTCGTTTAGTGACGCGCTGCTATTAGTACCTTGAGAGAGTCACATCTACTCCCGACATTTAGCCGCGCTTGTTGTGTATTTACATACGTGAAAGTAACAGAATTCATTTAGTGACGCGCTTCTATTGCTACCTTAAGAAAGTCACATCTACTCCCGACATTTAGCCGCGCTTGTTGTGTATTTACATACGTGAAAGTAACAGAATTTATTTAGTGACGCGCTTCTATTAGTACCTCAAGAGAGTCACATCTTCTCCAGACATTTAGCTGTGCTTGTTGTGTATTTACATACCTGAAAGTAACAGAATTCATTTAGTGACGCGCTTCTATTACTACATTAAGAGAGTCACATCTACTCCCGACATTTAGCCGCGCTTGTTGTGTACTAACAAACGTGAAAGTAATAAAATTCATTTAGTGACGCGCTTTTATTAGTACCTTAAGAGAGTCACATCTACTCCCGCTATTCAGCCGCGCTTGTTGTGTATTTACATACGTGAAAGTGATAGAATTCATTTAGTGACGCGCTTCTATTGCTACCTTAAGAAAGTCACATCTACTCCCGACATTTAGCCGCGCTTGTTGTGTACTAACAAACGTGAAAGTAAAAAAATTCATTTAGTGACGCGCTTTTATTAGTACCTTAAGAGAGTCACATCTACTCCCACTATTCAGCCGCGCTTGTTGTGTACTAACAAACGTGAAAGTAAAAAAATTCATTTAGTGACGCGCTTTTATTAGTACCTTAAGAGAGTCACATTTACTCCCGCTATTCAGCCGCGCTTGTTGTGTATTTACATACGTGAAAGTGATAGAATTCATTTAGTGACGCGCTTCTATTGCTAGATAGTGACGCGCATGTTTCGCTGCACGCGACTTCCCTACGGTCGAGGTGGTCCTCTTTGAAAAACGATAGTATAGGTACGTGGTTGCAAATGCAAGCAATTGCTTCTTTCCACGCTGAGCCTAAAGTTCACTCCCACTATTCCACGGACTATCAAAACCTTGCTTCGGAAAGAGAGTTTAGGGTAGCGAGAAAGAACCTCGCCTCCCGGCGAACCGGAAGACCGGGCTCGGAAAAACCCTGACGTAATGAACCCGTTTTGTGCAATATGACACCTAGCAGCGTCCGAAGAGACTGTTCGGCCCCTCCCTTGGTCATATGAACCGCGGAGAGTTGTCAATATCAACGTGCGGTCCATCAGTCAAGTTGGTAGTTACCCCTTTTACATTAGTTTGATGGGGAACAGTGTCGTTTGGCCTCCGGGATCTTGGCCAGTACTGGTAGACTACCCTGGACCCAGTCGGCTACTCCGGAGTTGTCCAGCGGGACAGTCACATCTACTCCCGACAATTAGCCGCGCTTGTTGTGTATTTACATACGTGAAAGTAACATAATTCATTTAGTGACGCGCTTCTATTAGTACCTTAAGAGAGTCACATCTACTCCCGACATTTAGCCGCGCTTGTTGTGTATTTACATAGATGAAAGTGATAGAATTCATTTAGTGACGCGCTTCTATTAGTACCTTAAGAGAGTCACATCTTCTCCAGACATTTAGCTGTGCTTGTTGTGTATTTACATACGTGAAAGTAACAGAATTCATTTAGTGACGCGCTTCTATTAGTACCTTAAGAGAGTCACATCTACTCCCGCTATTCAGCCGCGCTTGTTGTGTATTTACATACGTGAAAGTAATAGAATTCGTTTAGTGAGGCGCTGCTATTAGTACCTTAAGAGAGTCACATCTACTCCCGATATATAGCTGCGCTTGTTGTGTATTTACATACGTGAAAGTAACAGAATTCATTTAGTGACGCGCTTCTATTAGTACCTTGAGAGAGTCACATCTACTCCCGACATTTAGCCGCGCTTGTTGTGTACTAACAAACGTGAAAGTAAAAAAATTCATTTAGTGACGCGCTTTTATTAGTACCTTAAGAGAGTCACATTTACTCCCGCTATTCAGCCGCGCTTGTTGTGTATTTACATACGTGAAAGTGATAGAATTCATTTAGTGACGCGCTTCTATTGCTAGATAGTGACGCGCATGTTTCGCTGCACGCGACTTCCCTACGGTCGAGGTGGTCCTCTTTGAAAAACGATAGTATAGGTACGTGGTTGCAAATGCAAGCAATTGCTTCTTTCCACGCTGAGCCTAAAGTTCACTCCCACTATCCCACCGACTATCAAAACCTTGCTTCGGAAAGAGAGTTTAGGGTAGCGAGAAAGAACCTCGCCTCCCGGCGAACCGGAAGACCGGGCTCGGAAAAACCCTGACGTAATGAACCCGTTTTGTGCAATATGACACCTAGCAGCGTCCGAAGAGACTGTTCGGCCCCTCCCTTGGTCATATGAACCGCGGAGAGTTGTCAATATCAACGTGCGGTCCATCAGTCAAGTTGGTAGTTACCCCTTTTACATTAGTTCGATGGGGAACAGTGTCGTTTGGCCTCCGGGATCTTGGCCAGTACTGGTAGACTACCCTGGACCCAGTCGGCTACTCCGGAGTTGTCCAGCGGGAACCACGTGGAGGTAGACACTGCCATTGCATCCTCCCGGATCATGCACCACCCAGCCGAGGCCACTAGATGTTTAGAGGCCTTTTCTGGCAAAGTCCTTCCTTTTCAAGAAGGTTCGGCTGCTTCACCAGAGTTCTCTCATTTTTGCTGGAACATGCTCCGTAAACGAAGCATGATCCACCCGACTCTCACGTGCCAAGTCAAAGGTGCGTGTCAATGACTTTAGCGAACGTATGAGGACTAGACGTCCCGGCAGGAGCTCAGTGCTACTGAGCCCCCAGTAGCAAATACCCCTGCGGGCCATCCTTAAGAGCCGCAGCGTCTTAAGAGAGTCCTTAAGTCCTTAAGAAAGTCACATCTACTCCCGACATTTAGCCACGCTTGTTTTGTATTTACATACGTGAAAGTAGTAGAATTCATTCAGTGGCGCGCCTCTATTAGTACCTTAAGATGCACATCTACTTCCGCTATTTAGCCGCGCTTGTTGTGTATTCACATACATGAAAGTTATAGAATTCGTTCAGTGACGCGCTTCTATTACTACATTAAGAGAGTCACATCTACTCCCGACATTTAGCTGTGCTTGTTGTGTATTTACATACGTGAAAGTAACAGAATTCATTTAGTGACGCGCTTCTATTAGTACCTTAAGAGAGTCACATCTACTCCCGACATTTAGCCGCGCTTGTTGTGTACTAACAAACGTGAAAGTAAAAAAATTCATTTAGTGACGCGCTTTTATTAGTACCTTAAGAGAGTCACATCTACTCCCACTATTCAGCCGCGCTTGTTGTGTATTTACATAGATGAAAGTAATAGAATTCGTTCAGTGACGCGCTTCTATTAGTACCTTAAGAGAGTCACATCTTCTCCCGACATTTAGCCGCGCTTGTTGTGTACTAACAAACGTGAAAGTAAAAAAATTCATTTAGTGACGCGCTTTTATTAGTACCTTAAGAGAGTCACATCTACTCCCGCTATTCAGCCGCGCTTGTTGTGTATTTACATACGTGAAAGTAATAGAATTCGTTTAGTGAGGCGCTGCTATTAGTACCTTAAGAGAGTCACATCTACTCCCGATATATAGCTGCGCTTGTTGTGTATTTACATACGTGAAAGTAACAGAATTCATTTAGTGACGCGCTTCTATTAGTACCTTGAGAGAGTCACATCTACTCCCGACATTTAGCCGCGCTTGTTGTGTACTAACAAACGTGAAAGTAAAAAAATTCATTTAGTGACGCGCTTCTATTAGTACCTTAAGAGAGTCACATCTACTCCCGACATTCAGCCGCGCTTGTTGTGTACTAACAAACGAGAAAGTAAAAAAATTCATTTAGTGACGCGCTTTTATTTTAGTACCTTAAGAGAGTCACATTTACTCCCGCTATTCAGCCGCGCTTGTTGTGTATTTACATACATGAAAGTAATAGAATTCGTTTAGTGACGCGCTGCTATTAGTACCTTGAGAGAGTCACATCTACTCCCGACATTTAGCCGCGCTTGTTGTGTATTTACATAGATGAAAGTAATAGAATTCGTTCAGTGACGCGCTTCTATTAGTACCCTAAGAAAGTCACATCTACTCCCGACAATTAGCCGCGCTTTTTGTGTATTTACATACGTGAAAGTAACAGAATTCATTTAGTGACGCGCTTCTATTAGTACCTCAAGAGAGTCACATCTACTCCCGACATTTAGCCGCGCTTGTTGTGTATTTACATTCATGAAAGTAATAGAATTCGTTCAGTGACGCGCTTCTATTAGTACCTTAAGAGAGTCACATCTTCTCCAGACATTTAGCTGTGCTTGTTGTTTATTTACATACGTGAAAGTAACAGAATTCATTAGTGACGCGCTTCTATTAGTACCTTAAGAGAGTCACATCTACTCCCGACATTTAGCCGCGCTTGTTGTGTACTAACAAACGTGAAAGTGAAAAAATTCATTTAGTGACGCGCTTTTATTAGTACCTTAAGAGAGTCACATCTACTCCCGCTATTCAGCCGCGCTTGTTGTGTATTTACATAGATGAAAGTAATAGAATTCGTTCAGTGACGCGCTTCTATTAGTACCTTAAGAGAGTCACATCTTCTCCCGACATTTAGCCGCGCTTGTTGTGTACTAACAAACGTGAAAGTAAAAAAATTCATTTAGTGACGCGCTTTTATTAGTACCTTAAGAGAGTCACATCTACTCCCGCTATTCAGCCGCGCTTGTTGTGTATTTACATACGTGAAAGTAATAGAATTCGTTTAGTGACGCGCTGCTATTAGTACCTTGAGAGAGTCACATCTACTCCCGACATTTAGCCGCGCTTGTTGTGTATTTACATACGTGAAAGTAACAGAATTCATTTAGTGACGCGCTTCTATTAGTACCTTGAGAGAGTCACATCTACTCCCGACATTTAGCCGCGCTTGTTGTGTATTTACATACGTGAAAGTAACAGAATTTATTTAGTGACGCGCTTCTATTAGTACCTCAAGAGAGTCACATCTTCTCCAGACATTTAGCTGTGCTTGTTGTGTATTTACATACGTGAAAGTAACAGAATTCATTTAGTGACGCGCTTCTATTACTACATTAAGAAAGTCACATCTACTCCCGACAATTAGCCGCGCTTTTTGTGTATTTACATACGTGAAAGTAACAGAATTCATTTAGTGACGCGCTTTTATTAGTACCTCAAGAGAGTCACATCTACTCCCGACATTTAGCCGCGCTTGTTGTGTATTTACATTCATGAAAGTAATAGAATTCGTTCAGTGACGCGCTTCTATTAGTACCTTAAGAGAGTCACATCTTCTCCAGACATTTAGCTGTGCTTGTTGTTTATTTACATACGTGAAAGTAACAGAATTCATTAGTGACGCGCTTCTATTAGTACCTTAAGAGAGTCACATCTACTCCCGACATTTAGCCGCGCTTGTTGTGTACTAACAAACGTGAAAGTGAAAAAATTCATTTAGTGACGCGCTTTTATTAGTACCTTAAGAGAGTCACATCTACTCCCGCTATTCAGCCGCGCTTGTTGTGTATTTACATAGATGAAAGTAATAGAATTCGTTCAGTGACGCGCTTCTATTAGTACCTTAAGAGAGTCACATCTTCTCCCGACATTTAGCCGCGCTTGTTGTGTACTAACAAACGTGAAAGTAAAAAAATTCATTTAGTGACGCGCTTTTATTAGTACCTTAAGAGAGTCACATCTACTCCCGCTATTCAGCCGCGCTTGTTGTGTATTTACATACGTGAAAGTAATAGAATTCGTTTAGTGACGCGCTGCTATTAGTACCTTGAGAGAGTCACATCTACTCCCGACATTTAGCCGCGCTTGTTGTGTATTTACATACGTGAAAGTAACAGAATTCATTTAGTGACGCGCTTCTATTAGTACCTTGAGAGAGTCACATCTACTCCCGACATTTAGCCGCGCTTGTTGTGTATTTACATACGTGAAAGTAACAGAATTTATTTAGTGACGCGCTTCTATTAGTACCTCAAGAGAGTCACATCTTCTCCAGACATTTAGCTGTGCTTGTTGTGTATTTACATACGTGAAAGTAACAGAATTCATTTAGTGACGCGCTTCTATTACTACATTAAGAGAGTCACATCTACTCCCGACATTTAGCCGCGCTTGTTGTGTACTAACAAACGTGAAAGTAATAAAATTCATTTAGTGACGCGCTTTTATTAGTACCTTAAGAGAGTCACATCTACTCCCGCTATTCAGCCGCGCTTGTTGTGTATTTACATACGTGAAAGTGATAGAATTCATTTAGTGACGCGCTTCTATTGCTACCTTAAGAAAGTCACATCTACTCCCGACATTTAGCCATGCTTGTTTTGTATTTACATACGTGAAAGTAGTAGAATTCATTCAGTGGCGCGCCTCTATTAGTACCTTAAGAGTCACATCTACTTCCGCTATTCAGCCGCGCTTGTTGTGTATTCACATACATGAAAGTTATAGAATTCGTTCAGTGACGCGCTTCTATTACTACATTAAGAGAGTCACATCTACTCCCGACATTTAGCCGCACTTTCTGTGTATTCACATACGTGAAAGTGATGGAATTTATTTAGTGACGCGCTTCTTCTAGTACCTAAAGAGAGTTACATCTACTCCCGACATTTAGCCGCGCTTGTTGTGTATTTACATACGTGAAAGTAACAGAATTTATTTAGTGACGCGCTTCTATTAGTACCTCAAGAGAGTCACATCTTCTCCAGACATTTAGCTGTGCTTGTTGTGTATTTACATACGTGAAAGTAATAGAATTCGTTTAGTGAGGCGCTGCTATTAGTACCTTAAGAGAGTCACATCTACTCCCACTATTCAGCCGCGCTTGTTGTGTATTTACATAGATGAAAGTAATAGAATTCGTTCAGTGACGCGCTTCTATTAGTACCTTAAGAGAGTCACATCTTCTCCCGACATTTAGCCGCGCTTGTTGTGTACTAACAAACGTGAAAGTAAAAAAATTCATTTAGTGACGCGCTTTTATTAGTACCTTAAGAGAGTCACATCTACTCCCGCTATTCAGCCGCGCTTGTTGTGTATTTACATACGTGAAAGTAATAGAATTCGTTTAGTGAGGCGCTGCTATTAGTACCTTGAGAGAGTCACATCTACTCCCGACATTTAGCCGCGCTTGTTGTGTACTAACAAACGTGAAAGTAAAAAAATTCATTTAGTGACGCGCTTCTATTAGTACCTTAAGAGAGACACATCTACTCCCGCTATTCAGCCGCGCTTGTTGTGTATTTACATAGATGAAAGTAATAGAATTCGTTCAGTGACGCGCTTCTATTAGTACCTTAAGAGAGTCACATCTTCTCCCGACATTTAGCCGCGCTTGTTGTGTACTAACAAACGTGAAAGTAAAAAAATTCATTTAGTGACGCGCTTCTATTAGTACCTTAAGAGAGTCACATCTACTCCCGACATTTAGCCGCGCTTGTTGTGTACTAACAAACGAGAAAGTAAAAAAATTCATTTAGTGACGCGCTTTTATTTTAGTACCTTAAGAGAGTCACATCTACTCCCGCTATTCAGCCGCGCTTGTTGTGTATTTACATACATGAAAGTAATAGAATTCGTTTAGTGACGCGCTGCTATTAGTACCTTAAGAGAGTCACATCTACTCACGATATATAGCTGCGCTTGTTGTGTATTTACATACGTGAAAGTAACAGAATTCATTTAGTGACGCGCTTCTATTAGTACCTTGAGAGAGTCACATCTACTCCCGACATTTAGCCGCGCTTGTTGTGTATTTACATAGATGAAAGTAATAGAATTCGTTCAGTGACGCGCTTCTATTAGTACCCTAAGAAAGTCACATCTACTCCCGACAATTAGCCGCGCTTTTTGTGTATTTACATACGTGAAAGTAACAGAATTCATTTAGTGACGCGCTTCTATTAGTACCTCAAGAGAGTCACATCTACTCCCGACATTTAGCCGCGCTTGTTGTGTATTTACATTCATGAAAGTAATAGAATTCGTTCAGTGACGCGCTTCTATTAGTACCTTAAGAGAGTCACATCTTCTCCAGACATTTAGCTGTGCTTGTTGTGTATTTACATACGTGAAAGTAACAGAATTCATTAGTGACGCGCTTCTATTAGTACCTTAAGAGAGTCACATCTACTCCCGACATTTAGCCGCGCTTGTTGTGTACTAACAAACGTGAAAGTGAAAAAATTCATTTAGTGACGCGCTTTTATTAGTACCTTAAGAGAGTCACATCTACTCCCGCTATTCAGCCGCGCTTGTTGTGTATTTACATAGATGAAAGTAATAGAATTCGTTCAGTGACGCGCTTCTATTAGTACCTTAAGAGAGTCACATCTTCTCCCGACATTTAGCCGCGCTTGTTGTGTACTAACAAACGTGAAAGTAAAAAAATTCATTTAGTGACGCGCTTTTATTAGTACCTTGAGAGAGTCACATCTACTCCCAACATTTAGCCGCGCTTGTTGTGTATTTACATACGTGAAAGTAACAGAATTTATTTAGTGACGCGCTTCTATTAGTACCTCAAGAGAGTCACATCTTCTCCAGACATTTAGCTGTGCTTGTTGTGTATTTACATACGTGAAAGTAACAGAATTCATTTAGTGACGCGCTTCTATTACTACATTAAGAGAGTCACATCTACTCCCGACATTTAGCCGCGCTTGTTGTGTACTAACAAACGTGAAAGTAATAAAATTCATTTAGTGACGCGCTTTTATTAGTACCTTAAGAGAGTCACATCTACTCCCGCTATTCAGCCGCGCTTGTTGTGTATTTACATACGTGAAAGTGATAGAATTCATTTAGTGACGCGCTTCTATTGCTACCTTAAGAAAGTCACATCTACTCCCGACATTTAGCCATGCTTGTTTTGTATTTACATACGTGAAAGTAGTAGAATTCATTCAGTGGCGCGCCTCTATTAGTACCTTAAGAGTCACATCTACTTCCGCTATTCAGCCGCGCTTGTTGTGTATTCACATACATGAAAGTTATAGAATTCGTTCAGTGACGCGCTTCTATTACTACATTAAGAGAGTCACATCTACTCCCGACATTTAGCCGCACTTTCTGTGTATTCACATACGTGAAAGTGATGGAATTTATTTAGTGACGCGCTTCTTCTAGTACCTAAAGAGAGTTACATCTACTCCCGACATTTAGCCGCGCTTGTTGTGTATTTACATACGTGAAAGTAACAGAATTTATTTAGTGACGCGCTTCTATTAGTACCTCAAGAGAGTCACATCTTCTCCAGACATTTAGCTGTGCTTGTTGTGTATTTACATACGTGAAAGTAATAGAATTCGTTTAGTGAGGCGCTGCTATTAGTACCTTAAGAGAGTCACATCTACTCCCACTATTCAGCCGCGCTTGTTGTGTATTTACATAGATGAAAGTAATAGAATTCGTTCAGTGACGCGCTTCTATTAGTACCTTAAGAGAGTCACATCTTCTCCCGACATTTAGCCGCGCTTGTTGTGTACTAACAAACGTGAAAGTAAAAAAATTCATTTAGTGACGCGCTTTTATTAGTACCTTAAGAGAGTCACATCTACTCCCGCTATTCAGCCGCGCTTGTTGTGTATTTACATACGTGAAAGTAATAGAATTCGTTTAGTGAGGCGCTGCTATTAGTACCTTAAGAGAGTCACATCTACTCCCGATATATAGCTGCGCTTGTTGTGTATTTACATACGTGAAAGTAACAGAATTCATTTAGTGACGCGCTTCTATTAGTACCTTGAGAGAGTCACATCTACTCCCGACATTTAGCCGCGCTTGTTGTGTACTAACAAACGTGAAAGTAAAAAAATTCATTTAGTGACGCGCTTCTATTAGTACCTTAAGAGAGACACATCTACTCCCGCTATTCAGCCGCGCTTGTTGTGTATTTACATAGATGAAAGTAATAGAATTCGTTCAGTGACGCGCTTCTATTAGTACCTTAAGAGAGTCACATCTTCTCCCGACATTTAGCCGCGCTTGTTGTGTACTAACAAACGTGAAAGTAAAAAAATTCATTTAGTGACGCGCTTCTATTAGTACCTTAAGAGAGTCACATCTACTCCCGACATTTAGCCGCGCTTGTTGTGTACTAACAAACGAGAAAGTAAAAAAATTCATTTAGTGACGCGCTTTTATTTTAGTACCTTAAGAGAGTCACATCTACTCCCGCTATTCAGCCGCGCTTGTTGTGTATTTACATACATGAAAGTAATAGAATTCGTTTAGTGACGCGCTGCTATTAGTACCTTAAGAGAGTCACATCTACTCACGATATATAGCTGCGCTTGTTGTGTATTTACATACGTGAAAGTAACAGAATTCATTTAGTGACGCGCTTCTATTAGTACCTTGAGAGAGTCACATCTACTCCCGACATTTAGCCGCGCTTGTTGTGTATTTACATAGATGAAAGTAATAGAATTCGTTCAGTGACGCGCTTCTATTAGTACCCTAAGAAAGTCACATCTACTCCCGACAATTAGCCGCGCTTTTTGTGTATTTACATACGTGAAAGTAACAGAATTCATTCAGTGACGCGCTTCTATTAGTACCTCAAGAGAGTCACATCTACTCCCGACATTTAGCCGCGCTTGTTGTGTATTTACATTCATGAAAGTAATAGAATTCGTTCAGTGACGCGCTTCTATTAGTACCTCAAGAGAGTCACATCTTCTCCAGACATTTAGCTGTGCTTGTTGTGTATTTACATACGTGAAAGTAACAGAATTCATTAGTGACGCGCTTCTATTAGTACCTTAAGAGAGTCACATCTACTCCCGACATTTAGCCGCGCTTGTTGTGTACTAACAAACGTGAAAGTGAAAAAATTCATTTAGTGACGCGCTTTTATTAGTACCTTAAGAGAGTCACATCTACTCCCGCTATTCAGCCGCGCTTGTTGTGTATTTACATAGATGAAAGTAACAGAATTCATTTAGTGACGCGCTTCTATTAGTACCTTGAGAGAGTCACATCTACTCCCGACATTTAGCCGCGCTTGTTGTGTATTTACATAGATGAAAGTAATAGAATTCGTTCAGTGACGCGCTTCTATTAGTACCCTAAGAAAGTCACATCTACTCCCGACAATTAGCCGCGCTTTTTGTGTATTTACATACGTGAAAGTAACAGAATTCATTTAGTGACGCGCTTCTATTAGTACCTCAAGAGAGTCACATCTACTCCCGACATTTAGCCGCGCTTGTTGTGTATTTACATTCATGAAAGTAATAGAATTCGTTCAGTGACGCGCTTCTATTAGTACCTTAAGAGAGTCACATCTTCTCCAGACATTTAGCTGTGCTTGTTGTGTATTTACATACGTGAAAGTAACAGAATTCATTAGTGACGCGCTTCTATTAGTACCTTAAGAGAGTCACATCTACTCCCGACATTTAGCCGCGCTTGTTGTGTACTAACAAACGTGAAAGTGAAAAAATTCATTTAGTGACGCGCTTTTATTAGTACCTTAAGAGAGTCACATCTACTCCCGCTATTCAGCCGCGCTTGTTGTGTATTTACATAGATGAAAGTAATAGAATTCGTTCAGTGACGCGCTTCTATTAGTACCTTAAGAGAGTCACATCTTCTCCCGACATTTAGCCGCGCTTGTTGTGTACTAACAAACGTGAAAGTAAAAAAATTCATTTAGTGACGCGCTTTTATTAGTACCTTAAGAGAGTCACATCTACTCCCGCTATTCAGCCGCGCTTGTTGTGTATTTACATACGTGGAAGTAATAGAATTCGTTTAGTGACGCGCTGCTATTAGTACCTTGAGAGAGTCACATCTACTCCCGACATTTAGCCGCGCTTGTTGTGTATTTACATACGTGAAAGTAACAGAATTCATTTAGTGACGCGCTTCTATTAGTACCTTGAGAGAGTCACATCTACTCCCGACATTTAGCCGCGCTTGTTGTGTATTTACATACGTGAAAGTAACAGAATTTATTTAGTGACGCGCTTCTATTAGTACCTCAAGAGAGTCACATCTTCTCCAGACATTTAGCTGTGCTTGTTGTGTATTTACATACGTGAAAGTAACAGAATTCATTTAGTGACGCGCTTCTATTACTACATTAAGAGAGTCACATCTACTCCCGACATTTAGCCGCGCTTGTTGTGTACTAACAAACGTGAAAGTAATAAAATTCATTTAGTGACGCGCTTTTATTAGTACCTTAAGAGAGTCACATCTACTCCCGCTATTCAGCCGCGCTTGTTGTGTATTTACATACGTGAAAGTGATAGAATTCATTTAGTGACGCGCTTCTATTGCTACCTTAAGAAAGTCACATCTACTCCCGACATTTAGCCATGCTTGTTTTGTATTTACATACGTGAAAGTAGTAGAATTCATTCAGTGGCGCGCCTCTATTAGTACCTTAAGAGTCACATCTACTTCCGCTATTTAGCCGCGCTTGTTGTGTATTCACATACATGAAAGTTATAGAATTCGTTCAGTGACGCGCTTCTATTACTACATTAAGAGAGTCACATCTACTCCCGACATTTAGCCGCACTTTCTGTGTATTCACATACGTGAAAGTGATGGAATTTATTTAGTGACGCGCTTCTTCTAGTACCTAAAGAGAGTTACATCTACTCCCGACATTTAGCCGCGCTTGTTGTGTATTTACATACGTGAAAGTCATAGAATTCATTTAGTGACGCGCTCCTATTAGTACCTTAAGAGAGTCACATCTACTCCCGACATTTAGCCGCGCTTTTTGTGTATTTACATACGTGAAAGTAATAGAATTCATTTAGTAACGCGCTTCTATTAGTACCTTAAGAGAGTCACATCTACTCCCGACATTTAGCCGCGCTTTTTATGTATTTACATACACGAAAGAAATATAATTCATTTAGTGAGGCGCTTCAATTAGTACCTTGAGAGAGTCACATCTACTTGTTGTGTATTTACATACGTGAAAGGAATGGAATTCATTCAGTGACCCGCTTCTATTTGTACCTTAAGAAAGTCACATCTACTCCTGACATTTAGCCGTGCTTGTTTTGTATTCACATACGTGAAAGTAATATAATTCATTTAGTGACGCGCTTCTATTAGTACCTTAAGAAAGTCACATCTACTCCCGACATTTAGCCGCGCTTGTCGTGTATTTACATACGTGAATGCAATAGAATTCATTTAGTGACGCGCTTCTATTAGTACCTTAAGAAAGTCACATCTACTCCCAACATTTAGCCGCGCTTGTTGTGTATTTACATACGTGAAAGTCATAGAATTCATTTAGTGACGCGCTCCTATTAGTACCTCAAGAGACTCACATCTACTCCCGACATTTAGCCGCGCTTTTTGTGTATTTAGATACGTGAAAGTAATAGAATTCATTTAGTAACGCGCTTCTATTAGTACCTTAAGAGAGTCACATCTACTCCCGACATTTAGCCGCGCTTTTTATGTATTTACATACACGAAAGAAATATAATTCATTTAGTGAGGCGCTTCAATTAGTACCTTGAGAGAGTCACATCTACTTGTTGTGTATTTACATACGTGAAAGAAATGGAATTCATTCAGTGACCCGCTTCTATTTGTACCTTAAGAAAGTCACATCTACTCCTGACATTTAGCCGTGCTTGTTTTGTATTCACATACGTGAAAGTAATATAATTCATTTAGTGACGCGCTTCTATTAGTACCTTAAGAAAGTCACATCTACTCCCGACATTTAGCCGCGCTTGTTGTGTATTTACATACGTGAAAGTCATAGAATTCATTTAGTGACGCGCTCCTATTAGTACCTTAAGAGAGTCACATCTACTCCCGACATTTAGCCGCGCTTTTTGTGTATTTACATACGTGAAAGTAATAGAATTCATTTAGTGACGCGCTTTTATTCGTACCTTAAGATAGTCACATCTACTCCCGACATTTAGCCGCGCTTTTTGTGTATTTACATACGTGAAAGTAATAGAATTCATTCAGTGACGCGCTTCTATTAGTACCTTAAGAAAGTCACATCTACTCCCGACATTAAGCCGCGCTAGTTGTGTATTCACATACGTGAAAGTAATAGAATTCATTTAGTGACGCGCTTCTATAAGTACCTCAAGAGAGTCACATCTACTCCTGACATTTAGCCGCGCTTTTTGTGTATTAACATACGTGAAAGTAATAGAATTCATTCAGTGACGCGCTTCTATTAGTACCTTAAGAAAGTCACATCTACTCCCGACATTAAGCCGCGCTAGTTGTGTATTCATATACGTGAAAGTAATAGAATTCATTTAGTGACGCGCTTCTATAAGTACCTTAAGAGAGTCACATCTACTCCCGATATATAGCTGCGCTTGTTGTGTATTTACATACGTGAAAGTAACAGAATTCATTTAGTGACGCGCTTCTATTAGTACCTTAAGAAAGTCACATCTACTCCCAACATTTAGCCGCGCTTGTTGTGTATTTACATACGTGAAAGTCATAGAATTCATTTAGTGACGCGCTCCTATTAGTACCTCAAGAGACTCACATCTACTCCCGACATTTAGCCGCGCTTTTTGTGTATTTACATACGTGAAAGTAATAGAATTCATTTAGTAACGCGCTTCTATTAGTACCTTAAGAGAGTCACATCTACTCCCGACATTTAGCCGCGCTTTTTATGTATTTACATACACGAAAGAAATATAATTCATTTAGTGAGGCGCTTCAATTAGTACCTTGAGAGAGTCACATCTACTTGTTGTGTATTTACATACGTGAAAGAAATGGAATTCATTCAGTGACCCGCTTCTATTTGTACCTTAAGAAAGTCACATCTACTCCTGACATTTAGCCGTGCTTGTTTTGTATTCACATACGTGAAAGTAATATAATTCATTTAGTGACGCGCTTCTATTAGTACCTTAAGAAAGTCACATCTACTCCCGACATTTAGCCGCGCTTGTTGTGTATTTACATACGTGAAAGTCATAGAATTCATTTAGTGACGCGCTCCTATTAGTACCTTAAGAGAGTCACATCTACTCCCGACATTTAGCCGCGCTTTTTGTGTATTTACATACGTGAAAGTAATAGAATTCATTTAGTGACGCGCTTCTATTCGTACCTTAAGATAGTCACATCTACTCCCGACATTTAGCCGCGCTTTTTGTGTATTTACATACGTGAAAGTAATAGAATTCATTCAGTGACGCGCTTCTATTAGTACCTTAAGAAAGTCACATCTACTCCCGACATTAAGCCGCGCTAGTTGTGTATTCACATACGTGAAAGTAATAGAATTCATTTAGTGACGCGCTTCTATAAGTACCTCAAGAGAGTCACATCTACTCCTGACATTTAGCCGCGCTTTTTGTGTATTTACATACGTGGAAGTAATAGAATTCATTCAGTGACGCGCTTCTATTAGTACCTTAAGAAAGTCACATCTACTCCCGACATTAAGCCGCGCTAGTTGTGTATTCATATACGTGAAAGTAATAGAATTCATTTAGTGACGCGCTTCTATAAGTACCTTAAGAGAGTCACATCTACTCCCGATATATAGCTGCGCTTGTTGTGTATTTACATACGTGAAAGTAACAGAATTCATTTAGTGACGCGCTTCTATTAGTACCTTAAGAGAGTCACATCTACTCCCGACATTCAGCCGCGCTTGTTGTGTACTAACAAACGTGAAAGTAT
Source organism: Lochmaea crataegi (assembly GCA_947563755.1). Lineage (NCBI taxonomy): Eukaryota > Metazoa > Arthropoda > Insecta > Coleoptera > Chrysomelidae > Lochmaea > Lochmaea crataegi. The sequence goes on along the minus strand of OX387431.1, from coordinate 29,102,921 downwards.
TAAAATTCATTTAGTGGCGCGCTTCTATTAGTACCTTAAGAGAGTCACATCTACTCCCGCTATTCAGCCGCGCTTGTTGTGTATTTACATACGTGAAAGTGATAGAATTCATTTAGTGACGCGCTTCTATTGCTACCTTAAGCAAGTCACATCCACTCCCGACATTAAGCCATGCTTGTTTTGTATTTACATACGTGAAAGTAGTAGAATTCATTCAGTAACGCGCCTATATTAGTACCTTAAGAGTCACATCTACTTCCGCTATTTAGCCGCGCTTGTTGTGTATTCACATACATGAAAGTTATAGAATTCGTTCAGTGATGCGCTTCTATTACTACATTAAGAGAGTCACATCTACTCCCGACATTTAGCCGCACTTTCTGTGTATTCACATACGTGAAAGTAATGGAATTTATTTAGTGACGCGCTCCTTTTAGTACCTAAAGAGAGTTACATCTACTCTCGACATTTAGCCGCGCTTGTCGTGTATTTACATACGTGAATGCAATAGAATTCATTTAGTGACGCGCTTCTTTTAGTACCTTAAGAAAGTCACATCTACTCCCGACATTAAGCCGCGCTTGTTGTGTATTTACATACGTGAAAGTCATAGAATTTATTTAGTGACGCGCTCCTATTAGTACCTTAAGAGAGTCACATCTACTCCCGACATTTAGCCGCGCTTGTTGTGTATTTACATACATGAAAGTAATAGAATTCGTTCAGTGACGCGCTTCTATTGGTACCTTAAGAGAGTCACATCTTCTCCAGACATTTAGCTGTGCTTGTTGTGTATTTACATACGTGAAAGTAACAGAATTCATTAGTGACGCGCTTCTATTAGTACCTTAAGAGAGTCACATCTACTCCCGACATTTAGCCGCGCTTGTTGTGTACTAACAAACGTGAAAGTGAAAAAATTCATTTAGTGACGCGCTTTTATTAGTACCTTAAGAGAGTCACATCTACTCCCGCTATTCAGCCGCGCTTGTTGTGTATTTACATAGATGAAAGTAATAGAATTCGTTCAGTGACGCGCTTCTATTAGTACCTTAAGAGAGTCACATCTTCTCCCGACATTTAGCCGCGCTTGTTGTGTACTAACAAACGTGAAAGTAATAAAATTCATTTAGTGGCGCGCTTCTATTAGTACCTTAAGAGAGTCACATCTACTCCCGCTATTCAGCCGCGCTTGTTGTGTATTTACATACGTGAAAGTGATAGAATTCATTTAGTGACGCGCTTCTATTGCTACCTTAAGCAAGTCACATCCACTCCCGACATTAAGCCATGCTTGTTTTGTATTTACATACGTGAAAGTAGTAGAATTCATTCAGTAACGCGCCTATATTAGTACCTTAAGAGTCACATCTACTTCCGCTATTTAGCCGCGCTTGTTGTGTATTCACATACATGAAAGTTATAGAATTCGTTCAGTGATGCACTTCTATTACTACATTAAGAGAGTCACATCTACTCCCGACATTTAGCCGCACTTTCTGTGTATTCACATACGTGAAAGTAATGGAATTTATTTAGTGACGCGCTTCTTTTAGTACCTAAAGAGAGTTACATCTACTCTCGACATTTAGCCGCGCTTGTCGTGTATTTACATACGTGAATGCAATAGAATTCATTTAGTGACGCGCTTCTTTTAGTACCTTAAGAAAGTCACATCTACTCCCGACATTAAGCCGCGCTTGTTGTGTATTTACATACGTGAAAGTCATAGAATTTATTTAGTGACGCGCTCCTATTAGTACCTTAAGAGAGTCACATCTACTCCCGACATTTAGCCGCGCTTGTTGTGTATTTACATACATGAAAGTAATAGAATTCGTTCAGTGACGCGCTTCTATTGGTACCTTAAGAGAGTCACATCTTCTCCAGACATTTAGCTGTGCTTGTTGTGTATTTACATACGTGAAAGTAACAGAATTCATTAGTGACGCGCTTCTATTAGTACCTTAAGAGAGTCACATCTACTCCCGACATTTAGCCGCGCTTGTTGTGTACTAACAAACGTGAAAGTGAAAAAATTCATTTAGTGACGCGCTTTTATTAGTACCTTAAGAGAGTCACATCTACTCCCGCTATTCAGCCGCGCTTGTTGTGTATTTACATAGATGAAAGTAATAGAATTCGTTCAGTGACGCGCTTCTATTAGTACCTTAAGAGAGTCACATCTTCTCCCGACATTTAGCCGCGCTTGTTGTGTACTAACAAACGTGAAAGTAAAAAAATTCATTTAGTGACGCGCTTTTATTAGTACCTTAAGAGAGTCACATCTACTCCCGATATATAGCTGCGCTTGTTGTGTATTTACATACGTGAAAGTAACAGAATTCATTTTGTGACGCGCTTCTATTAGTACCTTGAGAGAGTCACATCTACTCCCGACATTTAGCCGCGCTTGTTGTGTATTTACATACGTGAAAGTAACAGAATTTATTTAGTGACGCGCTTCTATTAGTACCTCAAGAGAGTCACATCTTCTCCAGACATTTAGCTGTGCTTGTTGTGTATTTACATACGTGAAAGTAACAGAATTCATTTAGTGACGCGCTTCTATTACTACATTAAGAGAGTCACATCTACTCCCGCTATTCAGCCGCGCTTGTTGTGTATTTACATACGTGAAAGTGATAGAATTCATTTAGTGACGCGCTTCTATTGCTACCTTAAGAAAGTCACATCTACTCCCGACATTTAGCCATGCTTGTTTTGTATTTACATACGTGAAAGTAGTAGAATTCATTCAGTGGCGCGCCTCTATTAGTACCTTAAGAGTCACATCTACTTCCGCTATTTAGCCGCGCTTGTTGTGTATTCACATACATGAAAGTTATAGAATTCGTTCAGTGACGCGCTTCTATTACTACATTAAGAGAGTCACATCTACTCCCGACATTTAGCCGCACTTTCTGTGTATTCACATACGTGAAAGTAATGGAATTTATTTAGTGACGCGCTTCTTCTAGTACCTAAAGAGAGTTACATCTACTCTAGACATTTAGCCGCGCTTGTCGTGTATTTTCATACGTGAATGCAATAGAATTCATTTAGTGACGCGCTTCTATTAGTACCTTAAGAAAGTCACATCTACTCCCGACATTTAGCCGCGCTTGTTGTGTATTTACATACGTGAAAGTCATAGAATTCATTAAGTGACGCGCTCCTATTAGTACCTTAAGAGAGTCACATCTACTCCCGACATTTAGCCGCGCTTTTTGTGTATTTACCTACGTGAAAGTAATAGAATTCATTTAGTAACGCGCTTCTATTAGTACCTTAAGAGAGTCACATCTACTCCCGACATTTAGCCGCGCTTTTTATGTATTTACATACACGAAAGAAATATAATTCATTTAGTGAGGCGCTTCAATTAGTACCTTGAGAGAGTCACATCTACTTGTTGTGTATTTACATACGTGAAAGAAATGGAATTCATTCAGTGACCCGCTTCTATTTGTACCTTAAGAAAGTCACATCTACTCCTGACATTTAGCCGTGCTTGTTTTGAATTCACATAAGTGAAAGTAATAGAATTCATTTAGTGACGCGCTTCTATTAGTACCTTAAGAAAGTCACATCTACTCCCGACATTTAGCCGCGCTTTTTGTGTATTTACATACGTGAAAGTTATAGAATTCATTTAGTGACGCGCTCCTATTAGTACCTTAAGAGAGTCACATCTACTCCCGACATTTAGCCGCGCTTTTTGTGTATTTACATACGTGAAAGTAATAGAATTCATTTAGTGACGCGCTTCTATTCGTACCTTAAGATAGTCACATCTACTCCCGACATTTAGCCGCGCTTTTTGTGTATTTACATACGTTAAAGTAATAGAATTCATTCAGTGACGCGCTTCTATTAGTACCTTAAGAAAGTCACATCTACTCCCGACATTAAGCCGCGCTAGTTGTGTATTCACATACGTGAAAGTAATAGAATTCATTTAGTGACGCGCTTCTATAAGTACCTCAAGAGAGTCACATCTACTCCTGACATTTAGCCGCGCTTTTTGTGTATTTACATACGTGAAAGTAATAGAATTCATTCAGTGACGCGCTTCTATTAGTACCTTAAGAAAGTCACATCTACTCCCGACATTAAGCCGCGCTAGTTGTGTATTCATATACGTGAAAGTAATAGAATTCATTTAGTGACGCGCTTCTATTAGTACCTTAAGAGAGTCACATCTACTCCCGACATTTAGCCGCGCTTGTTGTGTACTAACAAACTTGAAAGTAATAAAATTCATTTAGTGGCGCGCTTCTATTAGTACCTTAAGAGAGTCACATCTACTCCCGCTATTCAGCCGCGCTTGTTGTGTATTTACATACGTGAAAGTAACAGAATTCATTTAGTGACGCGCTTCTATTAGTACCTTAAGAGAGTCACATCTACTCCCGACATTTAGCCGCGCTTGTTGTGTACTAACAAACGTGAAAGTAATAAAATTCATTTAGTGACGCGCTTCTATTGCTACCTTAAGCAAGTCACATCCACTCCCGACATTAAGCCATGCTTGTTTTGTATTTACATACGTGAAAGTAGTAGAATTCATTCAGTAACGCGCCTATATTAGTACCTTAAGAGTCACATCTACTTCCGCTATTTAGCCGCGCTTGTTGTGTATTCACATACATGAAAGTTATAGAATTCGTTCAGTGATGCGCTTCTATTACTACATTAAGAGAGTCACATCTACTCCCGACATATAGCCGCACTTTCTGTGTATTCACATACGTGAAAGTAATGGAATTTATTTCGTGACGCGCTTCTTTTAGTACCTAAAGAGAGTTACATCTACTCTCGACATTTAGCCGCGCTTGTCGTGTATTTACATACGTGAATGCAATAGAATTCATTTAGTGACGCGCTTCTTTTAGTACCTTAAGAAAGTCACATCTACTCCCGACATTAAGCCACGCTTGTTGTGTATTTACATACGTGAAAGTCATAGAATTTATTTAGTGACGCGCTCCTATTAGTACCTTAAGAGAGTCACATCTACTCCCGACATTTAGCCGCGCTTGTTGTGTACTAACAAACGTGAAAGTAATAAAATTCATTTAGTGACGCGCTTTTATTAGTACCTTAAGAGAGTCACATCTTCTCCAGACATTTAGCTGTGCTTGTTGTGTATTTACATACATGAAAGTAATAGAATTCGTTCAGTGACGCGCTTCTATTAGTACCTTAAGAGAGTCACATCTTCTCCAGACATTTAGCTGTGCTTGTTGTGTATTTACATACATGAAAGTAATAGAATTCGTTCAGTGACGCGCTTCTATTAGTACCTTAAGAGAGTCACATCTACTCCCGACATTTAGCCGCACTTTCTGTGTATTCACATACGTGAAAGTAATGGAATTTATTTAGTGACGCGCTTCTTTAAGTACCTAATGAGAGTTACATCTACTCTCGACATTTAGCCGCGCTTGTCGTGTATTTACATACGTGAATGCAATAGAATTCATTTAGTGACGCGCTTCTTTTAGTACCTTAAGAAAGTCACATCTACTCCCGACATTAAGCCGCGCCTGTTGTGTATTTACATACGTGAAAGTCATAGAATTTATTTAGTGACGCGCTCCTATTAGTACCTTAAGAGAGTCACATCTACTCCCGACATTTAGCCGCGCTTGTTGTGTATTTACATACATGAAAGTAATAGAATTCGTTCAGTGACGCGCTTCTATTAGTACCTTAAGAGAGTCACATCTTCTCCAGACATTTAGCTGTGCTTGTTGTGTATTTACATACGTGAAAGTGATAGAATTCATTTAGTGACGCGCTTCTATTGCTACCTTAAGAAAGTCACATCTACTCCCGACATTTAGCCATGCTTGTTTTGTATTTACATACGTGAAAGTAGTAGAATTCATTCAGGGGCGCGCCTTTATTAGTACCTTAAGAGAGTCACATCTACTCCCGATATATAGCTGCGCTTGTTGTGTATTTACATACGTGAAAGTAACAGAATTCATTTAGTGACGCGCTTCTATTAGTACCTTAAGAGAGTCACATCTACTCCCGACATTTAGCCGCGCTTGTTGTGTACTAACAAACGTGAAAGTAATAAAATTCATTTAGTGGCGCGCTTCTATTAGTACCTTAAGAGTCACATCTACTTCCGCTATTTAGCCGCGCTTGTTGTGTATTCACATACATGAAAGTTATAGAATTCGTTCAGTGACGCGCTTCTATTACTACATTAAGAGAGTCACATCTACTCCCGACATTTAGCCGCACTTTCTGTGTATTCACATACGTGAAAGTAATGGAATTTATTTAGTGACGCGCTTCTTTTAGTACCTAAAGAGAGTTACATCTACTCTCGACATTTAGCCGCGCTTGTCGTGTATTTACATACGTGAATGCAATAGAATTCATTTAGTGACGCGCTTCTATTAGTACCTTAAGAAAGTCACATCTACTCCCGACATTAAGCCGCGCTTGTTGTGTATTTACATACGTGAAAGTCATAGAATTCATTCAGTGACGCGCTCCTATTAGTACCTTAAGAGAGTCACATCTACTTCCGCTATTTAGCCGCGCTTGTTGTGTATTCACATACATGAAAGTTATAGAATTCGTTCAGTGACGCGCTTCTATTACTACATTAAGAGAGTCAAATCTACTCCCGACATTTAGCCGCACTTTCTGTGTATTCACATACGTGAAAGTAGTGGAATTTATTTAGTGACGCGCTTCTTCTAGTACCTAAAGAGAGTTACATCTACTCTCGACATTTAGCCGCGCTTGTCGTGTATTTACATACGTGAATGCAATAGAATTCATTTAGTGACGCGCTTCTATTAGTACCTTAAGAAAGTCACATCTACTCCCGACATTTAGCCGCGCTTGTTGTGTATTTACATACGTGAATGTCATAGAATTCATTAAGTGACGCGCTCCTATTAGTACCTTAAGAGAGTCACATCTACTCCCGACATTTAGCCGCGCTTTTTGTGTATTTACATACGTGAAAGTAATAGAATTCATTTAGTAACGCGCTTCTATTAGTACCTTAAGAGAGTCACATCTACTCCCGACATTTAGCCGCGCTTTTTATGTATTTACATACACGAAAGAAATATAATTCATTTAGTGAGGCGCTTCAATTAGTACCTTGAGAGAGTCACATCTACTTGTTGTGTATTTACATACGTGAAAGAAATGGAATTCATTCAGTGACCCGCTTCTATTTGTACCTTAAGAAAGTCACATCTACTCCTGACATTTAGCCGTGCTTGTTTTGTATTCACATACGTGAAAGTAATATAATTCATTTAGTGACGCGCTTCTATTAGTACCTTAAGAAAGTCACATCTACTCCCGATATATAGCTGCGCTTGTTGTGTATTTACATACGTGAAAGTAACAGAATTCATTTAGTGACGCGCTTCTATTAGTACCTTAAGAGAGTCACATCTACTCCCGACATTTAGCCGCGCTTGTTGTGTACTAATAAACGTGAAAGTAATGGAATTTATTTAGTGACGCGCTTCTTTTAGTACCTAAAGAGAGTTACATCTACTCTCGACATTTAGCCGCGCTTGTCGTGTATTTACATACGTGAATGCAATAGAATTCATTTAGTGACGCGCTTCTTTTAGTACCTTAAGAAAGTCACACCTAGTCCCGACATTAAGCCACGCTTGTTGTGTATTTACATACGTGAAAGTCATAGAAATCATTTAGTGACGCGCTTCTTTTAGTACCTTAAGAGAGTCACATCTACTCCCGACATTAAGCCGCGCTTGTTGTGTACTAACAAACGTGAAAGTAATAAAATTGATTTAGTGACGCGCTTTTATTAGTACCTTAAGAGAGTCACATCTTCTCCAGACATTTAGCTGTGCTTGTTGTGTATTTACATACATGAAAGTAATAGAATTCGTTCAGTGACGCGCTTCTATTAGTACCTTAAGAGAGTCACATCTTCTCCAGACATTTGGCTGTGCTTGTTGTGTATTTACATACATGAAAGTAATAGAATTCGTTTAGT